>LLEY01000083.1:0-275092 GCA_001414485.1 Calycina herbarum | reverse complement strand
ACAGGCTATGCCAAGACCCTATAAAAATCAAGACAGATATAAAATTGTCTGTTTTTGTCCTATAAAGTTTATAGAGTACAAGGGGAGATATAAGCCTCTTCTTTCCTGTTCTTATAAATAGTATATCATATGTTATTGTTAATTAATAGGTAAAAGAGTGCCTAAAAAGGGGGAAAATTTTAAAAAGCTCGGTTTACAAAAAAAGTGGGCAAATTCAAGCTTAACTCGCAACTCACTGTATTTGTCCAGTTAGGGAAAAGAAATTATTACTGTAAATGTTGAAGTATTTTTCAGAGTGATGTTTCTTTATGGGTGAGAGAGCTGGTAGGGTTGAATTTACTACGAAATTAGGGGTTTGAAAGTCTTAGCACTGTATGAAGAGAAATAACTATGAATACCTACCTGCTTCAGTTAGAAATACTGGGGGAAATTATTCTAGAATCTCACTAACGGTTTTTTAGAAGGATAGACGAGAGTAGTGACCTGGCCACAAATACAGCCGACTCAACGTTCATTACTTTCTAGAATTACGGTGTAAGTCTCTCAAATATGATAGAGTATGTATGTTATTAGACGATAGTGCTATCTTCTAGTTACAAAGTAAAGACCCAGATCTACAAAAAGCTATATATGTTATGTATAGTAGTACAGTAGTATACCAAATCCACTCCCGGATATACAGCAACGTAAAAGAAATACAATTAAGATAGTCGTAACTTCGTAACATTCTGCTTCCTCAAAAAAAAAAAACAAGAAAAGACGAAACTCGCGTAACTTTCAATCCTCCCCAAACCTTTCTTCGAAACGACTTTTCCTCCGTTCTAGATTCGTGGAATCGGTGGGACTTGTATCAGTCACAGGACTCCATCTTTCTCCTCCTCCTCCTCTTCCTCCAATCCCTCGTTCATCACCCCCTCCCCCGCCACCCATCCCCGAAACTCGGTGCCCACCACCACTCCCCCTATTCGGACCAAATCCTCCCGTAGCACTAGGCCCCTCAACCGGCGTCATCATACTAACCATGGTATCCCGATTCCCACCCCCGTACCCTCCACTAACACCTCTTGCGTGCGCATTTGTAGAATTAGGCGAACTCTCATCCCCCATCTCACTCACCTCCCCATCACTAACTTTATTCCTCCCACTTCCTGAAGTAGAACTTAATCCAGGCGCGCTGATAGGACTAAATCCCTCGCCTGTTCCTGTGCCACTCTCCCCATTCCTGCGCATAGGACCAAGAAACAACTCATCCTCGCCTAACTCAGCCATCGGTGTCCTTCCCCCCCTTCCATGAGTTACAAATCCGTTCCCCATTTCAGCCCTCCCATTTGTGTCGCGATCGGGAACAGGTTCAGCCTCAAGTTCTTGCGGATGCATGATAGGATTCCCCTGGATCTCAACCTTTGCACTTTGTCCGGGTACCTCGGAGGTATACCGAGAAGCTTGTCCGACGTAGGCGCTTTGATCGGGGTTATCTAATCGTTTTCCTGTGTCGATTTCTGCTATTGGTGTTCCTGGACGCTTTCCTTCGAGGGATTGGCGACGCTTTCGGCGGAGGAGGAAGAATGCTAGAAGACCAGCTAGCGTGAGGAGGGCTAGGGCTCCGACTACGATACCTGCTATGGCTCCTTTGCCTAGTCCTTTTTTTGAACCATTGGAGTTTGTACCTGAGGGAGAGGTGGTGGAAGATGGTGTCGAGGGAGTGGGGAGAGTTGGTGGCAACGCAACGATATTCGTCTCAGGCGAATCCTCGAATTTCGATTGTAAGACTTGGAAGGTACGAGAGTTATAATGTGCCACCACACCAACCTCCTGTAAAAACACTCTTCCCAGCGCATATGCACCATCTGGCGCTTGTTTCAAAGGAAAATATTTCGAAGTTTTGTTTACCAGAATTGGGGAGGTGACGTTGAGATCGAAAGCAGCGTATGGGAGGACGAAATCCAGTGTTTCCCCGCCTGTTTTCTGGTTCGCGAGGGTGAGTGTGATGTTCGGGTTCAGTGTGAGGAGATTTTGATGTTGGGTTGTATTTATGAGGTAGAGTCCGGAAGGTTTGTCGAGGGTTAGACCGAATGCTTTTTCGAATTCTGTGCAGACTGCTGCTGGGAGGTAGAGTTCAGGGAGTGTGGAATCGATAAACGCGAATTCCGGACTTCCCATCAGTGTCGTATTTCCTGCTGCAGTCGTGCTGGTAATACTCCTAACAGTAACGACAATATCCCTCAAGTTATCCCCCGTCATCGAAAATCTCAAAACATTCGGTACAAATCTCGCAACATCGTAGCCCCCAAATACCAGGGAGCCAAAAACACCTTTGAGTCTGTAAAACGCACCGGCGGTATAACTCCAACTCTGAGAGGATATCGTTCCATTCGACCAGAGCGTGTCAGAAAAAGAGGCTTGTGGATTGCCGAAGCCGGATTGGTTTGTAGGTTGGAAACCCAGACCCAATTGACCGAAATAGAAGGAGTCCGATATTATAGCCGCAACAATTTGATGTGGAAGAGTCGGCCCAGTATCAGCTGTGTATCCCAAACCCACAGTATCAAAACCTTTTCAATCATCAGTATCTTCCTCTCTCAATATCCAACCTCATCCTCATCACCAGTCTCCAGACATACCATATTGACCAACCCCCTCATACCCCAGAGCAGAATTCAATCCCAATTCATTCTGCTCTCCCTCCTGCCAAGTTGAGCTTTTCGTCGGGTCAAAAAATGCGCCTCGTGCTTCTGCGCAATCTGAAGGTACTCCAACACTGGTATTGCATGCATTTGCTGCTGCTCCGTAGACCACCCAGGTTTCTTGCCATGATGTTGCGGGGAGGACGCGAAAGGTTTGCGCAGGAGTTCCGACGCGGATTTCGAAGGTTGACCAGGTGCCGTCTACGCCTTCCCTGAGCAATTGAGCTGATCAGTTTTTTGCGAAAATGCGCAAGTTTGCATGTAAACAAAAAGCAAAGAGGAAAGGGAATTAAAGGACGAACCAATGTTGACTAGGCGTAGCAACAACAGGAGCCTTCAAAGTAACATTATCTCTCCTCTCCAAATCCCCCACCAATTCCTCCGATATGCTCGTCGGAACCGCCACTGCAGTGCAACCGAAAATCAAAAAAGAGATTGCGCAAAATCCTTCCTTCAATAACGAGTGCATAACGTGTTGTAAGACAATTCGCTTGTATCAAACCATACCGTACAATACATGTCTCTGATCTCTAGATAAGAAAGAGGCGCAAAGTTCACCAGACTCGAGATGGAAGCATGAGCTCATAGTAAACAAGGGGGATACTACCCTCTTCATCATGGTGACGGCAGGTACCAAACGAAGAAAAATACCTATGGTATGTCAATTTTGGTAATAGGTTGGAAGAAATGAGAGATGAAATGGGATTGGCTGGAAGGAATCAAGCAAGAGATGGGATTGGTGGGATGGTAACCTGGGGTAGGATATGGGGTAACACTGCAGGAGAAATTGTGAAGGGAAATGTGATGGATTGGGTTGAATGGGTGGTGATGGAAATGACGTTTGGGGGTTTAGCTAGTAGTGGGGATTGTAACGGGTATTAGAAAGCTGGCAGCGAATCATTGGAGAGGATTCGAGAGAGGGGAGAGGGGAGCGACAGGGAGATGGCTCGATGCGGTGTGGTTGAGGTGTGAGTGGTTGCTTCTAGCCAGAAGGATATGGGGGGTGTCCTATTCGAGATGTCGATCGATACGAGTATCAGAGCTGGGACCCGAGGAGTTTTTGCTCCTCGGGTGACATTGAACCATGGAAAGAAAAAGTACGAAAATTTTTGTACTACAAGTATCTGGATACACTTGATTGTTGAACAGAGCGAGCCTTTTACTTAAATGGTGCCTCTAGTCTTCCAAAGTTATGCCTATAGACGATAATAACCATTCGAACTCGTTTGCTGACTCCACTTCTCTGGCCTGCTCCAGAAATTGAGTAGGTACAAAACCACGTCTGTAATCTTTCGACAGCGGAGGTCCCGTGCAACCAATCGGCTCAGACTTGAAGGAAAAGATATAAGATAATTCTGTAACAGATAATGGCACAAGTAATAAGATCATCGCAGCAATGGGAACAACGTTGAAATAAGAGAGCGGACAAGGCCAGACCAGAGACTACTCAAGTGGCGAAATCCGTGGTATTCTCCAGCATGGCAATAACAGTGCTGAAAACCAATCATCTCTGGGTCTGGCTTCAATGAAGTCATGGGAAATAGCAATCCCCGTGCGATCAGCCACGCAACGCCACCTCACCTCCGACACGTTGCGCCTTGAAGATTTCCGCGTCTGTTTGCATCTGAGCATGAATTTGTAACTGTGTCATGTCCCTCGGATACCTGCTTTTCTGCAAACGACGAGTCCCACCAGCTGAAAATATTGAAAATATTGTTGGCCCATCGATGCTTCTGGCCAGAAAAGCGAGGGCTGATCGGCACATGGACATGGGGTGACAGCTGCCGACATGGCAATTGAGGAATGCCATCATCAGTTGCACTGAAGCATAAAATTGGGAGAGGAGCATCAGCACCAGCATCAATTGATCTCAGCAGATGCGTGAGCACAATCCACGGTGGAGAGGAAGCTTTTGATAGTTGATGACGCGCATTGAATTGAAGCTCCTTGTGATCTTTTCCCAAGATGCGAATTGATGTGAAGATGGTCTTCTTGACTCAGGGGCGAGAGGTCTTGAGAGGTCTCGGTTACGTTTCTCTACCACCCTTTTCCTGATCATTGATGCGGTGGCGTACCCGATATCCAATAGTGTTGATGGAAATATGCTAGCGCCAAATGGAGGAAATTAAATGAAAGATTTCTTTGCGCTGAGGATCGAGTGAATCGTTCCAGCTTGCTGGCGGCTTCAAAGCTCCGCTGAGATCAAAGCTCCACCCCTGTAAGCAGTGACATCACCAGCGGGAAAGCTCCTTTCTGGGGTTACAGGTGTGCACATTGCGCACACTGGCTGCAACAGGGCAAAAACTTGCCTTGTTCTCCCCAATCCAGCGTGCCAAGGAAAGAATTAAGTGGTTTGGAAGAGCGATGATGGAATAGCTCAAGCCGTCGCGTCGTCAAATTTGACTCCCTCTTAACCCTCTGCACCTCTGCAACCCTTTGTCCCCCAACACAACAAACCCAAACACCAACATACCAGAGGCCACTCAACATCACTAAAACCATCCAATACATTCCACCATCACCCACCAGGAATTCCATCGCATCCACCCCTCAGCGATTCCCGTCTGCGAGCATCTTCCTCGTTCGACTCTTTTTCTTCCTCTTTTTCCGTTCAGTGATACCCGCGATACCCAGCATTTGCAATCATGTCTTCCGTCAACAAGCCAACCAATATCAAGGAGAAGGAGGCTGATGTCAACCGCAAGCTTCAGTTCTATGGCATTGCATCAGGTATGGTTCTTCATTCGACCTTCACATGCGATCAAGACTAACAAGTTTTCTGAATAGCTTTCCAAGCTGGCAAAGTCCCATCTGTAAGTACCAATACCTGCCCTTGATCCCGATCCGATTTTCTTCAATACACGCCATGTTTGGGGCGGAAGGAGGACATGGACTACGAAGAAGATTCCACGATTTCTTATTACTTCAAAGACTTCGGGGCAATTGAAAATACCATCCCAGATGTTTTAGAACGATCAGGACTTCTGGGTTTCCGTTCTCCGACATGTTTAAGAGAATCCCAGATGACTTGGAAGAAACTTGGAAGGAGCAATGGCGTGGACATTTGGAACACGAGAGCACTGTTTCCGGAAAAGTGGTGCTTTCCTGTTGCAGATGATCACACCGAACGCTTTCCTTGGTCGACGATCTGTGGATTTCCACGTCATCAGTCCTCCCTCAGATCACAACCAACACCACCAAAGATAGGCAAAACAATCGCCTCATTTCTATAGTCGTCGCACAAATCCAAATAACAAACCACTAACCGTACCACAGAATGAGCAAATCGACGTCGCCTTGAACAGCTTTCTGGCCTCGAAGCCACTCGCCAAGCCTTCCTCCAGACTTTCGACTGAAGGGCAGGCACTTGTCAAGGACTTCCGAAATGTCGTCGAACAAGCCAAATATCTTCTCCTTACAAAGAACCAGGGCAACCTTCTTCAAGACTTTATCTGGGAGTCCCAGAAGATTGATGTTGCAAACGCTGCGCTTCCTGGTGCACCAGTTGGAAAGGATGAGGCTAAGCAACATAGCAATGAGGCTTTGGAGGGTCTACGAACACTCGGCACACTGATCATCTCTAATGGTCAATTTCGAAAGCTTTGTAAGTACAATTCCTGGACTTCATTTTGTGATACCACCCCTTTATTTTTTCGGAGATTCTAGAACATTTTATGTATTGTTTGAAAAGATTTGGGATAATTGGAGAATTGGCGAAGAAAATGGAAAACAAATACTAACATCCTTTCCAGTGAACGATGCCACCATTCTCTTACGAGACATTGCTGGCGACGCAGCAAGCAACGCTGCATCCAAAGTGAAACCAAATCAAGATCAACTATCCCAAATTGATCACCCGGCCGACGACAATACCTGGCACGATGTCCCAGATATGTCTACTGGCAATATCAAGAGCCAGCTCAAGAACACGTACGGCAAACAGACGCCAGTCGGAAAGGAAGACCTTCGCGATGCAGCCGGCGATGCCACCCAAGCCGCCCATCCCAATAATACTCGTGATCCAGCAGATGCTGCACTGTTAGCTGGTCAAGACCGCGCTGATGGAACTTCATCCGGCTTGGACGCCCAGACTGGTGCTCAAAACGGTGCTGCTACACTTCAACAACGAGCTTCGGCTAACATCCCTGAAGAGACCAAGCAACGTGGCAGAGAAACCAGAGACAAGACTAAGAATTATATCTCCAAGAAGATGCCAGAGGAACGCAGAGAGCAGACCATCTGGCGATTGAAGAAGATGGTTGTGGAATGCCAAGGTCATCCCGACTACCAGCAAGCTATCACTACACTTCTCGATTTGGCTGAGCAGTATGCTGGCCATGCCAATACCATTGGTCAGCAATCTACTGGCACTGTCAAAGGTGCTCATACCGATTCTTCGCTCAAGAAGGCTGAGGATGACTTGAAGACTCTGATTGAACGTTTCGCAAATGGTACGTCGACAAACGATTTATTCGATTCTATCAACACCATCTATCGTGATGCCGATCAAGATCCTGAGCTTAAGAGCTGGTTTAAACACATCGATGCCTACGTTCGCAAATGTTTGAAGCAACAAGGTTACATCATGGAAGATAGTGCGACCGATGAGTGGAATACCCTCTATGATCGTGGCAACTTCCTTCTCCGAGACCGTTACCGAAATCACACAGACCGAATTGTCGACGAGATCAAGTTCTTGGGTAATGAGTTCGATAACGATCCACAAAATAAGCAGTTCGCCGCTTCCCTCAACAAGCTGTTCGCCGATTTGGGCAATGACGAGAATGGAAAGCCTACTTTCAAGCCTCATTTGCTCAAGGATCTTAGCGAGGTCATCCTTCCTGCGGTCTTTGAGGGCATTCGTTACGTCCCCATCCCGAGAATTGAGTACAGTGATCCAATGGTGGATGCTATCATTGAGAACTTGGTCATTGAAAGCGACAACCTTATTCCTAATATTTTTGAATTAGAGAGCGACAACTACTTTAGATGGGGACGAAAGAAGGTTGCCAACAAGAACCGCAACAGCGTCACTCTCTCGGTGTCTGGCGTCCAGATGGACTTACGCGATGTCTCATATCACATTAAGCGTAAACAAGGTACGCCAAAGATTACCGACACCGGAGTGGCCGATATCTTCCTCGGTGGCACCGGCTTCTCTTTCAAGATGAAGATGTCTACAACCGAAAAGTCCGACAAGCAAAACTTCTTCAAGATCGAGAAGGTTGATGTAGACGTCAAGAACTTCGACATCAAGCTAAAGCAGTCAAAACACAAGCTCCTTTTCACGCTCTTCAAGCCCTTCATGCTCAAGGTTATCCGACCGGCACTCCAGAAGGCTTTGGAGAAGGCCATCAAGGACCAGGCCCACGAACTTGACTCGATGCTCTATCAAGTCAAGGTCGAAGCCGACCGTGCTGCCCAGGAGGTTGTGGAGAACCCTGAGAATGCACCAAACATCTACTCCCGCTACGTCTCCGCCGTCCAAAAGAAGATGTTGCAAGGAAAGAACAAGGCCGAACAGGTCGCCAGCCAGACCAAGGTCAATATGGCTATGACCCAAGCCGACTCGATATTTCCCGATATCAAGCTTCCTGGTGGCATCTCCTCCAAGGCTACTGAGTACAGAGATCTCGCCCTTAAGGGAACCACTTGGGAGTCTCCTGTCTTTGGATTGGGAGGTGCAAAGGCATCAACGGATATCCCTAAGGTCACCGAGATCAGACGCAAACACCACGACGTCACCGGCGCCACCGTTCGTGGACCTCAAAACATCGGCAATACCAGCTCGACCACCAACCAACTCCGGGACCCTATGGCTCAGAACAACACTCTCGCTCAATCCTCTGGAAACACTAGTCTGTCAGGTGAACGCAACTCCGCCGTTACCGGATTCGGAAACCAAGTCGATCAAGCATTTAGCGATAACTCCAAGGTTCCTGCTATCCAAAACACCAATGGAGGAGCTCTCAATGGTCATGGTCTGAATGGCAAGTCTACTGGTTTGAATGGTAATGCACCATTGGCGGGTAATGGAAAGACTGGTGCTTATAACACCACCCTTGGTAATGAGAACCCTGTTATTGCTGGTCGTGTCTGAGGCATTGGACACGGACACTTTGTACCACGCAACGACTTTTTCCTTTGTCTTGATTTTTTCTTCTTTTTACTTGGAAGATACCAGATACCAATACTGCGAATACCCGTTACTTAATACTCTTACTGGTTTGAGGAGGGATGGAATGGTAATGGCAGCAGGGAGGGAGGAGATGATATTTTCCTTTGTCGCTTTTGATTTTGCATGATTGCATGCGCTTACGTCTGTTTTCCTTCATTTTCCTCGAGAGCAAATTGTATGATCATATGAGGTGTGGAAGGGAAATGGGGAAACATAAAATGGGAGGGAGTGATGGATGGAATTGAATATGTTTGGTTCATAGTGAAATGAAAAATGCGTTGAATGAGAATTGTTTGTTGTATTGTGAAGTTCTTGTGAGACGTGAGAGGAGAATTGCCCCAATCATTCCGGTTAATTTCTTCAATTGTCCCAACTATTTCGAGTAATAGCTTTTTCAATTGTTCTACATCATCTCGGAGGATATTTCAGCGTGTCCCAACTCGTGTCGGAGAATTGATCGAGATTTGGAAGAACGAAGGATTTCTAGTTTCTCGTTCTCCCGAATCTTTGTCGGACAATTGTCTGAAAGCAGAGGGGATCACGATTTCGACTCTGGCACCTGGATCATGGTCTTGGGGAATAGTCTTGGAAAACAAGCTTGTATGGTTCGAGGACTTGGGACGATTAAGTTGTTGGAGTAGCTTGGGAGGCTTGAAATGGATGTTGGAGCACTTCTCGCACAGCATTTTGATAAGTTGTGATGAAATCCGTCAATAAAGCTGGCAAAGTCTACTCTAGTATTGGATTCTCTTATTCATTCGGAGCACTTCGAGAAAGGGTTGGGCCTTTCGGGGACCCTGAGGAAAAAGACATACCTGGGTTCTAGGCGAGATTGGGACAAGTAGCTTTCAAGGTACATGAGCGCTACGAGCCACAATTAGAAAATTGAAAGTCGGAATATATCCAACAGCGCTGATAAAAGGCGGAAGGTTTAGTTTTCGATGTAACAGCTCCAGGCCCCATTTACACCACATTCTTCATTGGTTCGGCTCAACACGTGATCCATGATAGACTTGTAAGGTTGACTCCAGTGGCATAATTTTGTTGTGATCTTATAAGGCTCGCAATGCCATTCATTAGTGCAAAATATAGGACAGCCTCGAGAAACTCTAATTTCCAAGCACAAAATTCTTTGATGCAAGCTTTTAGTAGTGTAGCTGCAACAGAATTTCAGAAAACAGAAGTATACCGCAGAACATCCTTCATTATTTGTCCTAAGAAGGTATTTGAGGGGACTCATCTCAAGTCCTACGAAGAATTGATTACTCAAACATGCGATGACCAATCCTTCTTAATCATATCTACAGCCTTTTCCGCAATCGCATATATAGTACTGGTCAAATGTCCACTAACTTGCGTAGGAAAAACAGAAGCATCTACCACTCTCACATTTTTAGTACCATATACTTTCAACCTATAATCCACCACACCACCGATTTCTCGTGGCATCATCGATGCTGTACCGATAGGATGGTTGTTTGCACCAACTAACAATATTAGTGTTATTTTCTGATACATTTATTGGCATTCACTTACAATAAGTTTTGATATAATTGCCCAACTCCTCATCGGTAGAATTCAGCGGGAGAAATGCGTAAGTTGGAGAAATTTCGATTGCTTGATCCGATATCGGTGCCGTGGCCCAGAATTTCCTAACCCATTTGAAGATTGCGACTGATACATCCAGATCAAAATCTATCAGGAAGTAATTGGGGTCAATAACAGGAAACACCGACGTATTCGAGGACTTGATGTGAACATTTCCTCTCGAAAACGGCATCAGTGGCCACATGGAAGCAGCGGAAAACTGTGTTGGTCCGAGACCAAAGGTTTTAGTTGTTGTTACTATCGCTTCGGCATTAGGAACTTGTTGTTTGAGTAGGTCGTACTGGATTTGCAGGAGATACTCGAGTGAGGATTCGCTGATTGAGCTATTGATTGCTGTTGCTATTTGGGATGCCCATTTGCGGGTGGTGTTTCGAGGTGGTAAAGTGGCGTGGAAGTCATCCATTCCAGCGAATGCTACGTATGATGAGATGCCGTCGTACACGTCGGTAACATTGTATTGGAGACCATTCAGAGGCTGGTCCACAAGATTTTCACCCACAGCTGGTAAATCGAGCTTGGTGGCGATGCCATATTTCTCCAGAATTCTGGATGAGTTAGTTCTGAAGCAGTCGGAAATTTCCATTACGGGGCCTACTTGGGATTTCCAATTCCTGATAACTCAAGGATCGCTGGTGTCCTTAGTGAGCCTGCTGAAACAATCACCTCCTTTGATGCTTTGAGGACTTCCACGCTTCCATTTGAGCGCGTGATTTGAACCCCTTTTGCTACAACGTACCCATACAGAGAATTTCCCCACTCGATTTTGGTTGCTCTAGTGTTGAGGAAGATGTGGAGGTTTGTCCGATTCTGAATTGGATAGTAATATGCTCTTGCAGAATCCTCGCGTATATTCGTCGCACTATCTAAAGTACTTGGACAAACACTGAATCCCCTCACATCACCTCCGTTGGTATCGTTGTTGTGTGGTATGCCTAGGTTGGCCCAGGTATCTTGTACAATTTTGTGAAAAGAGCCGTTCAATAATTCGTAAGAATACCCAACACTCAAGGGACCGCGTTTCCCATGGTAACTTGGATCAAAAGATGCTCCAGCGAGGGTCTCTACAGGAGTAGGAACAGTGAAGTTTTCACTCTTCTTGTAATAAGGAACGAGGTCATCCCAGCTCCAACCTTTATTTCCAATCGTTCCCCATGAATCTATTTGTGATTTTTGTGCTCGGACATAAGTCATGCCTTGAAAAGTTGTGAGTTCTCAAATTATACAAGAGAGAATGGGAAACTAACCGTTTATAGTACTAGTACCACCAAGTGCTTTGCCACTAGCATAAGACACTTCTTGTCCCGCAGCATAAACCTGATTTGCAGTTTTATACTGCCAGTCAATTGACGTTCCCAAGGACCGTGTAAAGCCATCAACGGCTGCAACGCTCGGATTGTCGAAAACCCTTTCACCTGCCTCAATGACTGCTACTGTGACACTTGGAATCTCGGTGAGGCGATTTGCAACCGCTAGACCTGCGGTCCCACCCCCTATGATAACGAAGTCATACCCGGATGCAGCAGCGAGGTGAAATTGACAGGTGCACAAAGCTACAAAGCTCAACCAAGAAGATGTCAAGCCACCCATTTTGCGTAAAGGTCATTTTGGAAAAAGAGAGGGCACCTACAGTACTATTCACAGGATTGCGGGGTACGAGTAAGATTACACGTGACCCGAGTTGCTTTCTCAAGTAGGAAGAGAAACTGAAAAAGTCGAAGACCAGAGAGGTAATGTACGAGGCTAGACGGGAGGTTGGTCCGATCGAAAGCAGGTATCCTTGTATATTTCTCCAATTCTTAAAATAGAACATCACCTGACTTAGGGACCCAGCAAAGCAGGGTTTATTTAGGAGGCCCCGTTATGGACTGTTACGCCTGGGACGGAGTATCACTATCAAACTCTATTTCGCACACGTTAAGTATCAGTCAACTTGTCAAAATTAACCCTACTCAAAAACAGTTCATCCAGAAAGTCAATTTGGAATAATAGATGTGGTCATTCAAATATAAGAAACTGAATCTCGGATCGATAAATACCCGATTTTCTCAAAAAGTCAAGCAGCAAAAAGATTTTTTTTTTAAAAAAATTGGTTATGTGCAATGTAAGCACAACTCGACGCCACCCAGCGTCTAATCACCTTACTCCAATACACAATTTTCCACCTCCGGCACCAAAGCCTCATAACCACTTTTTCACCAATTCCGCACAACATCTCGGTCTCTTCCTTGCAACGTCAACATGCAGTTAGAGGTTCACCAACACGAATCGGTGTTGGTTCGATCCTTCAGCCAGGTTTGCAGCGAATCGCACCGAGTTCAGATGAGCCCGCACCCTTGCGGCCACGCGAGATGGCTGAATTCCTCCCAATGTGAAGCTTTTCCGGCCATCCCTCACGCCGCGACGTGCAGATTGACTACTGCAGAAACCTTGCCTTCCATCACTCACAGCCAAGAACAGAAAAAAACACCGACACACAGCCACCAAAGAGCAGCAATCAATTAAGACTGCAATCGAACGGAGCCCCACCTCAACCCCCCCCCCCCCTTTTTTTACGCCCCCATTCGCTCAGAAAGGTAATCGTCGTACATGCTGACAGCCTTCTTTTCGTAGCACTTCCTCCAATCGTTGACGCAGATGGGCTCTGATTTCTGCAGGCGTTCCCACTTAGGAAAGCAAAAGAGGCTGAGGAGTGTCCCAAGTGTGCAACCCTTGGTCTTATCACCGCTCTTACGAATGTTTGTCACCCCAAGGAAGCAGTTACGGCATCTGTTATCCCCAGTCTCTGAGAGCGAAGTCATCGAGGCCTAGGCTCCCAGTTAATGGGGAGAACGGGTAGCTGCTGCTAATTCTGGTGGGTATCGGTTAGGGCCTG
Organism: Calycina herbarum; assembly: GCA_001414485.1. NCBI lineage: Eukaryota > Fungi > Ascomycota > Leotiomycetes > Helotiales > Pezizellaceae > Calycina > Calycina herbarum. The sequence goes on along the minus strand of LLEY01000083.1, from coordinate 261,750 downwards.
TTCTCCTGCCTTCAGGAACAGACACCTGGGTGTCGAACTCTTACAACACCAACATCATCCAACATCTCCAGTTTTGTTAATCTTTCTTGATGATTTCCTTTCTTACGATATATACGCCGTTATTCATTTTACTTGCTAGCGCAGTCAGCCACATCTCACGAGAATTCGTACCAAACTTCGTTCTTCTTTTCAGCCCCGCCCCGCCTAGTAATCTGTGCCGCACCCACTGAACTCTGCCCTCCGTACGAAGCGCTGATTCTGTAATCACCCTCTGGACTTGATTTCTCTTTGGATTTCCCATCTACCTCTGGAAAAACCGCTACATTCATGGAATTATCACCTCAGTATTGCGAAACCGAACATCGGTAGTTGCTTGGGTAGAAGTTCCATGCCCAGAGAAGCTACCCCTCATATTCAACCACAGCCTTATGTGCTGTCGCAAAACCGATAATTCGCCATGCGCGCTTCAACAGTTGGGAGGATTTGCACCGCGGGGATGGCAGTTGGACATATTCGAGGGGCATTTGCATCCCTATCGAATATAGGAGACGACTTAGAGGACTCGGTTATATCAAATTTGGATCAGTCGGTTCAAAAGGTCGCGGAACTGGCGCAGAATGTTATTGTGACGGTCTTCACGAGCGAATCGATCGAGGTCGCTGGCGAACATGATATAATCGAGGACGAAAATACCAATACCCCCGAATCGAAACAACATGTTCGAATAGTTACGAAGACGAGCGAGTCTGCGGTGACAATAGCGCATCCCAAGATCACACCTGGGCCTTCGCTGGGGAAACGGAAAATCGGTTCGAGTCGATGGGATTTAATACATGACGGAATACAAGGACAGAAAAGAGATGCGACAGAATGTCCGGCAGATTTTCAATTATGTCCAAAATCATTAAAAGGAGGGTGTTGTCCAAATGATCGAGTTTGCGGGTCGTCGAGTTGTTTGCCCACAAGTGCTGCTCCTGCGTCTGCTTGCGGTATGTCGGGATACATTGCTTGTGGGGCATCCGATGGAGGTAAGTTATAGATCTATGTCTTATTGATCCTGTAAATATGCTTACTTGTATGCAGGTGGCTGTTGTCCAGGAGGATTTATCTGTGGTCAAGCAGGATGCAGCCCTTCTGCGGGTGTATCGGTTAGCCAGACGTGCGACGCGAACTTCTATCTATGTGCAGCTTCATTCGGTGGCGGATGCTGCAAGAATGGAATGGGATGCGGTGTCAAGACTTGTTATGCAACAAGTATTTCTACTTTTACTTTACTTGAAACGATTACTACGACAGACGCTAGCTCGAATCCTGTGACCGTCACCAACACCAAAGTAACCGCAACAACTCCCGTTACACCAACCGCGACGGTATCTTCCAACGAAGGTTTGATACCTAAACTTCCCTCATCAGCAGTTCCAATTGCAAAAACCGAAGCTACAGGCGCTTCGAATAGTGGCACGACTGGAATTACCACTCCAATGATTGGCGGTATTATTGGAGGCTCTATCGGATTTCTTATCATAATTTTAATCGTAGCCACCTTGATTATTCGACGTCTGAATAAAGTAGTCAAGGCGACAGAAGCTACAAACTCTCGAACCTCGTCAAGTGGTCCTCGATCAGGCCTTTCAAGACAAAAAGCACCTCCCAGACGAAGTCCAGATGTTGACGAAATGTCAGTCGACCCATTGATGATGACGCCCTCAGAGTTCACTGGTAGCGTCCGGCGACCATCTTCTCAATCATCTAATCTCTACGGATCTGCACATGAAGTAGCAGGCGATTCGCCCTCAAGGCCCGTGTTCAATACGTACAGTCCCTTTTCTCCACAACCACCTTCACATACACATTACCCCGGAGGTTACAACCCAGTCTCCACATCGGACTCTCCTCATTCGCAAAACGCATACGGACGTGATCGCGAGCCATCATTAGAAACCTCCCCGCCATCATCAGTAAATCGCAATGGAGGGTACTTTGATCTTCCCATCCAATCCAACCGAGTCTCACAGGGTTCTTTAGCTCGAAGACCCAGCGCCCATGGTCGCAATTGGAGTAACGCAAGTGACCAGAGTAACGTTAGTCAAATGTCGGATCCCGTCGAGCTCGAAGCGACACCGGACGACGGACGACGTTCAGGTCTCTCAAGAGCACTATACGGTCTGGGTATGGGAGGAATGTCACGAATCGTCAGTCGAAGACGTAGCAGCGACTCCAACACCAGCCCAGGCCTCCAAGGGCGACCCTCAAAACGAACACCACCCTGGCAAACACCCGCCTCTCCAACAGCACTAGGTCATATCCCCGAAGCTTCGGAAAGTCAATATCATGTTGATGCCATCACACCAGCTCCCAATCGACCGCCTAAAAGACAGCGCGGACTCAGTGGTTCGCAGTTGAGAGAGGCGGGGTTGAGTAATTCTCAATTGAGGGAGATGACGATGTTTGAAGCGAATCCTTATGCGGATCAAATCGCTCCGGTGAAACCTACACCGAAGGATTATGATGATGAGGATCTTAGTGGGGAGGGGAAATCTAGGGTTTATGGGTGATTTATTTATTATTTGGGGGCAAATCTGGGGATTCTAACACGGATGGGCTGGGGCATATAACATAATAGGCGGCGTACTTTGCATAGCGTTTGGTTTTGAGAGGGTTCTTGACTTTTTTGATCTTGCTTTTGGATTACCTTTGGATCAGATGAGGAGAAGGGAAGATTGATCTCGGGAGTCTCTGTCTTCTATTGTGTCAATACATATACCTACTTACCACCTTTTTGTATTCTGTTTAGTATTTATTGGTTTAGTTGGAGGATGAATAAATATTATCCACATAAAACATTGAAATCACTCTTCCAAGTTCCAACTACAATGTCGGGATTCAACTCAGCCCGGGCATTGAATAGATTGTGCTTTGCATCCTCCAACTCTTCCATTGCTCTGGTTTCCAACCATCGAGCAAGCTGCAACTTTTTCTCGGCATCTCTAGCAGCTTTTACATCACATTCCCTGTCCCTTTCCACTCTTTTTCGCTCTCGTTCCTCCAGGCCAGGCAATACCAACTGGCGATCAAGACCCTCGATACGCTTCCGTGCCGCACTCAGTCGATCTTTAGCTTTCGCGACCCATTTTTCCGCACCATGTAGGGTTTCCTCAACACGGTTTATAGCTTGACGAAGACACTTTTGACTATCACGCAGTTGGCTTAGGTTTACAAGAGAAAGAAATAGACGCGGTACGGAGAAACTATAGAACAAACATACTCTTTCTCGAGTTCAGCCGGAGAACAAATCATGCGACCATCCATCGTGAGCAGCGTAGGAAATGATTAGATTAGATTAGATTAATAGCTATTAATCTAATCCAATCAAGGGTTTTTAAGTGTTAATCAAAATCTGATCTAATCTAATCATATTAATCAGATTAATAATTGATTAATTGATTAATATATACACGTGACCGGGCCGATGGTATCGGTAACCGGCCCGCAGGCTCGGAGTGGTGTCGGAGTAGCGTTCCAGGACGTCGGGCGCTTAAGCGAGAGCTCCTGAGTACTTTATTTTTACTACGTAACTTCTCTAATTATAGTCTTAATAAATTAGTTATTAATTATATAATAATAAATATATAATCTTATTAACTGTATCCGGGACAACTGTAAATATCATCTAAACGACTTGTAACTCTCTCCACGTCGAACGATGCTCGCGAATGTGGGGTGAGCTTCGTCTACCGTTCGTGTAGGATGATACTACTCTGGTAAGATGGGATAATGCGTAAGACGAGGCTGGGCTGAGTGAGATGCTGTGCAGGCTAAGAGGCTGGAATACATGACCAGGCTTGCAGCTACCCCTGCGTAGAACATAAGGAAGTCTGCAACCTAATAAAAGCCCTCCATCAGCTCTCAATCAGACACCTAACATAAACTAATTCGTCTCATTTTATTTTTTTTGACATTTCGCCATGGAATTACAATCTCTACTAAAAGTCAGCGGCTACCCAAAGCTCGCACAATACCTCTCCAAACCAAGTGACACAGAACACACCGGTTCCCTATTCAATGTCTTTCGAGAATGCTCAAGGAACCTTCTATATCTCGAAGCCGAAATGTTTGAACTTATCGAGCAGCAAAACGATTTCGACCGGGAGGATCTCAGAGGAGATAGGGAAAATAAGCGATATGCCCGCTCATGGCGCCTTCTCGTCCACAGTCGAGATCTGAAACACAAACAGCGTGTCAAGAATATCAAGAAAATAGGAAGAGTGCTAAGAGAATATCGTGAGCCTCATTTTCACATCGAAAGAATTCCTAGTATAGAAAGTAATAGCAAGAGAATGACAGATGAAGCATTGATACTCGAACAAAGCGTGATTCGACTCCCAAGACCGCCTTTGGAAGTCGCCAATGGCTTGAAATTTGGTCCGATGGCCTCCATCGAAAGGATGGTTTGGGAGCTCCACAACTTGCAGGTAATGGAAGGAAACGCTTGGATAATCCCGAGGACCTCGTTTTGCTAGGAACAGCAAATTGTACAGACTGGGTGACGAGGTTTGTCAGGAGGTACTTGAAATTTCTATTTGTAGTACGTCTATTTACTCTTTGGCGCTACTTTATTAGCGAAATATGATTGCTTCTAATTGCCTAGCAGGATAGTGAAGATGGAATACTTGCAGAAGTTTCCGATCGTCGTATGGCACGAGCGGCAGACATACTCTATCATTTCATCGGGACGATCATGGCGGGGATTTTATTCATGGGAGCTATTGTGAATTTACATTTTGTGAAGAATGTAGGTGTCAAGCTGGGTTTGGTGGGTGTTTACACGGGTCTATTCACATTCACTCTGTGGATAATATCAAGTGCAAGAAGGGCTGAACTTTTTGGCTCAACCGCTGCGTTAGTAAATTCAAGTTTATGGTTCTTGTTTGAAGAAATACTGAAGTTGATCACAGTTACGCGGCTGTTCTTGTGGTATTTGTTAGTGGGAATCTTGGGTTTAGCGTGTCGGGGTTTATCCTCGATAATGATACCGCCGGTAAATTTTGTTACGAAATATCAATTTGTTTGTACCTACGATAGAGAACGAAATTATTCGGAGTACTATTCACTAAGCCCAAAGTTACACTCCATTCTTACTTTATTCTTGGCATTCCCACTAGCTTATTTTTATAAGTGTTAACGATCCATGACATAAACTCTAACTGCTGTACTTCAACCTTCCTAAGAAGAAAAGATGTCGACTGAACAGGCTAGCGTTCAGCGCCATGAGCTTGGATGTCATCTTACAAATGAAGAATCGAATGGTATATTCCTTAATTCCCTTCGTTCCTCTCGTACTAACTCAGCTCTAGAGTTACATTGTTCTGGATGTCTCACGATCCTAAGAGCCAAATTTCCATATCGTTCCTCTTCCGGAGCCTTTGATTTGCCAACTTTTCAACGCCTCCTCAGTCATATTCTTGAACAAAAGAACCCCAACTGGGGGAACCTTTTGTACTTACGACGAGCTATTGAATTTGCTTATCTTTGGCGACCTGTCGGATTTTCCGAGGGGCCAGCTATCAAATTCAAATCTGCTCTACCAAGTCTTCCATGCATGCATAGACTAAAAGACTAAAAGACGAAAGCCCTCCAGCTCCTCAACTCCCTCAGTTCCACGTGATATTTGGCAAGATTCACCCCAAGTCTTTGAACTGCAAGGCTGCCGAAGAGAATTTTGATAACGAACCCCTCTTTAATATAAACCTCCTCTTCAATATCCACCTCACTATCTCTGACCGGGAAACGAAAACCTTCCCAGCTCTTGTTGTAGCTCGATTCTATGAGAAGAGTAGGGAAAGCAGACAAAATGGGTTATGGTTGCGAATTTTGATCAGCAGCTCTTTGCACTCCATTCTTCCGAAATTGACTACCTGGATTTCTGGTGGCCTGCAATGGATGATGCCGATGCTGAGAATATGAATAGGAGGGTCAAGAAGATTACTTGTCCTCACAGCTACTTTAGTAACGAGAAGAAAATGGTTTATCTTGGAAAGCTCGCGAGCCTATCCACGGGCAGATCTGCTGCCCTAGACAAGGTAAAAAGCTTGGCAAGGTTTTCGACAAACAGACTCTTCAACACTTCCAAAGCCACAAAGGCAGACTCTTCAGCTATTAATATCGAAACAATCGATACGGACAGGGTTACGGAATGGACAGCCACTCCTATCAAGTTCAACAACATTACACCGGAAATCTTCGAGCAGCCAAAATTTGTCTTCAGATAGCTAGCAGAGGTAGGAGGGGTTTGTAGTAGAGATGGCTAGATATCTGTATTGAGGAATAAATGCTGAATCTAACATAACTGACGTGCTTCATCTCGAGAATGTCGCCGTAAACCTACGTACATCAGAGAGGTATCCTCCCACAGCCCGAACTGGAAGTAAAGTCCAAAAAGAAAAGAAAGAATTAGCCGACGGCCATTTTCTCGTATACTCAAAGCACTCACTCCCCACCAGCTCAAACTCTCCCTTCGAAGCTCTTTAAAGGTGTCGAAAACAACTGCAAGTCCGAAGCAGAATACACAAACATTGTCCTGGTTGGGCCATGGTTGGCCATGGAAACCCACGACGCTAATTACTCCATCTGGTATCTCCTTTGATATTTCAGTAACTAACAATTTCTGTCCCGTAAATATAAGATTACAATACAATCCCATCCAAGCACTCTGTTTAAACAAAGTATCACAACTAAACGACATCACTCCCAAAATCGACACTAAAAACTTCAGTTCAATTCCTCCACTCAAAACCTGAGACCAAAAAAAACACCCTTTGAACTAACATCACCTACATTCCTCCTTCGTCCTCTCTCCTTGGCCACAACTTCCCAAATTCTCAAAAGATTCTTTTCTCAGAAGTCATCAATACTCCGACGCACCAACTCCAGGACTGAACGCTCAAAACCCCGTTTCCTTTTATTTATAGAGTCTAGAACCTAGCTTTAGGAAACTTTTGCCCTTGGAATCTTCTCCCAAGCTTCGGAGAACAGTGAGAGGAGGCTTCCGCTTCTAACGAGTATTTCAAGAATAAGGCGTTTACTACCGATAATTATGAAGGCTTCAAAAAGGGAGGAGATACCTCAGCAATATAAACCCATTAGAATTTTCAAGAATTCCAACCCCCGTGACAGGTCATCATGACATGTTTAAAATTGACAGCATCGATTGAGATTTTGTCTCGCATAGACGCCTCATGACTGGGACATCAAAGGAGTTGATGGTCTGGAGCAAGACTCTCACCAAGGTTAAATTTGAGGATGACACCGTACTACCTAACTCGTCTTTGCTCGAGACACCAAGACCTTAACCCCTACACCATCAAAACACATCCAAACCAGCACTGTTGATGAAAGTATCACAACAATTCAACAACATCCCAAAAGATCGACAAAGCTTCCGAAATCGACAGCAACAACTCCATTTCAGTCCCCCCACACCCAATAACCAAACCAAAAAGCCACCCTCCTATCTCAGAGACTCCACGATGTATAGCCACCATTATTAAATTTCCTATTTATCATCTCCGTGTGTGAAAAAAAACTCCCACATAACAAACCCAATCCCATCTCAGAGAGAACCTCACCGCTCCATCTAGAACCCTGGGGATCGAGAGAAGGAAAAAGAGAATGGCAGAGCTCCACATAGCCCATTTCTGGCGAGTGAGAAGGGTGTGGCATGGACGGCAAAATCTGAATGTTTCTTAACTTTCGTTCCATCTATGCATCCCTTCGCACTTCTCCAGTCCCCAACAGATACAACGATCGCTTCAATTTCCCATAAACTAGTACCGCCATGATCAGCCTGGTACTCCTAGCTATCACTCTAAAGATTTACAGGTATTTCTCGATGGTCTGTTAACCAGAAGTGCCGGCCTGAAGACCCCCAAAGTCGCAAGTGTACCTTTACAGTGGTACTTATCGCTAAACCAACCTTGGCACATCGACACCAAAAACGCGAAAGACTCACCCTCACTTTCAACCCACTCACGCACTAAAAATCAAATAGAAAACTTCTCAATTCTCATTTCTCTATTCATCAATTCCACAATTTAGCAATTCTCATATTAAGTCAACTTCTCCCCTTCCCCTCCACTAAAGGGTTCGAAATACTGCCTAGCATCCCAGTAAAAGTGTACCCATCCATCCATTTATTATTCATCCATCCATCGATACGTATTATGACAAGAAAACAAAAAACTCCGGCGGAAACGAATCAAAAAAGAAGGCAAAGAGATAATGATTTTTTCCTCACGAAGTATCGACGGCGGCAACTCCTGGGTATTCCCTTCAAAAGAACAAAAACGAAAACTCCCCGATGGAAAAACCGCATATAATACACCAAAACGCGTATCAGAAAAAGGCCCATCGTTATCCGACAGAAATTATATCTAGGTCTGCGGCAGGCGAAGAGGGGAAGTGCACGCCAGCACCCCAGAATGATATCCATATAAATTTGTTTGTTGTGAGAGACGTTGCAGAGCCAATTGGTTTCGAATGCAACTCCAAGTCGATCGAAGAAATCTTTGACAAGAATCCATAGCATTTGCAGTGTTATTTCCATCTTTGTAATCCCATGTGTCCATATGCTCTCAATGCGAATACTCGACATCACTTCAACGGTGAGAATTAGATAAATCGTTTCGGCTTCGACCAAATCTGCTAAGTCCGGTTCGTCGACCCATGCCCAAACTAGTACCTCGTTCCGACTTGGTGTCATCTTTGGCGCCCTTCGTAAGCTTCGTATACCAAGCATCCGTCATATGTCCTCCAGCAGGTAAGAATCGTTCATTTCGTTGGTTCCTAGCATACTGTTGTTGAAAGTCCCAAAGACTCTTCTTCGCCTCAGCAGTCGGGCAATAGGATCTCAAGGTCGCAAAGGCACGGCGGTATCGTTCATCGGAAGCCGAGGCAAGGAACATGGAGCTTGCGAGTCGTTCGCTATCAAGGGGATCATTGTTTAGCTTTGGTTGACCATCTTTGTTCTTCTCCTTATCCTTGTCTTTGGAGAGGCGGGGAGGAACGAAACCAAGGGGTGTGGGAGCAGTGTACTTTGAGAGATTCTCGGGGTCTTCGGCGATTGCTGCTAGCATCTCGTTGCTGTACTGGGTGTAGAGAGAGCTTAGACGACCGCACCAGTATGAATTTGGTTGAGCCTCGTGGATGAGCTTCACCTTTTCTTCCTCCGTAAACATGACAGTGGCAGATGAGCTTCGAGAGTGGGAGTGGGAGTGGAGGGAAGTTGTGGGCGCAGCGGCAGCAGTGATATTGGAGACTTCGGTGGTTGCGGGTGCGGTGCTTCGAAGGTGAACAGATGATCTGCTCTTGGATAGATCAAGGCGCGATCCAGCGAAGGAGGAAGATGAGGATTGGCGATTGGTACCATTGTGGCTCATGTGTAGGTTGGAACGTGAAAAGCTGGAGGTGATGCTAGAAAGCACGCCCATAGTACGCGACTTGGAGAGGCCCTGGCCAGGTTGATTCTGGTTACGAGCTGGTGAAATTGGACCCATGAGACGTGTAGGCTTCTGAGGCGCGTTCTGGGAAATTGTCAGCTCATTCACCTTTGAATTTAAGTCTTGGAAGCTCAGAGAAAGGTCCACTCACCTCCTTCTTGTCAGATTGAACGTATCTAAGTGCCCGAGCTCTACCCTTCACTTCTGTCGGAGTTGGGATGCGTGATTGAGGTGGTGGCATACCCATGCATTGGTGCGATGGGCTGTTTCTGAGCAATGGTGGTGACTTCAACTGGTCAGTGGAGAAGGAATTGACCAAGGTGCTGCGACGTCTTCGTCCCCATGGGACTGGTGTTGAAGGCATCTCAATGGGCTCTGCGAATCTGACCTGTGATGTTGTTGTTAGTCTTCAAGTGAGAGAAAGGACGGAAAGCGCGAATGGATGGGAGGACGCAGAGTTCGGCTAATTTACCTTTTTGGGCTTTTTGGTTGGGGTCGCGCCTGCCCCCTCCTCCACCACCTGTTCCTCCACCTCCCAATCATCATCATCCTCCTTTTCTTCTTCCTCCTCCTTTTCTTCTTCCTCCTCCACCTTCCACTCAACCACCTTGTGCAAGGTGTTGAATCTCCACCCCAACGTGATCTCCTTCACGGCCATATGATAGTCAAGGACATCTCTGTCCCCCACCATGTTGTTGCTTCGCCGCTGGTCCCAAATCTCCTGCCCAATATAGGGCCTCTTTATTACCGCAAGTGGTGCTTGGCGGCCATTTCTGGGCAGGTCTGGGAGCGAGACACTGCGAGGAAAGGCCTTCTCCTTCTTTGGTTTTGGTGGTTTTGGCTCCACCACCATGTAAATGATCATCACCATGGCGAAGAGCAAAGAGAGGCAATATTGTTTGATGGGTTGAAGGGATGGAATAAGGCTGGCTTCGCGTACTGAAAGAGGGGGAAACATTGAGCGCGTTGCTTAGTCGACATTGCTTAGTCGACATTGCTTAGTCGACATTGCTTAGTCGACAAAGGCCTGCCTGAGCTTCCAGGTTTGCACCTCTGGAAAATGGCAAAATGGACAGGAAATTCGTGCTTTCATTCTGAATGAGTTCAGAGTGCAGCCTTTGAGTTTCTAGGTTGTTAGATGTGGTGTTTTGGTGTTTAGAATTAGCCGACTTGGCAGAACATTCCCATCAGGGGGGATTTCTCAGCAATGCATGACTCAGCAATTTTCATGACTAGATAGCTTGACAAGGAAAGTCGTAATACATCATGTCTCGTAAATACATTCAAACCAGAGAGTTGTTTGATCAGATAGGAAAAATCAAGTTCTCTCAAAGAACTTAACAGACATCAAGGAGATAGAAACTTTACTTATTTTCTTTCAATCCTCGCAACTACATACAAACCAAACAATTATTCAAAAAGGTACTAAATAATCAAGCTTTCCAAATAAGTTTACTAAACACGAAGAAAAACAAAAACTCTATTTTTCTTTTATAAACATCGCAACTTCATTTGCACAAAAACAGTGCTTGGTTCAGACGAAATAATCAAGCTCTTTAATTGAAGTTACTAAACATGAGAAAAATAGAGAACTTACTAAACATCGCAGCTTTATTCAGATAAAAAGAGTGTTTGATTCTGACGAAACAAACAGGTTCTTCAAATGAAATTACTAGACATCAAGGAAAACAATAGCTCTATTTTTCTTTTATAAACGTTGTAACTTCATTTATATATAAAAAAATGTTCAGCTTAGACCAGATAATCAAGTTCTCTAAGAGAACTTACTAGACATTAAGAAAACAAGAAGCTCCACTTTTATCTTACTATAAGGCGGAAGTAAAGCTATTCTTTTTAATTCTTCTAAATAAATAGAATATTATTCTTCTATAAATATATATTAGATAATAATAAAGACAGTTCTTCTCTTCTAAACTTCTTAAGTTTGTTTATTTAAAAGAAATATTTAATTAAATATAAATACTAAAGTACTTTAAAAGAACTTACTAAACATCGAAAAAATAAGAAGGTCCGCATCTATCTCAACGTAAGATAGAAGTTAAAGTTTTTCTTTTGATTTTCCTAAATAATTAGAAAATGAAAGTTCTATAAATGAAGGTTATATCTCTTGATAACTTATAACTATATCTATACAGAAGGAATGTTCACCTAAGTATAAATAATCAAGTTCTCTAAATAAACTTACTAGATATATAAGAGAAAAACTAATTTACTTTGCTCTAAGGAAACTCGTAAGAAGAGCTATCTCTTTCTATTCTTCCAAGTAACCAAGAGATCACAAATAAAAATTACATCTCCTAACTCCATTCACATAAAAGAAATATTCAATTAGATACTAAACAATCAAGTCTTCTAACAGAACTTGCAAAACATAAAGCAAAAAAAGCAGCTCTAATTCCCATATACAACTTATAAGTAAAGCCATTTCTTTTAATTCTTCCAAACAAGTAGAGAAGCATAATTTCATGAATGAATATCAAACAATACTTTATCAAACTTGCTAGTTCTAGACTTTATTTGGTACAGGCACTACCATCTAATAGCATGAATGAAGATCAAACCATGGCAACTAAAATGTTTCATCAAAAAAGTAGGATAGATCATAATTCCATGAATAAAGATAAGACGATATTTCACAAACTAGACAAGAGATTAAATTTCCATAAATGAAGATTAGACAAAGACGATTTTCCACCAAACAACAAGGGGATCAAAAATTACGTGAATGATGATGAGAAGATGATGATGCACCAAACAACTATGAGACTGTAATTCCATGATTGAATATCAGACGATGGCAAAGACGACGCTTCATCAATTTAACATGACTGCTCATATGGTAATGGAATCTTAGACTCAATTCGGTATGGATACCATGTGATGAAATCAGCAAGGTCTTACTCCAGGAATGAAGATCAGAGCATGGTCAAATAATGCTTGATGAAATTTGCCATGACTACTTTTCTTACAATGGAATTTAGTGCTTGTTGGACTTGATTGGTATGGTCACCATCAGATGAAATCAGTTTGGACTACAACAACAAAGAAGTATGAATATTTATCATCACAACTGTCACAGGTTTTCACAACCAGGACAATCATACACATAAAGCTATCCAAATCACTATTGGCAATTACTTCAACACCCAAAACTTTGGAGTTGCAACTACAGCACAAATTAAAAGGAAAGGGGATAAGGGGAATCTTCACTTTTATTCAAATCTACCTAACGCCATCATACCCAGACTGCCTATCCATTTTCTATAACGATTTTTTATCAGCCTTTCATAATACAGCGTGGGGGTGTACTTCATTCCCCTTACTTTCTCCATTCCACCCCTCAATCTTGAAGTCAAATTTCATATCCCCCTCACCTCTCGGTATCGCATTTCCCTGCTCATCCCACAACGCACGTTCCCGGAAAGATACATTGCCTTCCCAGTCCACGAGGATAATCGTCTGTCGTTGGGTGCCGTAGATGCCTGTCATTGGTGCTGCTGTGGGGGTAGGTACTTCGGTGGATCTGAATTCTGCAATTATTTTTTCTGCACTGCCAGTTGCTATTTCGGGGTTGGCGCTTGCGATAGCATCGGCTTTGGGTGTTGGTCCTGGGGCTTCACTCCCAATCGCGGGGATGAATATGGATTTTCGTAGTTGGTATATATATTCCTCGAACTCCTGGCCTTCGTTTTTGGGTAGGGTATCGGTGTCGAGTAACTTGTATAATCGATCCACCAGTTCTTCCTCTCCTAATTTGGACTCAATCGCTTCCTCCACAACACCTCTCAACTTCTCCTTTCCCATTTCGACTTTCGGCCAGGAGACTGGATCGTCGTATAAAGTATTACTCAGCCCATAAACCTCCCCCCTCTCCACGGCAATCCAAGGAACATCGCCCGAACTCCCACACCGATTCGAAATAATTCCCAACGGCTCAACCCCCTCTCCCCCCCTCTCCCTCCTCAATTTCCCACAAAGCAGCGAAAACCCCCCAATCCCCGCCACCCCCTCGCCATCAAGCATCCGATGAACAAAATGCTCCGTACTCTCATCCTCCGGACTCTCCAACCACGCCGTCACCATTCCTCCTCTACTCTTCGTCCCTTGTATAGGATGTTCCGCATCGTGCGTATCCGTTTCCCGGTAATTCGTTAAGACAGCAAAGTTCCCGGCTTTCGTGATGCCCATCCATGTCCCTTGCTCTGCGCGCTGGAGGTCGCGGGCGGAGAGGATTTCTTGGTGGTGCGAGGTCCACCAGTGTGGACGGCTGGTTGGACGGAGGATGAATTCGTCGCGGTTGTCGAGGATTATGAGGGGGTAGGAGGGGTGGGCTGTGGTGATGAGGACGATGCACATGATTGTTGTTTCAATTTTTGTATGTTGGGTTGTGATTCTTAGGTTGGTTGGTGGTTAAGGGTAAGTTATGGTGGAATTTGAGGGACTGATATATGGATCTAGTGTCAGTCCTTATGTAGAGCTATGAAGGGAAGGCGCGAGTGGAGAGGTGACCTGATATTTCACCCGCTTTCAATATATTTTTCACGGCACGCCTAGATTCACCACAGTGGGCTGACGCCGTGGAAAGGTACACCGGGGTTCATAGTTTTGTTGGGAGGGTTTTGGTCCAGTGAGCGTGTCAATGGACTTCCGCCACGCATATTCTTCCCCGAATCTCTTCGCCGTAGTCGGTCCCTTGGTTCTCGTGAGCTGTTCAATGCAGCTGATGTTCCCGCGATGCAGGCAAGCCACTAAAAGTGGCTGAATGGCCACAAGCGGCTCAAAGTCCGGCTCGTTCCCCAGGCCAGGTCTCAAGTCTTCAACTCAAGCCCGTGTTTATATTTGATTGAATAGTTCATCTAAAAATCGAATACACTTGATACTCTACCACGGAGTAATTCTAGAGTCTCAAATAAAGGATCTTTTTCCCCAGATTGAATTCAGCCAGCCATCGTCATTAATTCCTTAGCGTTGAAGCAGCCCCGCCCTGTCACACCCCGGAATTGCTTTGATAAGGCAGCCAGATAAGGAACGGAACCGCGGCTAATCGAAGGCTCCACCATTCCATCCTCACTCGCCTTCCCTTACGCTCACGTACCAATGACTCGCTAACTCGCAGGTGACCGTCTTTGTTCTTGAACTCTACAAACGCCCATCTCAACCTACATAGCAAGAGGACGACAATTGCGCCGTCCATCCTACAAATCACCTCTCCTACCATCTGCCTCCCCAGAGTTGGACCTTCACAGTTGACCATGTTTGATACATTCGCCAGACTCTTATCGTAAGCTTCCACTACCCCGCCATACATCATCCCTCTTGACCCCACGAGTTGCAAACTCCACTCTTTAAACGCCAAACCTATGCTTGGAAAGCTGCAATAATGCTTTACAGATGCTAACAACCTTTTAGTTCTATCCCTACCTTCCTCTTCCCCGTCTTCGCATCCTACAAAGCCCTCAAAACCGCGGACCCGGCACTCCTTAAGCCATGGCTCATGTACTGGGTGGTTTTGGCTTGTGCCCTACTCTTTGAATCATGGGCCGGGTTTATTCTCTTCTGGTATGTATTTGGGAAGCTTTCGAACCCCGAAAAATCAAGTCAAGTCTCTAATAAATGTTTTGCTTAGGGTTCCCTTTTACTCGTGGTTCCGTTTGTTCTTCCTCCTCTACCTCATCCTCCCACAAACGCAAGGCGCCCGAGTTTTATACCAATCCCACGTCCATCCCTTTCTCTACGAAAACGAACTCGCCATCGATGAATTCATCTCCTCCGCCCACGATCGCGCAAAAGCAGCAGGTCTCACCTACCTCAAACAAGCCATCGAATTCATAAAACAAAATGTCCTCGGTTTCCCCCCAAGGGAGCCTACCCCACCAGCAACCCCAACCCCATACTCCTACACACAGAGTCTCATGGCACGCTTCAACCTGCCAGCAGCCAGACCAGCACAATCTACAAACACAGGAACTGGCAACACCGCAACCGATTTTTACTCCCTCCTAGCCTCAGCAGTTAGCGCCGCCACCTCCCGCGAGGGCGGAATCACTAGTTCCACCCGGGACCTGTCAAATTCGGGAACACTAATCCCACCAAGTGTCCAAGGCGAAGAACGACTCTCCTTCATCGCCGCGCAACGAGAAAGGCTTTCCATCCTCCTCTCCGCTCTCGATAAAGAGGCCAATACACTTCAAAGTAGCCCTGTTCGGGCTAGACATGTACCGAGTATGCATTTCGATGGAAGTGCTAGTAGCGAGGAAGAACACAATGAACGACCAAAGAGTTCTGCAAGCGGTTTAAGCAGCCGAAAGAGCGAGGGCGATTTTGAAAAGATTGATGCTGAGAGTGGTACCGAGGTCTTTGAATCGCAAAAGAGGAGAGCGGCTAGTAGTGGAAGTTGGTTGCCTTGGAGTTGGGGTGCACAACCTGCTGCGGGTGTTGATACACCTATGAGTGACCCTCCTCAAGGAGAAGACCAGGGTAAAAGTTCTGGTCTTGATTATTGATTTTTGTTCATGTTGGTTTTTGCTGCGTACGGTTACAGGGGTTTATGATTTTTTACTCTCTGGTGTTAGGTTGGTGATGGCCTCACGGCTGGATTGGGGGTTTTTGATTATGGGAGTCAGATAAGGTAGAGGTGCCTTGGAGACTTTCTAACAGGCTGAACGATCGAAATGGGGTTGTTGCGTGGGACTTGAAACGTTCATTTTACTTTACCAATACACTACTCCTAAGAATTTTTATCTCATATATTTTCGTTGCAATTGATGTAGGTTTGTTTTGCTCTTTATGCGGCTGATGCATTGTCGTGTAAGTGTGAGGTCGGTCAAATATTTGGTCCTCGATTCAAGATGTATCGAGATAAAGATCACCGATAGTTATCAATGGCTCCCTCGATACTTCATCGCTGCTAATGCCCAAGTCTGGGTTGTATAATCGAGTTTTTGTTTTTGTGTGACTCAAAGGGCTAAAGTTTGGGGGCCGAAAGTTGTGGTTGCGGGTAAGCTACAAATTTACTAGTAAAGCCAAAAGAGAAATGGAGGTAAGCTATTAAATCACGGGTAAACCAACCGACTAGATTTGGGGGCCAAAAATGGGTTGTGGGTGAGCTGCAAAATACCGGGTGAGCCAACTATATTTTAGGTAAGCTGGTGAAATGTCGAGTAAGCTGTCAAATAACGAGTAGGCGAATCATCGAATTTGGGGGCTAAATATGAGGTTGCGAGTAAGCTAGCAGAATGTGAGGTAAGCTATTAAGTACAGAGTAAAGCTACAAAATAGCGAGTAAACCAACCTACATTTGGGGGCCAAAAAAGAATTTCGACTTAGCCACGAGTAAGCTACAAGTAAGCCATGGATAATCCACGAGTAATTCACGAGTAATCCACAAGTAATCCACGATTGAGCCAGATACCCTTGGGGGCGAAAAAGAGGTCACGTATAAACGAGTGGTTGGAGTACTAGATTCATATGAGGAAAACATCTTGATGGTTTTCTTTGGGGCAGATTTTGTGCTGTGCTTCTTGATTCTTGTTTGCTTGGAGTAGATGGGGATGAGATTTTGGACTTGCTAGGTTTGTTTTGAAACTTTTAGATCTTCTTTTAATTGTCTTCTTTGTAAGGATGGTGAGGTAGAAACAAGTCAGTGGAAAGTTAGAGACTTTGATCTATTTGGATTTTTTAACTTGCTACTATTTTCTGACTATGTAAGTAGCGCGGGACTTCAACCTTTCTTTCAACACACTGCTCCTCAAGTTTTCTCTCTTCTCGTGCTTTCATTTCCGTTTGCTATCCTGTTATTAACCCACCAACAAGTCATCTAAACTATGTGCATTGCTACCTTGCAACCATTGAAGTTCTTAACGACCAACTTCCAATCTCCAGCCCATTCTCGATCATCCCGACTCTCAATATGAGGAAATCGAATAGCTAGTTGTGCAATAATGAAAGCTGCTTCAACAAGAGCTTTGTCCCGGCCTGGACAGCTACGAGGTCCATTGCTGAAAGGTAGATACTCCCAAGCTTCCGGGGAGATGTGATTTCAACGGTCAGGGTTGAATACTTCCACATCGGGACCGAATACAGAAACATCTCGATGAAGTCCGTAGAAGAAGGTAATTATTCTATCGTTGGAGCGCACAAATATTGGGGAGTTACCATCGGGACCTCCGCCTGTTGGTAGTATGGTGTCTTTTAACGCTGTACGGCCAGAAGTACAGAACACTGGGTAGACACGGAGAACTGTGGTTATGTGAGTTTTTTCTCGCTTTTGTTTGAAGTTGATAGCTATATATGCTGTACTCACATTCTTTGAGGACATTTTGGAGAAGTGTCATGCTTCTCAACTCTTTTGCAGTCAACTCGTCTTTTTTCCCTCGAACTTCTTCTCTCAAAGATGTCCAGATTATTGGATTTCTAGATAACAGGAAAATGGTGTTACTGAGAAGTGTTGAGGTAGTATCTTGCATGGCGAGTATACTTTGTATTACCTGCGAGCGAATTTCATACCGGGATGGTGTTTGCTTCGCGAGTCTTCGGACCAGACTGAAAGGTCGCGAATCCTTTTTTGGGCGCTCTCCGGCTGTTGGTTTGAGTTTTTGCAGCTTCTCCTCTTCTTCGAGAGCTAGGTCGACGTAGTGATCCACAAAGCTGTAGAGAGTCTGGCAGTCTCTCTTCCATTTTGGATTTGGAAAATAACGTGCAAGCGCCCCGAAAACTATACGTAGTAATACCCATGATTGAGAAGCATGGAGTGCTGAAAGAAAAGTCTTCGAATCCACTTGGTGGGGGTGCCGTTTTATCATTGGAGATTTCGCTAAGTCGTTGGCCTAGAAGAAATCTTCCTGCCATATTGAGGCACTTAAACAGAGCCATACTAACATCTCAAAGTTTCGCAGCAGCCGCTGAAGTTGCGGTGACCCTGGGCACGGTATTCTACTGTCTCTTAACCAACCCAAAGGCATATGAACGACATGTTGTAGAACTTCGCAACAAGAAATCTGACTAATTAGAAACTAAAGAGTCCAGGTCTTATTTGTATGCATCCCACAATCAAGCATTGGTACTCCAACTAACGAAGCATCATTTCCCAGCAATGCGGTAATAAAGAATCACTTAGAGTGTATTCCTCACATTCGCCCCCAATGGAGCGTGTCGTTCCCAAAGATGGTATGGAAGCAAGCGGGTATCATGTGCCAGAAGGAACAATAGTCAGTGTTCCACAATACGTCGCCCATCGTGACCTTGGAGTTTGGGGGAAAAGACGCCAAAGGGTTCAGGTCGGAGCGTTGGATCGAGGCAGATGAAGCCACATTGAGAAAGATGGATAACAACTTCTTAGCTGTAAGTCAATTCATCTAAATTGTCTGACCTGGTTGTTCTAACTTCTCGCAAGTTTGGGAAGGGAATACGAGTATGTGTTGGTCGTGATCTCTCACTGCTGGAGCTTCGTACGTGCTTGACAGGAATTCTGCAAAATTTTGACATCGAGTTTGCATCGAAGGACAAGCTACCAAGGATTACAATGTATTGGATGATCGATCACGTCGGTTTTAAAGTTCGTATGTCGAAGGTAAAGAAATGAGTGGGCAAACAATTCGTTCTGTTCAAGAAGGGGGTAAGCGAGGAGAGGGGCACCAAAGCGATAAATCGAATTTATAGCTATTCTGCACTTCAGAAACCCAAAATTATATTCAATACATAGAAACTAGTTGCAATTACTCAAAGTGAAACATGTAGAGGCTACCCCTCTTACCCTGAGATCGTGAACCCGTTCCAAGTCTCGTGCATCCGACGGTTGAGGTGGCGGAAGCATAGTAAAGCACCGGGTGACTTCGGTGAATGAAGATAGCATATGGGGAAACTTGACTATGTCCTCAATAATTATTTCACATCTTCAACACCACACTCCAAAAAATGACAATCTTGCAAAAGTTGGCGACACAAACTCACTCATCCCCCCTCAAAACATACCCACCATACCCATCTCCCCCAAACGCCCTTTCACCCTCCGCAGTCCACCCTTCCATCTTAGCCAACCACTGACCTCCAAGCCAAAGCCTCAGACAAGTATCACTTGGTTTGCTCTGCGGGCTCTCAAGCGGAACCAACTTGTAGAACCCCTCGTCCAACCCGGTTTCCTCACAATCACATCTCCCATTTCCCAGACCCTCCTTCCCATGCTTCTCTTCTCCCTTCGCCTCGTGCTTCGGAGGACAATGCCGATTAATCCCATGCTGATACCCCACATCCCTAAACCACCAAGTTTCCCTCTTCTCCAAAAACATCCCCACACTAAGCGTATGTACAGGCGCATCGCCAAACCGTTCATAATAGAATCCCCCCGTGCGATCTAGATACCTAAAGTACTCCTCATTGGCCTCCCCGCGCCAGAAGTTCAAATCGCCAATCTCAAAGTTGGAGAAGAATTGACAATTATTATACTCCCCTCCATTCTCGGGATCTCTTAGCCAAGAGAGATCAGCATTTGGATGGATGAGATGTGGGTTGGCTTGAGCGAAAGAGAGGGTGCGTGTCCAAAGGGAGGGGAATGATCGGGCGTCGTCGAGGATGGCCATGTTGAAGCCGTATTTGAGGTTGTTGTCGCGCATGAAGCGGAAGATGTCGTAGGTTATGTCGCAGAAGTAATGCACCTATTTTCTCGCCTATCAGTCTCTACCACCACCACAAAAGAGATTTGGGGGGGGGATACACACATCAGGCTCCACCCTCCAATACCAATCATAATCTCTCAGTATAGGGTGTTTATAAAAGAACCCCGAATTCCAACGACACATATGGTGATAACTCACCAACCACCCCTTGCCCACCCCAATACTCCCCAAATACTCGAGGGAATTCATGAACCGATTTTCATCAATCCAATCCGGTAAGGACCAGTGTTCTCTCGGCACAACCTCGTAGAAACATATCGCAGATGTGAGGTTTTGAGTTGCAGCTTTGAATTCGTCTGTGAAGGGCTCGTCGTTGAAGAAGATCCATGGGTACTAGAAGGGACAATCAGTCTCTCGTCTTCAGTCCAGCTCCCTCTCCCTCTCTCAGCATCTGGAACAACAAAAACCAAATAAGGAAGTTCCAAGAAAGTGAATGAAGGCGTACCTGATACTTCCGATTCCACCTATACTCAAGCTGTCTCATACTCCCCAAAATCCCCTCCAACTCCGAATTCCTCACCAAACTAATCAGCGCAGCCCTAGGTCTACCCTTCCAAATATCCTTCATATTCCTCACACCCTCAATCTTCCCCAACACACTATTACCAACAGCATGCCTATCCCCCGAATTCTCTTTCAACCACCGCACCGGATCCGGCTCTCCTTTACTAGCTGGAGGAAGAACGGGACGAATAGGTTGATATGCACTCTTGCTCTCGACCATGATATCCCGATCGGATGAAGGAAGCGACCAAAAAAAGACAACCAGAAAACCTATTAAGACCAATAACCCCGTTCGTCTCGTCGGTACGCTGTATCTCATCAGCACCACTCCAATTCCTTCAACCCCAAGCACTCATCATCGGAGTTGAACATACCCACATCTCAACCCAAAATTCCAACCTCTCAATTGCGGAAAATGCCAAGCAGGTAGTGCAGGCCATGTACTGAGTACCGCCCAAGCAGGAACCCTCGGTTTCGGAGGAGTCCTCCAGAAGGAAGTAGAATTCGTGCCTGTACTGGCGCTGTTCATGGATATGGGGGACCATCTGCTGCTCGAAAAAGAGGCGGGGCGGATGGGTGTTTTGGGGGGTGATTCGTTGAGGAGAGGGCGGGGTGGTCGGTTGGACATTTTTGCTGTGTGTTGCTCTGTGAGAATGACGAGTTGTGTTGGATATCCAGGTGAGGCGCGTGGTAAATGTTCCACAATGAGACCTAGGGATATGGGAGCGAAGTTGAAGTTTCAGAAAGTGATGGGGTGATGAAGTGGAGGTTGGAAGTTGAAGAAGGGGGAAAGAGCAACCCAGAGAAACAACCACCGTCGGTAGCACCTACCTCGAACCAGAAGAAAAAAATTAAATTGCCACAAATAGCGTCGTATTTCTGAACTGCCTAGAAAAACTGGCATCTAGAAATGTGTTCCCCTTGACCATTCCCCAGTCAAATAAAATAAAAAAGTAGTAGCTCCATGTTTAAAGAGCAAAAAAAAGCGCATACGCCCCCGGATATACCTATAATACCTTTTATGACCTCTGATACACGAGTTTTCTCTTAGACGTACAAATTAGGGAACTCCTCAAATGCAAGCCTTAACGCCTTCGCAAAATGTAGCAAAATAGATCAAGACATTTCCTCATCATCCATCCCCAAGACCCTTGAATATTGTACCGTGAGTCTTTGCAATTCTCGGAATTTACCTAGCGCAATGTTAGTCGGGTGCTCAAGTGCATTTTCAGTGAAATTAACGTACCAAGAATCAGCACGACCTCCTTCAATAATTCCTTTCGATCCCATCCGCAAAGTTTATCATCCTCACTATGCCATCCTTGGCCTCCCTCATCGATTAACAACGAATCCTTATCTGTCTTATCCTGCAAAATGCCACCAAGGATGCTTTTCAAGAGCTCTTCGACCTTGGTCTTCAATCCCTGAGCACCGAGGCGCTTAGCGTACATGTGGAGGTAAATTCGGAATTCTTCTCTGGCACCAAGTTGCATAGCAGCTGCCACACGATTCTCGAGATGAGCAATGCTAACACCAGATTCGAAATTCTCAAATCCTTCCCGTGACAGTAAAGTTTTAACGAGACGTTGTAGATGATATGCGCGACCTTTGAGAAGAACCTCATTCGTGGTATGTCTTTCAAGATGTGGGATGATACCAGCAGATATATTCGAGGAAGAAATTTCGCCATCCCGTCGCGAGTCCGCACCGACACCACTTGATTGCAGAGCACCGATGGACGAATCGTTGGAGTTCCAGTATTGACTGCCAACTGCCCACCAAGCCTCCGACAACCGTTGCCAAATGAACATTGCCGGCGCATAAAGGTAGCCATCACCGTTACTAAGTGTGACGATAATATGGCCAGTAGAATTCAGATGTGCAGAGGTAACTCCTGGAGCACTAGTTGTGTGTGTACCCAGGGAATGCATCGCAATATCCAAGATAGGGGCCAACGAGACGGGAGGATGAGGTGATGAAAGTGTCTTGAGATTCCAAACGTAACACATTCCTGCTGCTGTAATGCAAAGTAGCCACCATCCTCTTGATTCGATGATGACAGGCTGAGACTCCAGAACCAAAGCATTGAAAATTCTTCGACCTGCAGGTGTCCAGGTGTAAATGCTACCATCCTCACCGGCAGCGGCCCAGAAATTCTTGTTTCCAGTAACTAGGACAACCGCTCTTGGTAAGAAATCTTGCCAAAGAACCGCACCTCGTTTAGATGCACTGATTTTCGTTGGGTCTTTCGTTTGAGCCGGGTTTCCACCAGGATTTTGGGCTTCAAATACTATATCATCTGCTGCCTTGGTAGATTCTTCTATTCCATTCGTACTATTGTTCCCAGAAGAGGCTGGCAAAGCACCACGGTCAAGTGATCTTAGGATATGTGTCCGTACTTTTGGTACAGCTAGTCGGACCTGACTAACGGCCATGATAGGATTGACAACAGCGGGTCGAATAAATTCGGGTGTCGGAACAATACCGTTGTGCGGTTGCATGGGTCCTGCTGGCTCTACGCCATTGACACCATTTATCATAATGGGGACAGGAAATTGGGAGTTTCCATGATTAGGGCGTTTGTTGGCCTGGTCTTCCTGGTCTTCATCATCTAGGACGATCGCTTTTCGTTTGTTGCCTAGCAGCATTGCAGCTAAACCACCTCTTGGAAGACCATCATATGGCTTTGACAAATCTAAGATTAATTTCGGAGCGTCATTTTGGGCGTTGGAGGAGCTTGCAGCCATAAGTTGAGATTGAGGTAATGAGGAGAGCCCAGTTCCGGAAGAAGAAACAAGTAGCGGGGCAACTCTCTTCTTTCCCTCCTTGGTGATTGTTACACGCTGCTTCATCGCCTCTATTTTTTCCGCGCTTGGGTCGGCAGTTGGTGGTGGGGGAGCTGGAGCCGGTGATTCCACAGCTGGTCGGCCATTTGTAACAACGGGCGCGGGGGGAGAAAGGCCATTTGACGGAACAACTGCATTTGATGGAACAACTGGAGGTACGACCAGACCAGTCATTGGAGTCGATGTCCCATTGCTAGCAATACCGTTGAGAACCGGGGCGGGTACAGGATTTGACGCAGCATCACCCATCAACGCACCCATTCTTCCCTCCGCTCCTCGTAATTCACCTGCTCTACTTCTCTCTTCGAGACGTAGAGAAGCGACATCTTCGACTACTCCCACACCTCTCCGACCAACACCAAACTTCTGTAGTGCCTTGTCATTTTCCGACCAGGGTGCAATAAAACCAAGCTCGCCTCGCTCAAACTCGCAAGCAATGATGCTACCGTCTAAACTTGACGCAAATATGGTAAGTCCATCAGGAGTCCAAGCGAGATCGGAAATGGACTTTGCCGCTAAATCTTGAGCTACAACCAATGGCCTCGAAGAGCTTGTATTCCAAATACTAAGTGTCTTGTCTTGTCCGGCACATGCAATAACTGTGACTAGGGCCTGGGTGCTGTAGCCGCTATTATCGGTGGTTTCTGGGCTGATCTCTTGACTACTAAATAAACGGGGAGAGAAGGTGCAGACCTCGGTAGGCCCTTCATGTCCGATGAGATTGATGTCACTGTCCCATTGTCCTCGATTTATGATAGCAACTGAACTGACAGGTCCATTGACCGCATTAGCTGCTGCAATGTGGTTTCCATCTGGCGACCACGAGCATCGTCGGAAATATGTCGTTAACGGGGATGATGTAAATGGTGCTGCAATTGTGTGATCGAGAACGAAGTTGTTGATCGAGTCGTAGGATGTAGCATTCGGTAAGGGGGATGTGAATCGGAAGAGTTTGATAGTTCGATCGTCGCTTGCTGTCGCAAAGTATTTGTTGGCGGGGTCGAAAGTAATTCCCTTAACATGACTCTGATGCACCGATAGGACCTTTAGTTTCTCAAAAGTATGTCCCGACCAAACCACAATCTTCGAGTCCAAACCAACGGATACCATAATCGAGGAATCATAAGACCATCCCAGATCTTGCACATCGTTCTCGTGTCCAATCAAACGCTTCAATATTTTCCAATTCTCCACGGGAGGTGGCTCGTTCGTTCCTATATAATTCCATCAGTTTTAGGCCATTGTGTGGGAAGATTCCGGGAGGGTTGCGCACCAAAAGAGGACGAATGCGCTGGAGGGTTGAGATCCAGGTGGTAGATACATATGATCTTGTCATCGGCGCCTGACGCAAGCCATCGTCCATTCGGAGAAAATCTAACTGTATGGATGGTCCCGGAGTGATAGCTCATGTGGCATAATTGTTTTGGTTTCGTGCAGGTCGGATCTCCCGCTTGGAGAATGGCATCTGTCGACCAGATTCGTACATGTCCATCTAGGTATTCCATCAGCGCAATCCCAACAATCGGTTCCCATTCCCATTTTATCGTACCTCCTGCAGCGGTCGCGAGTCTGCATCCGTCGGGGGAAACATGGCAACTGTAGACTTCGAAATCTTTCTGTTCTCCTGGGGTCGGGGCGCAAGGAAGCGCGAACATCAGCAAGCTGCGGTATCAAATGTTTCGAGGGTCTGGAGGGGATTTGTTGCAATGAAATTAACCAAGAGCAATAGAACATACCGCTATGCGTCAACCAGGCAGGCTTTATGAACTTCATGGTTGTCACCAAGTTGGTGGTCGATGGGCATGATTAGGTGGTAGATGGATCAAGATACAACTTCGCGAACGCGATTTGCCAAATTTCGAGGTTCGCTAGGCTTGGCTTGGCAAGGCACTCTGGCGCTTGTTCCAGGAGCCGAAACCCGATCTTGTGTCAGAACCGGCTTCGGTTGAATCATCGGCATCAAATCGGGTCGTAGGGCATGTTTGGCTCGCTTCAAATATTGGATATTTCTAATTATCCTCACCAAAATTGGAAAGAAATAATGATGAGATAATTATAATTATTGGATAGCTATAATTTATCTAAATCGTTTGGCCTGCACTTAGTAAATGTTGAGATATTTAATTGAATTATCGGATATTTACATAAAAGATTATCCTTACCAAAAAAAAACCAATTATCCGATTATCGTCTAAAAGACGATAATTGGATATTTCCTTGAATATCTCTCTATTTCTCAGCTAAATCCTACCTTCGTACACCATGAGCCAAACGATTACTGAATATATGCGACGTCCTTTAAAACCACCCCCCGCATATATTTTAGGACATTTATAACTACCTCAAAGTGATCCAAACAGGCCCTTAACTTCCTCAAAAGAAGAGTTGAGTACAGTATAGTATCACTTGCGATTTGCTATACGTCTTAATTGAAGCCCAGCCCACGATTAAATATGAAAGCTCAAATTTAGCGCTGTTCGCAAGTTGTATCACCTAGAAGAAAGATCTGGGACTCTATCTAGTAGTGGCTTTCAAGCCTCCCGTTGCAGATCAATTTTGGCGTATTTGCCACACTATCTTTAAGAATTGTCTCCTGCCTAGTCTCAAGTTCCGCTCACACGTTTCTTTCTCCGTCTAAATCACCTCGCTAGAGAGTCTTCAACAATAGCACTGTTATATGCTTCTCCCAGCGCCTTGTCCTTCAACTCTAAACTCTCCTGTGAAACCAAACTTCCATTCACAAACCCCCTAGAACGTTCGCGTCTGCTCCTTAGGCCTCAAAAAAGTCTTGGAATTGGACCTCGTGCGTTGCTAGCTAGTGAGGCAGTTACGACTCTGTCTTTCTAGTTAATACCTAGTCTCAAACTTATTTTGTACTGAGCCAACTCAGCCGTCTAAAGAGGATAACAAAGGACTTCGAAAATGTTCTTATTAACAAATTCTCCGAAGTGATAGAGACTTGACAAATGTTATATATTTGCTCATAATGTCGGTTATTAAAGAATAACGTAATCGAGGTTCTATTGAAGTAAGTAACTCGTTCAGTGTAGAGACACTTGTTAGGAAATCTGTTATCATGACGGGTGGTAAGTACTCAATTCCCAATTATTCTCAAGTTATAAGTTTATATACTTTTAAGAAGATAATTACTAACTACATCTTCAGGAGCAAGTGGCCTGGTAAAAGCCTACACTCAAGCCTTTTCCGACGCAGGGTAACCAACAAACCACTTCCCCCTCCCTCCTCCAAAATTAACATCCCTCAACTAACTAATCAAAATGACAGAGTATACATAACAATCGGCGAAATTGACGAAGTCTTGGGAAACGAAACTGCAAATTCCCTCGAAGGGTCTGAATCCCCCTCCCCAAATCTACTCGATCGCTCACACTAACTCTCAATCGAGAAAAGTCCAATTCACAAAATGCGACGTCCGAAACTGGAACGACCAAGTATCACTCTTGTAAGCAGCGAGTAAATTCTCTCCGCATAGTAGTTGTGATATTGTGATTGCAAATGCGGGGATTGTGAGGGAGGGTGATGTTTTTAGACTTGAAAGTCTCAACCCCCTTCACAAAATGACTTCTTTTACTAACTGATGGATTTATAATAGAGCCCAACCTACCACCAGTAAAACCAAACCTCAGTATCCTAAACATAGACCTCATAGGCATGATCTACACAACCAAACTAGCATTCCATTATTTCCGTCGCCAACCGATTGATAAATCGAGAGATCGATGTTGAAATCTAGTATTGCTGCTTATATCGATATGTCATCTTCCTTACCCTCTCTTCCCTTTTCTCTCAATCCACCCAACATGCTATACTTTGTGAATGAAACCAAAGCTAATAAAACACAGGTACGTCCGAACCCCAAGCATGCCAGAATCAATCCAAGAACACCTCGATGGTCAAGGCGTCGGTTCAGCAACCGTGAAAGTATCTTGTAAGGCGATGTTGAAAATTGCTAGTGATGCTAGTATAAAGGGTTTGTCATTCCGTCCCCTTTCCCTTCTCCTTTTTCTTACCCCTTTCTTTTTAGTTCACACCCAAGATCTCACTTGCACCTTCTTCCACCATGTATTCCGAGAATAGAATAGTTAACCCAAAAACAGGAAGAGCATTCGGAGTCGTCCCCCGAAGATACGCACCAGATGGCTACTTAGATCTTGATGCAGATGACTACCAGGATGGAGACATATTTAAGGAGATGCAGAAAGTTGTTATTGAGACTATGGAGAGTGTAGGGTATGTTCAAGCTCCTCTTCTTTTACGCCATATTTTATTCTTGTTGATTGTAGAGGTCGTAGGGGAAATGGTGATTGCGAGTCTAGGAAACCACCCGAGACAAATGGGGACAAAAATGAAACTGAGATAATAAAGAGTGAGTGCAGTGTGAGAAATGAGTAGAGTAGAGTAAAGTAGTGGCAACTACTCTACTCTACTCACACTACTCTTAAGTAATTCAGAGTAGTTCGGACCGATTCGGGACGAGCTAGGCCGGTGCTCGGAGCTGCATCGGGGTAGCGCTGCTAAAGATGCCTGGAGTTTAAGCGAGTTCTTCTGTCTACTATTTCCTATGTAACTTCTAAAATAATAGCCTAATAAATTAGAGTTAGTTAAATAGTAGTTTTTATCTTATATATCTTCTAGAAATACCAACTTTTTACTTATATACTTATAAATTCTATTTATAGTACTACTTGGAGACTACTGAAGTAGTCTTGAGTAACTACTCTACTCTACTCAAAGGAGTCGCTACTCAAACTCTACTCTACTCTGCTCTACTCTGCTCTACTCTGCTCTACTCTGCTCTACTCAGACTACTCAGAGTACTACTTGAGTACCTGAGTAGTTTGTGCTCACACTGAGTGAGTGATGGGTATTGGAATTGTGTTTTGTATTTTTGTGGTGTGTGTATTACTTTGAAGAATCGAGTATGATACGAAAATGAAACGAAAAGACACAAGTCATGAGGAGTTAGCAGTGCGCGATAGAATACCAAAATCCAAACTTGGTTATTCCATCCACCCTAGCTCGTACAACATAATTCTTTGATTTAAATTGCACGAGTTAGGCTCGAAAAAGCAGCGATTCTTCGTTTTCTCTCTCTCTCTCTCCTCAACTACCCATATACACGCGTGAGTAACAAGGACTTATTCGATCCTTGATCATTGTCTGTTGATAATCACAAGTGTGAAGTGATATGTAAAAGACCAAACTTTTTTGAAATTATGATAATGAGAGAAGTTTTCCATTCTCATCCCCAAAACGCCCACTCAACCCCACGCAGACCATAAAATAACACTGTTATACAATAATTTTTACGACCTATGTATTAACCAGCCCTACTTCTTCTGTCTCGTATTCTCAAACGAAGCAAGCATGGTCCTCTTCATCTCATCAGCTGGTGTTTCCGATCCGCTACCTTCGCCGGTCTCTGCTGAGTTTGAGTATTCCAAAGCTCTCGCGGCCGTTGCTTTCGATTGAGCATCTCCAACCTTGCCGTAAACTGCCATGGCGCTAGCAATCATACTTCCAATATCACCAACATTTCCAGGCACTATAATAGCCGTACCCTCCTTGGCCAACTTCCCAAAAGCATCAACATATTTCTCCGCAACACTCAAACTAAGCGCTCCTTGCGCAGCCTCCTTTCCTTCAGAGATACTCCGTCCAACAGCATCAATCCCCGCAGCAGTAGCCTTAGCCTTCAAAAGAATAGCCTCCGCCTCTCCAGAAGCCATGTTAATCTGCTCACTCTTCAACGCCTCAGACGCAAGAATAACACTCTGTTTTCTTCCCTCAGCGATATTGATAGCGCTCTGTCTTTGACCTTCAGATTCCAAAATTTCCGCTCGTTTGCTTCGTTCCGCTGTTACTTGTCGGTGCATTGCTGCTACGACTCCCTCGGGGGCGTGGATATCTCGGATCTCGTATCGTAGACAGACTACGCCCCATGCTTGGGCGGCTTCGTTGATTGTTAGGGTTATGTTGGTGTTGAGGGCTGCTCGTTCTTTGAGGACGTGGTCGAGGGTTAGTTGTCCGATTTCTGAACGCATGGCTGTTTGGGCGAGTTGTCCGATTGCGTATTCGGCGTCTTCGACTCCATAACTTCATATTATTAGCGAAATGCTTTTGGGAAAAGGGAGTAAGTAGTTCACCTAGCTTTATAAGCATCCACAACTCTGGTGTACAAAACACCATCAAGCTGAAGCGTAACATTATCCGCCGTAATCGCACTTTGACTGGGAATTTCAATAGCTGATTCCTTCAAGCTCTTAACATAAGCAATGCGATCAATGAAAGGCATAAGAATAGCCAATCCCGGTGCCAAAATCCGATTGAACTTTCCCATCCGTTCGACAATCCATGCTGTCTGCTGGGGCACGAATCGAATAATGGTATTTGCTGGTAAGGAGGGACGGTGGAAGTACGAGGTAGGGATTTTGGAGTTGTTGTTTATTCCTAGGAGGCCGGTGTTGGGTGCTTGAGTGCTGGGGGTAAGATGTAATTGTCTTTGCTGAGTTCGTTGGAGAGGGCCTGCTGAAGCTCGGAGGAGAGGTACTGATCGTCTGCCCAAGTTCGCCAGGACGGCAGATGCGACATTTTTGCTGAGCATTTGGCCGTTCATGGCTATTCGTGCCGCTTCCATGACGATGATGGGGTTTGGGTGAAGTTGGGTTGATACCTAGCTAGAGAGCTTTCAGTGATGCGCGCTCTCTCGTCGCCTCGGATGATTTTTGGCAGGGGCCCTTGCATTTGACGCTAGTATTCTTGGGAACCGTTTCTAGTCGATTTTATATCCACCATCACTTTGCGCCGCCTTTCCAAGAACATCTGTACAATAACTAACCAATTTCCAACCTACTTGAATCGGTAAGCTGTCGACTGCTCCGGACATTCCCAAGTTTAAGAACCACAAACACGACCCGCGCATCTACCAGAAATCCTTCAAGATGTCGGAATACTGGAAGTCAACAGTAAGTCCCACCCCACCTCCAATTCTAATAAACACTCCCTAACACCCTCGCAGCCGAAATACTGGTGCAAACACTGCAAAACCTACGTCCGCGACACCAAACTCGAAAAAGCCAACCACGAAGCCACCCCCAAACATCAAGGAAACCTCAAGCGCTTCCTGCGAGACCTCCATCGCGGCCACGAAAAAGATGAGAAAGATAAAGACCGCGCGAAATCAGAGGTCGCGCGATTAAATGGTCTAGTCTCCAATTCCTCCTCAAACAATGGAGAAGCAAGTTCCTCAAGTTCAGCATTCGGAAAAGGTCCAACACCTTCGATACCGAGGAATATACAAGCCACACCCGCGCAAAGGAAACAACAATTAGCGCAGTTAGCAGAGATGGGCGTTAGTATCCCTGATGAATTTAGACCTGATATGGCAATGGCGGGGGAGTGGACGGTTACGAAGGAGACGGTTTTAGAGGCAAATGGGGAGAGGAAGACGGAGGCTGTTGCTTTGGGGGTGAGGAAACGGGAGGTCAATGAGGAGGAGGAAGAGGAAGCTGAAATCAAAAAGAAAAGATGGGGCTCGAAGTTTAGGAGTCATCCTGTGGAGGAGGATGAGGGGGATCTTGATGCGTTGCTGAGCCAGGCTACTGCTGCGAAACCTTCGAAGCCTGCGGAAGTGAAACCTAAGTTTGAGATGAAAATGGAAAGTAAATCGGATATCAAAGTCGAGTCTCCGCCGGCAAATCAGGAAATTGAGAAGGAGATACCGAAGGCCGAAGAGGAAGTTAAGAAGGAATTCCCGGATTCTTTGGCGGATATACCTGCGACTGGAACAGTGGAGGAAATACCGAAGCAGGAAGAGAGTGAAGAAGTCACAATGGGTGTGGTCTTCAAAAAGCGGAAAGCAAAGAACATACGCCAAAAATAAACCAGAAACTAATAATAGAAGAATCAATAAAAATTGAAAAATCCCAACACACAATTCAAAGGCCGGCGCTGACAAGTTTCAGTAATATGGAATCATTTATGTGACGCCTCAAGGTGTACTTCATCTTAAAAGCAAGAAGAAAAACAATACCACTATACTTCCCGAACCAGAAGATCTTTAGGAGTCACTTACACCCCTCCCCGAGTCCCAGCACCTCAGTTTCCCATTTAAAAATACTTCCCTCCTCGACAACAAATTATCAACTGAATCTACACATTTCAGATCTGGAGGGAGAAGAAAAGGAAAAACTAACAGACAGAGCTCTCAACAGTTAGGTTGTTTGATGTAAAAACGAAGCTAACAGAATCTTTCCCCATTCCTCGGATCCACCAAAGCACATTTGGCCTTGATTGTAGTACGAGCTTGACGTTATATTTTTATATTAAAAGAGCAGTCAGGGCAACGTGACGGTATCTAGCCAAGAAAGAAGAAACAATCCCAAGGTTTTTCGCTCGTTATCCTTTTTCTGAACTTCAAGAGAACTAGACTTTACTACTCTCCCCACCTTCTACTCTCCTACCCCAGTCACCTCAATCCCCCTTCCAAACCTCGCATATAAGGACAATTACATTTAATTGGTGTGCCAAGTCTCTCTTCCTTCCCAAAAACAAAGCTACAACCCCTGATCCATCTCCAAGCAACACCTCAAAACTGAATCCCCCGCACTCACCCCCAAAAAGAATAAACAAATGAACGAAGTTTCTACATTCGATAACAACATACTATACGACACCAGATGCCCATCTAAATTTAAATCACTCTGGTCTGTAAGGAAGAGAAGAAGGCAACAATGTGGATAGAAGGAAGAAAGACTAATATAATCCGAGAGAACCACTCAGGGAAACTTAGCGTTGAATGAAGGAGCGAGCATAGTTAAAGAGGGACCATGTATTGATAAAGGTGCGCTATAACTGGAAACAAACCAAAGGCGCAAGGAACTACTTATACACCCAAGGAACCTGAAAAGAACTCATTGACTCGCTAGATTTTTTACTCTTCGCCACACCTTGATCAGCTTGTTGTTTTACTACTATGCTAAGTACACCTCTGTATTTGATGGGCTTCTATACAATAAATAACATTATTTTCTAATTCCTTGTCCTTTCCAGGGTCCTCGTGTACAATTTTGGAAAGTCCAGCACTTCCAAGATTGTGAACCCTACAGCTAACACAAACCCCATTCAAAAACTTGTTTTCAAGCCTAGAAATGATTCTAAAATAGCAGTTTACAATCCTCTCTTTTTCTGTCTTCGCTGCGTTGTTATTTTTATGAAGGGAGTGAAGTCCTGCTTTTCAAACATCTACACAAGGACCCTGGAAGAGATACTAAAGAGTAAATGGTTCTCTTTTCTTCCTGGAACATCAAGCTTCAAAGCCTTACATACTAAATACCATGTTAACCTACCAAGTAGGTTTCTACTCTTGTAATAAGAAATCGTTTCTAGAATAAAAGTCACTTCCCTAACTCGAAGATATCGCTCCAGAATTATCGCAAATGTTATTTCCTCTTCATAAGAAAATGACTACACACCTACCTGACCGTGCTTCTGATCTCTTCTAGTTTCTCTTACACCAATAGATAGGATTTAGCAACAGAGAAGAGTTGGTCTTTTTGAAAGGATGTTCTTTATGGGAATGAATGATGATTTTAAATCAGTAACCGGAAAATATATCGACGGTGTATAAAAAAAACGACAGTAGAAGAAATAACGAACGTTGATTGTTTGGATGATTGTCTGAAGTTTGAACTATGTGACATAGTTAACAACTTCCCTCTGATTGGCATCCTCCGTTTTATTCACCCAGCCATCACCAAAAAATCCTTCTTCCTGCGCTTCAAGAAACCCAAATTCGGCTCTGCCTCTGGCAATGCAGTGTTCTCGCCTCGTGAACTTTTTTCTCCTCGTCGTTCAAGATTCATCGTCTCCACTCTTGTGTGGCGGTTGGCCAGCTCTGAACTCTGTTCAGTTGCAGCCTTCTTTTCTTCTCCAAATTCCCATGGCATTGATTTCTTCACCCGTTCTCTTTCTGTGTGCGACCACCATTGCCAGTTGTAATTCAATTAGCAGTTTTATGAAAAAAATCGTCAACAAGTAATAAAAAGAAGCGGAGAGACAGAGCTAAGTTCGACGTTTTATTCTGAGCTGTTTGAATTAATTGAGTTTTGCTTATTTAAAGATATAAAGGAATCTAAAAAAAGACTTTGGATTTTATTATAATTAAAAGAGACAAAGCTAGCGAGAAGTTGTGGCGGATTACGAATACTCTCCTTCCTCTTTTGGGTTCTCACAACTGGGCGATCTTAGGCTATCTCTCTTGTTCTCTGTGGACGATACCTTATCCTATAATAATCCTCGATTACGCAAGCCGTTTTAGAAACACGTGCCCCGATATACTCACCTCCCCTAGCTATGTCCTCTCGATTTAATTTAGTTCATCTCCAAGTACTGTTTCCCTTCTCTTAAAAGAAGGGTTCTATAATCGATGATAACTTTGTACTCGATAGTAATTTCTACCTTGGTAATAAATCTATATCCAAATTCCTCTTAAGAAAAACAAACGATAGAAGCATAAAACAAGACCGAAGGGCTTCTCAAGGCAATGGCCTTCTTCTGCCAGGTCTGCTTTTTGCCGATCAGAACGCTACATACTTGGTAGTCACATCTGGCGTTGGCACTAATTCACTCACTGAATTTCTTAGTCGTCACCATCAAAGTTGTTTTGACTTCCTCGGTTAGCACACCTTGATAAATTGTTTTCCCAACATACACCAGTGGTATTTTGATGAATCTCTTTATACACATCCTTCGCTGCTCTTGTGCTTCTTATTTGACGATTTTAAAGAGATTTAGAAAATGTTTGATGTTTGCAAAGACGCGAAGCTGATGGTTCTGGAGATATTGAAATAAAGTGAATAGATGGTGGAGGTTTAAGCATGGCTGCTTTGACTGATCTTTAATACTTATTTTAATTATTACTTGGGAACCAATGGAAAAGTGGAAGGAGAGAGTCATTGACAACTAAGTCTCTCTTATCTGGTTTCTTGTTATAGTTGAGAGAAGCTTGACTACCTGGAGCCAGAACATGCACGTATATAGCAAAGTGACAGGATAATATGTTGCTCATTCTACTACAACATCAACTAGGACTGCTGATGTCTTCAGAACATTCCGAGTTTGTAATTTGATATAACTCATCTACTGATTCGACTCTAATGAGCAGCAACAACCCCAGCAGCATCAGCCTGCTCCGTAATCCTCTTCTTATAAGCCGCCACATCCCCAGGAAACTTCTCCACAGTCCCATTATCACAAACCCAAAGACTCTTACAAACAGTCTGCAACATCGTGACATCATGACTAACCATCAACACACCCCCCTGAAACGCATTTAACGCCTGACTCAACGCATCCATAGCCTCAATATCCAAGTGATTCGAAGGCTCATCAAGAACAAGAATATGTGGGTTCTGAAGGGAAAGACATGCGAATGCGACACGGGATTTTTGTCCTCCGGATAGGAATTCCATTTTTTGGAGACCGGTCATACCGGTTATACCGAAGGCTCCGAGATGCCGACGGTATTCTTCGTCTTGTTTTCCCGGGTAGGTTTTGGCCATGAATCCTACGGCGCTGGTGGTTAGGTCGAGGGCGTCGACGTGGTGTTGGGCGAAGAAACCGACTCGGAGACGGGGGTTTTGTGAGATGAGTCCGGATGTGGGTGATAATGCCCCAATGAGGAGTTTCAATACTGTAGTCTTACCAGCACCGTTGGGTCCGACAATACCAATTCGAGAATCCAGTTGAATATCGAGATCAACATTTCGGAGAAGTGGCTTGTCTTTGGTGTATCCGAAAGAGACGTCTGTCATTTGGACAATTGGAGGAGACATCTTCTCGACATCGGGGAATTTGAAGTGGACTGTGTATTCGCTTTCTGGTGCTTCCAAAACCGGCATCTTCTCCAACTTCTTGATACGTGATTGTGCTTCGGAGGATTTGGCAGCATTGTAACGAAATTTATCGATGAAAGTCTGGAGATGTTGACGTTGCACCATCTGGGTCTCGTATTCTCTCTTTGCAGTCTTCCTACGCTCCTCTTTGGTGGCGTAGAAAGATTCAAAGTTGGCACCTTTGTAGTAATCGAGACGTTCAGAATGTTGGTGGACAATATCTGTGGCGACTTCGTTGAGGAATGCTCTGTCGTGGGATACGACGAGAACAGTACTTGGGTAACCTTGTAGATAATTGGCAAGGAAAGTAATAGATGGGACGTCCAGCATGTTGGAAGGTTCATCGAGAAGTAAGAGATCCGGTTCACAGAAGAGTGCTCGTGCCAAGGCCAGACGCATACGCCAACCTCCAGAGAATGTTTTGGTAGCAAATTGTTGACGTTCTGGGGAGAAACCGAGACCAGCCAAAATCGTTGCTGCTCTTGATTCTGCTTTATCGGATTCCATTTCTGCTAATTTGGCTTGGACGTCACCAAGCGTTTGATCGAGACCTTCACGCTCGTGGTCGAGCGTGGCAGCATCCGCAGAGGTATCAGCCATGGAGGACCTTTGCTCTTCGATTGCGGCGAGCTGCTGGCCAAGTTTCTGTGTATTGTGTTAGTCATTTTACCTGGAGAGATTTGGGTTTCTCTTATTGAATGATACTTACAACTTGCTCACTCAACAAATGTTTCCGCCATACGTCTGCATCAAGAACTGCTTGAAGTGCTGGTGTATCATCTCCAGTGATCTGATTATTTGTTAGCTGATTGACTCAAGCATTAGGAAACGGTATCTTGCCTCTTGCTCCACGTGGAGAATGGAGATATGGGTTGGAATTGCCAGCTCTCGGCGTGCCAAAGCTCGTAAAAGTGTAGATTTACCGATACCGTTCTGACCAACAAGACCATATCTTCGACCATAGGCCAGCGTTAATGTAGTATCCGACAAGATCCTCAATCCACCAATAGAAACATCGATTCCATCCAATTTGATGTCTTTGCTCTTGGTTTGTGCCATTCCCAGTTGTAGAGGATTGACAGCCATAAAAAAGTCCTCATAAGACTGAGCATCATCAACTTGACCGATGAGTTTCGAGGCCTCGTATTCAACAGCCTTGAAAACCTTCTTGCTTTGCTTAGCAGCAATTTTTCGCTCAGCCTTTTCCAGCTTCTTTCTGTCAACCTTGGACTCGAGTTTTCTCGTGTTTGCTGACTCCAAATCTACACCTGTCGTTGATATACCCAGTGTAGATGACATATTACGTTGAGCTCCCACTTGGATTGTCTTGTCTAGCCGCTTTGCGGTCGATGAACCCTGTCTCTGTTGTCCACTGGCAGCGGCGGCATTGAATTTTTCAACCCATTTGTTGACTAGCTGGCTAAGCTTTTGCTTATTTGAGGGAGATGGATCACCGGAAGCAGAGAGAAGAAGAGCTGTGATTGAAGTTGCGGCCTCCTCTAGGGGTGTGATACCAGTTGCGTCCGAATCGGGCACATATGCGTTTGAGGCATGGCTCAGATATCCGACTGAATATTCTGATATGACCGAGTCGATGCCGGGAAGGAAAGACTTGATTTCAGCCTCCATGATAAATAATATGTATTGTGTTAAACCTTCTCTTCAGATCTGAAAAGTCGGCAAAGCGAGATCGTCGTGATCGTTGCTGGGTATTTTGAAGTTGGTATCAAAATGCTCTTGGATGAGCTCGTCTAGATTTGCCTCACAAATGCTGGAGGTGTCAGAATTATGCAAACACGTTTCATTGGCTGGAGCATTGTTTATGCAAGGTCCATGCTCCAGCAGGGCTAAACTAGATTGGGTTCCTAGCGCAAAGATTTAAGTTGTGCCTTCCACACCGCTGCACCTCCCACAAAAACAACTCCACACCTCATCAACAACCTCAACCGCTTCCTCACCCTCACACCTTTGCTACCTCCAATTCACGAGCAAACGAACCCAACCCTCTCTACCCCAAGAGCCACCTTATTCTTCAAAATGCGTGAAATCGTAGGTTCTCCCGCCTCCTCTCCAGCTTCAGTTGTCAACAAAACGCGTCTTGCTCGCCCGCACCCCTGAATATTTACCCCACTACTTGGAAAAAAGAACAGCCAGCTAACCAGTGTCTTTTGCCATCCACAGGTGCATCTCCAAACCGGCCAATGTGTAAGTACCATCATTTTCTTCTCTGCCAGCTCTTGCTAACATTTCCCAGGGTAACCAAATTGGTGCTGCCTTCTGGTGCGTAAAACCCTCGACCTCGGACGAGCTCGGCCACCGCGACTCCTCAGGAGATACGCCCGCGCCATATCTGCAATACACATACTGATGAAGGAATAGGCAAACCATCTCTGGCGAGCACGGTCTCGATGGATCCGGAGTGTAAGTTTTCTTGGGCGTCGAGTTTATTGACTCGAGCACTGCTTCGCGTCTACCTAGTCTAACAACAAATTTTAGCTACCATGGAACTTCAGATCTCCAATTGGAGCGCATGAACGTCTACTTCAACGAGGTCAGTTTACACCGCATATCTCAAACATTATCAGACAAGCAACCAGTCTAACATTCTCTAGGCTTCCGGTAACAAGTATGTTCCTCGTGCCGTCCTCGTCGATTTGGAGCCAGGTACCATGGATGCCGTCCGTGCTGGTCCTTTCGGTCAACTCTTCCGTCCCGACAACTTCGTCTTCGGTCAATCCGGTGCTGGTAACAACTGGGCTAAGGGACATTACACTGAGGGTGCTGAGCTTGTCGACCAAGTTCTCGATGTCGTTCGTCGCGAGGCTGAGGGATGTGACTGCCTCCAGGGTTTCCAAATCACCCACTCCCTTGGTGGTGGAACTGGTGCCGGTATGGGTACACTTTTGATCTCCAAAATCCGCGAGGAGTTCCCCGACCGTATGATGGCAACCTTC
Source organism: Calycina herbarum (assembly GCA_001414485.1). Classification (NCBI taxonomy): domain Eukaryota; kingdom Fungi; phylum Ascomycota; class Leotiomycetes; order Helotiales; family Pezizellaceae; genus Calycina; species Calycina herbarum. The sequence goes on along the minus strand of LLEY01000083.1, from coordinate 223,346 downwards.
TCCGTTGTCCCCTCACCAAAGGTTTCCGACACCGTTGTCGAGCCATACAACGCCACCCTATCTATCCATCAATTGGTTGAGAACTCCGATGAGACCTTCTGTATCGATAACGAGGCTCTCTACGACATCTGCATGAGGACTCTCAAGCTCACCAACCCTTCATACGGAGATCTCAACCACTTGGTGTCTGCCGTCATGTCTGGTGTCACCACTTGTCTTCGTTTCCCTGGTCAACTCAACTCTGATCTCCGAAAGTTGGCCGTCAACATGGTTCCTTTCCCACGTCTCCATTTCTTCATGGTTGGATTCGCTCCTCTTACTAGCCGAGGTGCTCACTCTTTCCGTGCCGTCACCGTCCCAGAGTTGACCCAACAAATGTACGACCCAAAGAACATGATGGCTGCCTCCGATTTCCGAAACGGTCGTTACTTGACCTGCTCTGCTATCTTGTAAGTTTCACCCTTTCATTGCACAATAGGATAAATACTAATCTTCTATAGCCGTGGTAAGGTCTCCATGAAAGAAGTCGAGGATCAAATGCGAAACGTACAAAACAAGAACTCCTCATACTTCGTTGAGTGGATCCCCAACAACGTCCAAACCGCCCTTTGCTCCATCCCACCACGCGGTCTCAAGATGTCTTCCACATTCGTTGGAAACTCTACCTCCATCCAAGAGCTCTTCAAGCGCATCGGTGATCAGTTCACTGCCATGTTCAGACGAAAGGCTTTCTTGCATTGGTATACTGGCGAGGGTATGGACGAGATGGAGTTCACTGAGGCTGAGTCCAACATGAACGATTTGGTTTCCGAGTATCAACAATACCAGGATGCCTCTATCTCCGAGGGTGAGGAGGAGTATGAGGAAGAAGCTCCATTGGAGGAGGAGTCATAAATGTCTTTTTCCCTCCAAGAGCCTGACGACACGGCAGCAGTTTCGTGTCATCACGCGATGTTGGCACCTTATGTTGACTAGGTTAATAATGTCTGAGGGGCGTTCCTTTCTTGTTTGTTGAATTTTGAAGCGTGGAGCTTAGTGGGAAAGAATACCTTGTTACCTTTAACTGATCCATACCCGTTGATCCAGTAGAAATTCATAAACATGGATTCTACATTACTTGCAGGACGCAAAATTGAAAGTGGATGTGGTCCCATTGTTACCCTCCTGTATTGAATTCTCTGCCCAGGTGAACCATTACCCCGCTTCTTCATGGTCGTCGCAATGTGGCGAGGTAGGTAAATGCGATGCAGAGGAAATTTTCTTTTTGCATCACTTTTAAGAAATTCTTGAGGTTCCCATTTTGATGATAGGGACGCTCCCCTTGTTGCGAAATCGGCCGACCCTTTTGGGTTTTGCACATTCGGCTTAAATTTGTTTATTGGACGGGTATTGGCGGTTGTTGACTGGCTCTCTTTCCTACTCTATGAGACTGATTATTCCAAATGGCTAGAATAATTGATGCATATGTCTCACAAGCAGTGGTCTTGTCTTGTCCGACTCGCGAATATTCTCACTGTAGTATGTGAAGGTCTACTTGTCCATAGGCTCGTGACATAATATGCGACGGGTTCTTCCTGTCTTTGAAGCAACAGCTCCGATTCTCAAACTCCTCAAGGCTTCGGATTTTACATCTGCTATGAAGCAGACCACATCGTCCCCCACCTGGATGTATGAGGTATCGAGGCATCTGCTGGCCAACACCTGCTACGAAATAGACTGTATTGTATCCTTCCCCAAGAAGACACTTGCTAATGTCGAATCATTTAAATTTCGCTACTTAGGATGGTATGAGCGACAATCCGCTGGGATATAATTGACGAGGTAATCCACAATCCATTGAACTAGTGTTTAGTGAGAGATAAGAAGGGTTGGTGTAGGCCAAGGGATTAACCAGGTTGAGGTTGACAACGTACTTACAGTAGCAGCGAGTAGTTCGAGATGGACAACAAAACTAGTCGTTTTAGCTCTGGCCTAGATGTTTTCACCTGGCGATACTTGTTCTCGTTAGAACGAGTACCAAGTAGTCAGGTACTTCCGATGAGGCTAAGATAGAACATGATAAACTACATACTATGAGTTACTCGGGTTTAGATCAAGATGGTCTTGACAAGTTTCATTACGATTTATTAATCATGTTCTATTTTCAAGAAACATTGTACTGAAGCCATCACTTTAGAAGAATGAAAACTGCTTCGTCGAACCCGTCTGCCGAAGTGCTTTCCATTCTCTAAGACTATTTCGCAAAATTACTCTCTTACCTAACAAATATCCCAATGCGTACTTACAATGTAACTTGATGGCCTGTGTGAAAATCGGGGGAGCGTTCATAGCAAAAGGGGTGCCGCTATATCATCTACTAAGCAGGGAGTGTTAACGCTAAGATAAGGCTAGGGCGGGGTGAAGAAATATTTTATGGGACACACTCATTGCGACTTCTCCTACTTCAATTGACAACCACCACCACTCTTTCCCACTTTGCCATTGACTTCCTCAGCTTCTTTCCTCTTTTATTAAAATCTTCTCACCTTTAAATCCAACAAATCTCCAACACCATGGCCAAAGATAAGGTGTTTAACATTCTTCTTTTACCCCGCTGTGAGTCAATGCGGTGAGCAATCACTGATTCTGATTTCTAGGTCTGCCTCGCATACAGTGGAGGACTTGACACATCCTGCATCCTCAAATGGCTCATTGAGGAGGGATATGATGTTGTCTGTTTCATGGCAGATGTCGGCCAAGAGGAGGATTTCGAGGCTGCAAAGGCAAAGGCGCTCAAGATTGGAGCCGTAGCGTGTTATATCGAAGATTGCCGACGTGAATTCATCGATGAGCTCTGTTTCCCTGCCATCCAATGCAACGCGATCTACGAGAACGTTTACCTTCTAGGCAAGTCTCCCAATCAAGTCAATTCTCGATTCGACTCCAGCTAATTAATACTCGTACAGGCACATCCCTCGCCCGTCCCGTCATCGCTCGCGCACAAATCAAGGTCGCCCAGAAGGAAGGCTGCTTTGCTGTCTCCCACGGTTGCACTGGAAAGGGAAATGATCAAGTTCGGTTCGAGCTTGGATTCTACGCACTCCAACCTACCATCAAGGTCATCGCCCCATGGCGTATGCCCGTTTTCTACGAGCGCTTCGCAGGTCGCGCCGATCTCCTCGATTACGCCGAGAAGGCTGGTATCCCAGTCAGCAGCACAAAGAGCAAGCCATGGAGTATGGATGAGAATTTGGCACACTGCAGTTACGAGGCTGGTATCCTTGAGGATCCAGATGTCACTGCTCCATCCGATATGTGGAAGTTGACCGTCGACCCACTGGAGGCCCCAGACAAGCCAGAGGATTTCACTTTGGTTTTCGAGAAGGGTCTTCCAAAGAAGTTGATCACCGCAGATGGAAAGACTCTTACTGACTCCGTTGAGCTTTTCCTCGAGGCCAACGCCATTGCTCGTCGTCATGGTGTTGGACGTGTCGATATTGTCGAGAATCGATTCATCGGATTGAAGTCCCGTGGATGTTACGAGACTCCTGGTCTCACCTGTCTCCGTTCCGCTCACATTGATCTCGAGGGTCTCGTCTTGGACCGTGAGGTTCGTGCTCTCCGTGATCAGTTCGTCACTTTCAACTACGCCAAGGTCCTCTACAACGGACTTTACTTTTCACCAGAGCGAGAGTTCTTAGAGGAATCCATCATTGCCTCGCAGAAGAATGTTAACGGCCAAGTGCGATGCCGTGTTTACAAGGGAAGCTTCTCTGTTTTGGGGCGAAGCTCCGACACCGAGAAGCTGTATGATGCTAGCGAGAGTTCTATGGATGAGATTGGTGCTTTTGCTCCTGCTGATACTACTGGATTTATCAGTGTTCAGGCTATCCGTTTAAAGAAGTACGGTGAGGCTAAGGAGGCTAAGGGGGAGCGTTTGTAAATATTCTTCTTTCTTTCTTAATTAGTGCGCGATTTGAGACTTTTTAGGGGAATAAAAGTTGTAATTTTTTGATAATGCTTCGCTGCTTTATTCATGCTGTGGATTCAATTCTGTTTAAACTATCTATCTAAAGAAGTACGATGAGATTCAGAAGTTAAAGAGAGAGCGCTTGTAGATATTTAGTGCTTGGAGTTTCTAAAAAGTACTTTCTGGTTGTCTTCCGGCAGGGTATTTCGTGCTATAGATATATCCGGAAACGATATAGGCGAAAAGAATCACGTTTCCATATCCTCGTATACGTTGATAAATGTTCTAAAAGGGGCTTCAACTTTGTAACAATCTTTTCTTCGCGCTTCCTTTCTAATTCTACGTTTTGAATATTGTTCATCGTCCGAAAATATTTGAAAGAATCGTAAATGTTGTCTTGAGTGTTTGAAATAATTACGGTTTATTACCCGTGAGTAGCGGGCAGCACTGAACTTTCCTAGATATCACAAATCCTCTATACTTAAAAGGTTTGATTTCCTTGAACTTGGGGTTCTCTAAGTGGCTTGTGATTATTCCTATGCCTACATATTTGCAGAACTGCTTAGGAGTATGTGCCATGTACATACTTCAAGGATGGGGTTTTGGAATACATGTATGTTGTAAATGTAAAAAAGGTGTTTGAGGGTTCGAGCTTTTTAAGTAATAGCAGTCATATGAGAATGTGTTGTTGTATTTTGCTTTACTCGATGTTGTTCCGGTATGGTCATCAATCAATTCGCACGACTTAAGAGGTTGGAATAAATATTTTTTCCGAATCGCTGCAGTTGTCTGTCGGCTGAGACTTGTATTAAATCAATGGTGAGGAACTTGGTGCCTCTTCTGGAAATTGGTATTTCTGTACTGGTAATCTTGCTGATTTATACAATGTATATGTATAATTATTATATTCTTTGGCTTCTGAGTCTTCGGACATGGATGAGCTATTGTTTGAAGATGTAATATTTTTTTCAAAGTTCAGAGTTTTGGTTGTACGACGGTTCAAGTCGTTCCGAAAAACCATTGAAAATGACGATTGGTATACATATATGAATAAAGAGAGAAGAGAGAGTTGATCGTAGGTTTTTGATATAACTATAAGAAGAACGAGAAAATAGTATGTTAGAGAACGTAAATAAGATTAGAAATATTTTAAATCGAATGGAAAAGTTTTAAGATTTTCTAAAGTAACTTTTGAAATTATCAATATTTTATAAAAATTTCCTCTCTTTCTTTCTCGGATAACTACAAATGTATATCAGTTATCTCATAGAAACAACCGGTATTTCAAGTTACTCGTAGATTATATTTGTAGGTTACTTATAAATAGTAAAAGAAAATACTAACTGCTTCTAAAAGGCCTTTATAGCTCTACTAATAATAAACTCTTACGAGAAATGAAATATGCTTTTAGGTAACTGTAGAGAAACAAAACACGCTTTAGAAAGAGGGAGTTATCATTTTACTCTTATAAACACTCAAAGCTCCCGAAAATTAATTTGTACTATCGTCTAGAAAGCAAGTCTAGGATCTAATGTAACATAGCTCGAGATTGAAACACGAGGAGCCCTCCCTTAATAATTTGTAATAGAAATCTCTGTATTTTATTTGAAATGAAAAGAACTATGAGAATCGATATCCATCCAGATAAGTAGGCACCGAGGCTGGTTCGCGTTGCCAGAGAAGAAAATCGACAGATTTAATTTAGTAGAAGTTGGTACTCAAAAACTTACTTAATATATTGTCAAGGTAAGAAAAGAAGAAACATAGTGTAAGTCGGATTTGGGGTTGACTTGCTTTTGGGATTCTAATGTTATATCATAGCTACTTCCTTATCATGCTCTACCAGCCTTTCCCATTTGGATGATCTCTCGAACTGGCTCATCACTTCTTAAAACTGGCCACGAGCTCCCATCTGCCTTTTGAAAGTTTACCTCGAGCTTTGTTCCTAGAATTTTGAAAGTTGATGCTTTTGTATCGATTAGACCAAACAAGGGTACAACAGTCTTATATCGTTTGGGGGTCGCATCAGTAGTGGTGAGATCAAGTATAAGTTCCTTCTCGGCAAATTCAACCTTTGCCTTTTCCTTATTGATTTTCTTGAGGAAAAACGAGGCGATTGCAGAAGTTGGAGTTTGGTAGAAATCATGTCTGCATGATTGTTAGTGAAACCCCCCCCCACTTGGAGATGTTCCTTGACCTACCTCACAGTTTCCAATACTTCCTCGCCACCAGCATTGCCTTTCTTCTTCTCGCCGCTTCCGACGAATAGATGTCTATCCTTGGTCTTGCATCCCTCTATCCGCATGAATTCGTCAAATTCGAGAACTCTCCGCTTACAGCATGTATAGCCTTTGCTACCCTCGTGGAATATTGGTGCGCCGGGATGGAATACACATTTTTCGTTTTCTCGGCTGTCTCCGGTGTATGAAATAGCACATGCCTTCCGTCTACAAATCTTCCCCTTGGGAATTTCTAGGCTGGCATCGTCATCTTCGGACTCTGGTGGGGGAGGTGGGGGTGTTGCTGTAGGTTGAGGAGCAGAGATGGGACCGCGGAAAGCTTCAGGCGTGGGAGTACTTGGTTTCGATACAGGAGTTGCGCTCTCAGATACATCTTGCCCGCCCTGCTTCTTCTCGATCTGCGGAGGAAGGTCGGTTGTGGAGTGTTTGCCAGTTGTGCAGGGCGTGATGGAGAGGAATTCGTCAAAGGTAAGAACTCGAGGCTTGCAGCATTTCCAACCTGATCGATCTGATTTCAGTTTCCATTGCTTTCAGAACGTTGCGACTCGCCCTTCGTGACAAACCCCCTCCAAGTTACTTACCTTTCTGCCCCTCGTGGAAAATTGGCGGGCCAGGGTGATAGTAGCAATCCTCCTCTGGGTCTGTGTACAACTTGGCACAAGACTGGTGCACACACTTTTGTGCCATTTTGGAGTTGATACTTGTGAGGAGCCGGGGCGGTCAATTGGATAGTCAGGCCGACAAGATTTGTTTGTTGTAATGGAGAGGAGAGGCTCACGGCGGACGTTCCAGAATACTTTCGATGTTTCCTTTCTGCCACAAGGTACACCGCCTTTGGGATCCCTGCGCGCCCTGCTCTCCAAAGTCCTCCCGATAATCCATTTCTACAATTGGTTGGTTTTTCTAACCTCACCCATTTTCCATTCTATCAAATTGTCATTTCTTCCATTTGCTGTTATTAAGTCAACATCATGTTTCCAACTCTACGGCTACTTCAGCATGCTTGCAGAATCACGCTCTTTACTCGACAGAACTGCTCCTTGTGTGTGAACGCGAGGCAAACGCTCTCCGACGTGTGGGATAAACGCCATTTCAATTACACCGAAATCGATGTCATGGCCCCCGAAGGAAAGAAATGGAGGGATCTGTACGAATTTGATTCCCCAGTTGTTCGTAGTTGACTATTCTGCTATGCAGTTCACAGCTAATTCCTCTCCTAGATTCATGTCAGTAATTCGAAGCTAGAAGAGGAGCCTTCTCTCTCTTCTCAAGCTCTGAAGCTCATGCACAGATTTTCTGTCGAGCAAGTCGTCGAGAAAATGGATGCTGCAGAACAGGCGGAAAGAAATGAATCCCAATCAGATGATACGTCTCGACTCTAGCTGTTTTGGGCTTGATCTCAATTCCGTGATGAAGAATCCGAATTATTCCACTCCAGCATCCATCTCACTTGGGACCTGTTCAGTTACCCAAGCGGGGCTTGGTCTGTTGCACAAAAAATTTGGTCTTCAATCAAATCGGACTTTGTTTTCGGAAAGAATCCTACTTTCCAGGAATTATTTCAGATCAACAGCTATATTCTAGGTCTATACCGCTTCCGGGCTGGTCCTTGGACCCTCAACTTCCATATCCTTGCATTTTTGGGGCGGGTCCGCTATCCTTTGCAGTAGCCAACGACGACATAACACCTCCAGCCAAAACAAAAATGTCAGTGGCGCAACTGACCATTTGAAATCCCTTCTCAGCAAAGATTCTTCCCTGCTCGCCGCTTGTACAGAAAATTCCGGCTTTTTTCCCAGCTGAATTCGCAGCTTTCATCACTTGATCAATCGCTGTTATCAGATTCTCGTGCATTTTACCATCAATTATGGGATGCCCGATGTTGTTTCCAAGATCAAAAGGTCCGACAAAGAGGACGTCTATTCCAGGAACTGCCGCAATTGCCTCCACATCATCGAGTGCTTCCTTGGTTTCAATCTACGAGATTATGAATCAGCGAAGTTTACCAAAAAATATGTACAAGAGTCGAACCTGAACAATAGTCAAAATTGAATCATTTGCTTGTTGAAGATAGTCTGTTGCCCCCAGCAGAGGATTAAATCGCTCCTGTGGAAAAGGCGAGCCAAATCCTCGATTTCCTTGAGGAGGAAATTTTGCACTGCGTACAAGTCTTCTGGCATCTTCGACTGTATACAAGAGAGGAACGAGTACGCCATGTGCACCACTATCCAAAGCTCCTGTATATTTCGTTAGCGCTGCTAAATGTGTTGCAAAATCGGACCCACGTTTTACCATATAACCTTGATTATCAGGTATCCTTACGATTGGTGAGACTCCACATGCTGCGATAGCAGGAACCTATTCAACAATTCTTAAGTCAACTTTCTCGAGTTTCGAAAACGCTATACGGATTATGATAACTCTTCCTACGAGGCTGAGAAGAGTAACGGAGCAAGACCGGAATTTAGGAAAGTTCTCACTGCTTCATGCATCGCGGCATCTGTTGACAAGTTAGCAATCAGATTCTGGGGTGTTTGTTGAACAGGGCCCCTTGATGCCCTCGCATCAGGATAGTGTCCATGTGCTTTGAGAAGATCTATACACCGGTATTTACTGGCAGTCATGTTTCCACTCCCACCAATCAGACGTTTCAATGTCTTATTTTCAGAACTTGTCGTGGGCAAGACATCTTAATGTCATTGGCCAAAGCGGAAGGGCATCATCAAGAGGGTTTTCTATATCGTACCATCAATATTTCCATCTGTACTGATCAGCTTTCATCCTCAAAACTTGTGGAAGCAAGCTGGCGTGTTCAATGCTGACATATGATCATGCATGATATGAAGGTTGCGGGGAACCTACGTTCACAATCGACAACAACGAAATCAACACCAGTTCGAGCAAGTGTTCTTGCAACATTGGAACCTGGAGCCATTTGCCAACATCCAAATGCCGCTTTCCCTTCTTCCATCACCACCTTCAACCGATTCGATGTCTTCATGTGGGCCATTGTGGGCTTTTATTCGCAGTTCTATCTAGAAATTTGCCGCGTTTCGATATTTCTTTGGCCTGTTGTTGTCTTTTTCACAGGTGGGATACATGCCATCCTATAGACAAAGTAAAGTCGTACCATTAGTGGGATACCTAGTACGTACAGCGAGGTGGGTCTGATCGATGCCAGGTGACAACATTTCTTCTCTCCTTAAAGATACCGAACCATATTTGAGAAAGGTTTCAAGCTCTCGCTTTCTTCTCTTCGGCAACTCTATTTGGTCTATTCTAGTATACGGGCTCAAGATGACTTTCAAAATGTTTCAAACGAGAACACCAGTTGCCCATAGGAGAAGTTCGGACCGTTCATATTGTTATAAATAGGTACGATTCTGTCTGGGCTTTCTTTATCTCATTTAATACCGAAGTCAGGAATCAAGCAATTCCAACATCTTGCAATATATTTAGAAGCTTCCGGCAAAAGACACACATTCTTTTGGCACATATCTGCTCCATACCCCCTGGTCTTTTTGACTGCAGATCTTATTTGCCCAGGCCATTCATAGCCGATCCCTCAACCCGCAAATGACCCAACCCTTGCCTCTCCCGATCCAGTTCTCAATCCACAAGTGTCGGCATCTGAGGAGAAGCCGAAGTTGTTGCGTGTTTTGGAGTTCTCAGCTTGCAAATGATGCCAACCCGACTTCCACGCGATTTGTTGCAGAAGGAAACGAATAAATCCCATTTGCGGAGCTGTGCTGGAAACTCTCCGAATGGCTTCAACAAGAGCGGTGTGAGTTACTTATGGAACTTATGGGTTGCCTTCAAACACCGAGTTCCTACGACAAATAGGAGTCGAGCCGGAAGCCGTCCGGCCAAGTGCTTCGACAGTGGAGAATTATTTTCTTCGACCCAGGGTCTGACCATGGTTTCTCTGGTTTCTCTGGTTTCTCCCACCTTCTGACCCCCACGTCGTGCCCGCTTTCGCGCAACGCCAGACACATCGCGGCGCAAAGCTGGGATGATGGCATTCGGAGGAGGTTGAAAATTCCGACAGAACAGATGCAATCGAGGAGATCCGGCATGTCAACCACGAGTTTGGGAACGAAAGTTGGGGAAAACACCGCCGCTCGCTCGCGTTTGATACTTTCAGTCTTCCCAGACATTGATCAATACAATCCGACTTCCTGCATACGCAGCTGGCAGAGTAGCATACGTCTATCATAGATGATGACTTTTCACAGTCTAGACTTTGCATATTGCTACCTGTCCCACCTGCCTCAGCATTTTCCGCCTTGTCTATTCACAAACGGAGAACCAGTTGAATATAGTCTCACCGGCCAGCTGACCAGATCCCGGCTTCCCGACTGGCTTTACGAGGAGATTTTTCTTTATAGTTGGGCACCCACGGGCCGCCTTCGCTCTGTCGGCAAAGAGAAGGTCGATGTGGGTTGGTTCCCAGGTTACAAGCGTTCAACGGCTTGTTTAAACAGAGAAAAGACTGCACTGCTCAACCAATTCTGCTCAACAGCCAAGGATGCGAGCACTCTCACCGTCTGTATCTCCGTCCTTCCTCGGAAAATTTGGCGTGCAAGTCTTTTTGTCTGACGAACGAGTTTTCTGGCTCGCCTTTCCCTTCGCTTGGCCATAGGCAAAATTTATATTCCCAACTTGGACGCGCCACCCGGGATTTTGACTTTACTCTTGCGAATATATAACCAACTCGGTGAACCCCTCCCTGCCTGCCTCGCCTGCCTCTGCCAAATATCCCGGCCGCTACAGTAAGTACAGTACATCCCGTCGCCTCTTCCAGGTTCAATCCGTCGCTGGATCCAGTTGGATCGGAGAACCTGGTCGTCATGCGCTGAAATCCGGCCCCGGGGGTCACTGTGGGGCAGTCGTCCCTCCTTTTGTGCAACGGTGCCAAGGCGGAAAGGCTGCAAGGGTTTTCTGAATCCTTAACTCCCGAGATTCATAAGAGCTTCTCACCCCCCAGAATCATCGTAAGTTTTCAATAATTGCTTCCTTTGTATCTAACCTGAACAACAATCACTTCACTCATTCTTCACTGACCTTGTGCTACGACGAACCCCATGACGTAGTTCCCACTGAGATCTTGCTGTTAAGAATCCCCTGACATCACGTCTACTCTGCCTATTGCAGTGTCACTTTCAAAGCTTTCCTGCCTCATGCTACTCAGCTCATAAACCTCACCATCACCTCAACCCGGAAAGATGATTGCTGTTCAGAGCAGCCAAGGGCCAATGCCTCAACAAGCACCCGCCAATTCCGATCACCTTGCAACTTCGACCTCTGAACCCACCACACTCACCAATGGCACAACGACTAAGTCTGACAAACCCACTGAGAAACACCACATCTATATGGTTAGTGGAACCGCAGCATGTGGCAAAACCACCATTGCACAATACGTTGCGGAGAAACTGAACCTAACATATATCGAAGGCGACGATGTAAGACTGGACCACCCCATCACAATACTACACTTACTAAAACCTCACAGTTCCACTCAAAAGAAAACAAGGAAAAGATGAACCAGGGAATCGCTCTCACGGATGGGGATCGATGGGACTGGTTGGAGAACCTCCGCACCGTATCCATTGACGCCATCAACAAGAAAAACACCGGTGTGGTCATTACATGCTCAGCTCTCAGACGACGATATCGCGACGTCATGAGAATCGCTGCATATTTCCAACCCGACGTTGATGTTCACATTGTACTTCTCCACGCCCCCTTTGAGGTTTTGCAGGCCAGAATTGCCGAGAGAGCCAGAACGTCAAATCACTTCTTCGATCCACGTTTGCTAGAGAGCCAATTCAAGACTTTGGAACGACGACAGGAAGATGAGTGGGATGTCATCGAGGTGGATGTGAGTGGTCCTGAGGACGAGGTCAAGCAGGCTGCGCTTGAAGCAATGCGTCAGCAACCCTCACAAAAGGCTTGCAAGTCAACGACCTCGTGACAGGAATCTTCGGTTATTGTATGATACCCTGGGACGTGTTCGATTATGACGGGGTGTTTCCTATTTGGGGGTGGATGGCGTTCTGATTCCAGCGATTTTTGCTTTTTTTTGCTTTTTGCCAAAGTGAGCATATTCCGGAATGAGGGAATTTCTAGGCGTCTTACTTGCATACGATTTTTATGTGGCTCTTTCTGGGAATTCCCCCTTTTGTTCTCGCTTGCATTGGTCCATTCGTGCGTAATGGACCTTCCAGACTTTCCAGATACATGGGCGTTGGGCATCGCTTCCGGGTGAGTTTTGCACCATAGATGAGAAGAGGGTATGGAATAGATGAGCTTAACCTTTACTTTATGCACGATTTCAATAACCCATGATCCCTTGTGTTTTCTTTCTCGTTCAAATAAGTTCGTTTCTTGCTCTAAGCGGTCTGTCTATATCTATATTTCTGTGACACCTTCCCAAATATCATCACTGCGGAGGAACAGGCCCGTGATTCCAAGGGCTGTCGTTTACTTGACAGTGCATTGGTATCACAACTTGTGAGGCTGAGGCCAAGCAAGGGGCTATTGGTGGGAGGTCGACATTACGAATCCGGAGCCATGCTTTTCTTCAAGCCTTCGTTTTTGTACTCCCACATCCCAACACAGCAAATAACCCGTTGGCTGGAAAGGCTTCCGCTGCATTCCAAACGAGGGTTCTTTTGAGGTTGTTTATCTAAGACGCATGACCATACTGTCTGGGTCCTCGACGTATCCTTTCACCACCTCAGCAGCTCGCGCCATCGTCGCTCCATCGATGACCCGGTGGTCCGCACTCCAGCTGAAGTTACACACTTGCTTGGGTATCACTTGACCATCTTCCCCAAATGCTGGGATGGTTCTCATCCTACCAATTCCCAGGATGGCAACCTCCTTCTCGACAATGACCGGGGAAACATAGGTGCCCCCGATGTTCCCTATGTTCGATAGTGTGATGGTCCCGCCAGTCAGATCTTGGGCTGAGAGCTTGCTAGATGCAGCTAGTGTTTGCAACCGGATGAGTTCCGCGGCGATGCCTAGGATATTAAGGGAGGAAACGTTCTTGATGACTGGAACCAGCAGTCCTGAAGGTGTATCCATTGCTACGCCGATGTTGTGTTGGCTGCGGTGTATCATGACCGGCTTCCCTGACCCGGCTTCCGAATCGACTCTTGCATTCAGCGTGGGGTAACAGTCCAGAGCCAAAGACATGGCTTTGACAATAAACGGCATGAAGGACAATTTGCTGACTTCCTCTATAGGGGACTTTGTCAAACCTTTATTTAGTCTCGAGCGAAGTTCCGAGAGCTTGCTGAAGTCTATCTCGTCGGCGTAAAGGAAGTGAGGTTTGGACAGGGCTTTGGTCATGGACTTAAACATTTGGGATTGGGTATTTGTCAAGGGGACTACCATCTCGATCTGTTTTGTGCTGCTGGCGGATGCATTGTTGTTGGTTACAGACGAGGAAGGGACTTGTTTGGCTGGGGAATTGCCAGATGCCCGCTGCCTTGCGAATTCATGCACGTCTTCTTTCATGACCCTTCCTTCTCTCCCTGTGCCTTGAATGTCTGTGAGATTAACCTTGAGCTCTTTTGTAAGATGTCTGACTGCCGGCGTTGCTAATGATGCATGTTTGCTTTTGGGTTTATAATTTGTTGCAGTGGAATTCTCGTTTGGCGTGGGGGCGCCCTCTGCTTTCAAATTCCGCAATGAAGAGTCCTGATTATTCTCAGTATTACTCTGGTTCGGAGAGGGTATTGATGAGGAGGTGTTGGATTTCTCGTTTGTTTGGACCGGATCCCTTTCCGGTACTTCCCCCTTGACAAGAGAACCCGTCAACTCTGTCAACTCCTTCTCATTGACCTCGCTTTGGATATCAATATCCAGCAGTGGTTTCCCAACTTTGGCCATATCCCCAGCTTCATAGTGTAACTTCTTAATCACACCACCGAATCTGCTTGTAATTTCCACAGAGGCCTTGTCGCTTTGGACCTCGCACAACTTGTCCCATTCCTCCACTCGCGCTTCCGGTTCGACGAACCATTGGATGATTTCGCATTCTCTAATACCTGCAGAAAAGTCAGTATAAGTTGGATAATTGGGAGATAAGCATACTTGCCTTCTCCAATATCTGCCAGCAGAAACGGCTTAATGGCCAGAGACCTCCGTGATGTATGAAAGGAACGATGTCCGGGGAATGCTTTTCCCAGACTAACACCTCTTGAATAGTTGACATGCTGAAGAACAGTCCGAGTAATAGGATGGAGACGCATTTTGACAAAAATCCTTCCTAGGTAGCGTCAGGACCAGAGGAAGATTTTACATGTTGAAGTACTGGGGAATTGTTTAAAGAGGGCGGCTTTTGAAGGGGAGGGAGTGCGGGGGAGGCTATCGTCGGCTACACACGGGAGGTGGAGAAACCATTGGACATTGCTCTGGGGAAAATCTTTCTAGCATGTCACGGACCATCTCGAAAGGCTGAATGGAATGGTTAGCCAAAATTTGGACAGGCGCGTTTCCATCTGACAAGGCAAACCAAACAACACCATGATTGTCTCACGAACGTCATTTCGCTCTGCCAAGTTTGGCATTGAGGCAGCAGCCTGTATGGGTTGCCAGTGGAGAGCATTCGGCACTTCCTATCGACGACTAGCTAGCAAACCAGCTCCAAAATCGAAAACCCCTTCAACTCCAACTCCAACTTCAACCTCAACTCCCGTAGAGACAGCTCCCCTATCTATCCCCTCACCCCTCGAAGATGCCCCGCGAGCATACGGTAAATCTCTGGACGAATTCGTTCCAAAGCCTCTTTCGCGACCAATTGGCCTCCCATACCCTCCACAAGCAGGGCAGAATTCCGGGATAGACCACCGAAGCATAAGGCAAAGAAGAGATGATTTCGTGGACTATGATAAACATCTTGCAAGGAGGAGGGAGCTGTAAGTGGTTCTCCTAGCTAAGTCAATTCGTTCACTGTATTGACAAATAATAGAACCCACAAGGTAGCCTCGCCCTACTTCCGAGAATGGAGTAACATGCGATTCTCCAAAGGCAAGACATTCATTGCGCCGCCTCGGATTTTCAAAAGCAAATTTTCATTATATTTCCCTAATTTGCAAGGGCAAACACTTCTACCGGACAAGTTGATTAGAGATACTACGCCTGTACTCGATAAGAAAATTTCTGTGGTTACGGTGTTTAATACGAGATGGGCAGAGAATCAAACGGCTACTTTCACATCGGAGAAGAACAATCCAAAATTGCATGAGGTTATGAAGAACAACGATGGAATTGCCCAAATGGTACAGATAAATATGGAGGAGAATTGGATGAAGGCTTGGTTGGTCCGGTTGTTCATGCCAAGTTCGAGGAAGACGATGCCAAAAGCTCATTGGGGTCGGTATTTCCTGGTTAGAAGAGGATTTACTCAACAACTCCAGGAATTAATCGGCTTGCTAAACACAAAGGTCGGTTATACATATGTTCTGGATGGAGAGTGCAAAATCAGGTGGGCAGGAAGTGGTCTGTCCGAGGGAGATGAGAAAGAAGGGCTTGTGAAAGCTGTTGCTCAGTTGATCCAAGAGACTCGCAGAGATAATAGTTCCGTTTCCAAGCCGATGATCGACACCTCCAAGTCAAACGAAAAAGCCGCCGTCTCCGCGGCCTGATAGAGATATACCTATACTGTACAAACATAATACCGGCTTTGCTAGCCAACCCCAAACGCCCGCTTCAATGCAAAAAAGATGGATGTGTCGCTCCTCACATAAAATACAAAAACATGAGAAAACAAAACGCAATGAATCCTCCCATAATAATACCATCTCTCCTCTTCTTCGCAGAAATCCTTCCTATTAAACTGTTGAGACCTGGTACCTGACTTGCAGCACCTGTGATTCGTCTATTGATGCTCGCCATCGTCTCTCGTTGTATACCAAAGCTCTCGTTCACAGCATACGCTTGACTGAGCACACTATCCGCCATGTTGTGACTGTTGTCTAATCGCGCTCTTTCGTCCAACATGTAATCCGCCTCTGCCGCTTCGGGATTACTTGAATGATAAGCGTCGATGTCGCTTCGGACGTTTGAAAGGAGGTTCGCGCGGTTGCGAGCATCTTGGAGTTGGGATCGCAGACGTGTTAGTTCGCGGCGGTGATCGAGGAGGATTTCTCGGTGGCGGGAGAGGTTGTTTTGTTTTGTGGCGGATGCTGTGAGGGTTGCTTCGGAGTCGAGGAGGCGGGTGAGTTGGGATATTAGGGTTTCTCGCTGGGTGGTGTTAGTGTATGAGAGGAGACTGGTGCGTGGTTTCGCATACCCTATCGAGGATATCTTGTAATTTGGATTCCGTCTGTCTTTCGTCCTCGGAGGGTTTTATGGGTATGTTTGGGATGTTACTGAATTGCGAGTATGTATGGAATAGTGATTCTGTCTGGTCTCAAAGTTAGCTGATTCCCGGGTCCGTGTATTTTCAAGAGAGGGCATACCTGAGTTTCTAATGATCTTGCTTGCTGTCTTAATTGCGCCCATCCTGTCCCTGTTGAAGAAGCCATTGTATTGTGGTGGTTTGGAGAGGTTGATTGTGTATTCTTGAATGCGCCTTGAACTTGCCTCACCTTTCGTAAACGTAGCTGAACAGGGATTCTCATCGGAGTTTAGATACTCCGTCCACGTGCTTCAGCCTTTTCTGCTTATGTCAGCTGGAGGTGGCGGCGACAAATCGCAGCTAAGCGAGGCCACAAACAATTTAGAATTTCGAGGGTCAAGAATTTCGACGACATTTCACGACGACCACGCCTTAATCGACCACCGACCTTACGACAAACACTCACAATGGTAAGGGCAAACTTCCTGTTGGCATGCTGCCAGGTGGATGGATAGTGTTTGGAGAGGATTGCGAAGGCTAATACTCGATGCGACAGTCGTCCGGAAAAGTTAAGACCGGCCAACTTTGGTCCAAGAACAAGACCGACCTCGCAAACCAGCTCGGAGACTTGAAGAAGGAGTTGGGTCAATTGCGAACACAAAAGATTGCTGGAGGATCGGCGTCAAAGCTCACAAAGATGTGCGTATTTTTCTGGAGCCCGGGGGAGAAGCTCTGCCACCCCACGACGACTCGAATTCGATAGTGGGAGGGGGCATTTGGCCAAGGTCGCAGGTTGCTAATGGATGGTTCTTTTCTGCAGTCACGATATCCGAAAATCCATTGCAAAGGTCCTCACAGTTATCAACGCCAACCAACGCGCTCAACTCCGTCTGTTCTACAAGGGAAAGAAGTACGCTCCTCTCGATCTCCGACCAAAGCAAACACGTGCTATCCGAAGACGCCTAAGCAAGAACGAGAGTGAGAAGAAGTTGGAGAAGACAAAGAAGCGGGCGGTTCACTTTCCTCAGCGAAAGTATGCTATCAAGGTACGTCGAGTCGAATATGGAACCAGCAGGGAAGTACGAGGGTGGAAGCTGACATTTTACAACAGGCTGAGGCTTAGATTTGATGGGTTTGGGAATTGATTTGTGGCATGGCTTCTTTGCAAATGGCTTGATTTTTTCAAGGGTTACGGTGTATCATCGAGAATAGCATAGGCTGGCAACGGAGCCGCCCCCAAAAATCACGACTTTTAAGCAAAAAACGAGGGTTCCCATGGAGTGATGTGATGAAAAGGATTTATTGCAGATTCGACTTCCCGATTCGATACGATACACACAAGCAAGAGGGACGAGATCCGCCATCCACAAAATTTAAGATCGTAGGAGTTTTAGGTGAAATTCAATTTGGGAGGGGCAACCTATCATCCACGCCGTTAAAATTGAACGTCCAGATCGGAGGGTGTGATTCCAATGACTCCACGAAATTTCGCGTATCGAATTCTGGTTTCAAATCACTTGAAACAAATTTCCTACGTTTGCTTTGCGTATCCCATACTAACCTGCGCAATTTTAATTTCCATGCTAATGGAGAGCAATCTCTCCGCTATTTCAAGACAGCCAATTTATACATCTCGATCCACCTCTATGCAATACCCCACCCTCCGAACTACTATCGTTCTTACTCAACTCTGCTGGAATTCCCTTCTCACAAGACCAGCCACAGTTCTCTTCCGACGCTAGCCCAATAAAGGGTAAAATGCACCCTTCTCATTCTATAAAACTCCACACTCTCTCATTGACCTTTCTGTTCGGTGGGACCTGTCTTTTTCCAGAGTCATCTGTGTTTGGATATTTCACCTGTACGTGTACGATTTGGTTTGTTATGTAAAGTATCTTCTATTTGTGCTTCATTTCGGTCTTGGTCTTATTCTTGCTAAGCAAGAAACACATCCGAAGTCGTCTTCACCATTTCTCTTACTTTTGAAATACAGAGATCTCTCTAAATGATGCCTTTTCAAGACTTTCTACTCGGGATTTGCGACTAGAAACCCTATGCTACTCTCAATATTATCTATCTCACTCTAGTTCCTCTTGCTATCGCATATCTGACTCAGTCATAGAATTTTCACATGAAATCGCAAAGGCGTTCATCAGTTGCATGCCTGTATAAGCCTCCACAGAAGCGAATTTTCCTCATACTACAATTTTTTCTTCTTTTTTCCCTCGAAAGTCCAGTCACTAAGTTCAGTAGCCAAGGGAGATAGTGTTATTCTTTTAGTTTCAGTCTTACTCCTGAATCACTCTTGACTATTTTACACTGGGGGGAAACGATGATTTGAGTGTGTTGATGTACTAAAATCAGATAAGGAGTAGCAACTAGTTTTCGAATCTCAAGTAATAATTTGGTTTTAAGCAACCCTGACGTAATGCAGTAAGTAGCTCTCTCAATATGTCTCAGATGTCATTTTTCGAGAAGATAGAGTAACCGAATGTTATAGCATCAGTCAATTAACTAGTCATAGGCAAGCCTGACGCTGAGCAGCTTAAGGTATTTCCGCGCCCAGATTCTAACGACTAGTAGATTTATAAATTTACCTTTGCAAGAATGCCGACCTCAGAAAACCCAGTGGCATATTTTCTAGAATTAAGTTTCTCTGAGATGCCAGCTACCATTTGTTTGACTTGACTGACTTCACTATGCTAGTATTTTTGTCAGAGTTAATTAAAATAGTGCTTGAGTTTGAATATCAAATCAGATATCTACCAACTACAAAAGGTATCTTCACTTTCTTACTAGCGAACCATTCTACAGAAACTCTAAATTCCGAGTTGGTAGCTTCATTTAGATTCTAGACCTGGGTAAAACGTTCAATAGTTGCTGAGATATGGACTTTTGACTGATGGATTTCAAGATTTCAAGAGTGAGAGTATCGGTCATTGCATTCCGGCACTTTTCCTTCTAAACATTTTAAATAGCCAGGTAGAATAAAAATGGCTTTGTACGCGGAGGTCTAGAAGAAGAATTGATTCAATTTCTTAATTCTTCAAAATGGCTACAATTATCCGGGAATGTTTGATATAATAAGAAAGAAGGGTACTGGAGAGCCATGGCCAATTCTCTTACATCAATTATGAGAGATCCATAGTATTGCAGATTAAAAAACAAATAAAGGACTTGCTACGTAATAAATTCTACTTGATTTCCCGGTAAGCGCATTTCTAGTAAGTCATGTCCACGAACGAATAATAGAACACGGCATCATATCTCTCGGTGGACTTAGACGCTAGTTAGAGACCGACCAGAATTACGTATCGCCATTTTCATCGTCGTAAAGCCACTAGAACAGAAATTCAAGCCCTGAAAATCAAAACTGGCATCTTCAAAATTACAATGAAAGGATTTAAAAACGAACTTTCATTTCTCTCCAACGACTAATGTTCCCAACCAAAAAGAGAGCATGCCACTGCAGCCACCGAAAAACGGAATTGTGAAAAGCAGGCAAAATCATTTATGGAATGGTAACTACCAAATGCCACAGTCTAGACTCCAACAGAAACTAAAACAGCCCCAAATACAAAATGGGAATACTTGAGCGCAGAGAGAGTCAGGGGAAAAGGTAGAGAAGAAATCAAGAATAATCAAGGAATATCGAAGGAGCATCTCATCGAGTCACCGACCTCCACATAACTACGCGATAGACATTAAAACATATCTCGCGTTTCCCCAATTTTCAAAGCTAAGTGATAAATCTAAAGCTATCAAACAACGTTACAAATTGTTCCTCAATCATATGACAACATCTCAATTATCCAAGCCGCGAAAACAACCATGGCCATCGAAACACAGATTGAATCCGTGGATTCAGCGGCTATGGAGGAGACTTTCAAGCTCAAGTTGGAAACAAGGTACTTGTAGAGAAATAAGTATGCGGAGATAGTTCACACGCAAAATAGAAAGGCGGCACTCGCTTGGGTCAGTCAGGCTGCGTCGTTCCTTCCCTCGTTTGAGGAAGAGACGACCTGGTTGTGTCAAGAGGGAAGGAGCAAGCCCCAACGAGACGAATACAACCCAAACGAGTTAGCTTCGAGTATACCCCTTCCACTTCTCTCGTAGATTCGTCCTTCTGTCTCCTCCTCCCACCATGACCAGCCTTTTGGTCCAAGGCAAGTTTGCGGTTTCGTGTCGAGCCTCCATCATGACATAGCTGCATAGGAGGCAAGCCACCAGAAGGCTTCCTAGAACTCCAACCAAACCAAGTTCTTATTTTTTTTTTTTTCGAAATCGAATTACAACACCATGAAAACTTGTGATAGAAACAAACGGTCGTCAGGTGCCCCCAATACCCCACTAGCGGGAATATGCTTGTATCCCGCCACCAGAAGAGGTGGAGCATGGCATGGTGGCTTTGAGTTTAAGCTTACCCTGAGCCGTTGGGGTAGTGTCCACCTGCCATTTTTAGCCAACGAACACTGTGGCTTTTTACTAAAACAGGAACCTACATAAAGAAATGCCGAGGTCATGACTTCGTCACTTCATAGCCTAGCCTCACGTAAATCGCAGTAAATCATGACGAGCAAGTTTGGGTGATGGTTTGTAGAGGACAAGTGTTTTGTTCGTAAGAAAGAGAGAGAGAAAATTCTGGGGATTACCCGGTTTTGGTTGAGTTCCAAGAAGGTCAAGGCGCAAGCTTGAAAACTCGGGGAAATTGAAATTGATCTTTGTACTTGGTAAAAAAAGCAAGAGGAAATTCTGCAAGTGATTTACATTCGAAAATGCTATGCCTTTAAGGAAGCCGCCCAGAAAACAAGAAAACCTCGCCCGTCTTCAAGTAAGACACAAAGCTCCTTTCCCTTTCCCTTATTCCCTTGATCAAGATGAACTCCTCCCAAATGCGGGGCAACCCAGTTTTTTACTTTACTTCTTGTTTGATTTCCTAAAAAGATTCGCCTCTCTTTCCTTGTAGAGTGGCTAACGTCTTCTCTCGTCCTGGTCGTCCGTTATCTAGTAGACCTTCTTCTTCTCGTCGATGCTGTATTTTCCTGGTCCGCTGTTCACGAGGAGAAGGAGCCCTCCTACGATGGAGAGAATCTGGAAGAAGTCGTACTTTGCGAAATCCTTGTGTGGGTGGTGCTCGTGAAGCTAGAAAATGGTTAGCCTTTCGTTTCTGTTCATGGGGTAGGTTTTACTTACAGTCCAGAAGTTGTTAACCAATACGTTGAAAACGCTCAAAATAAGAACAAGCATAATAGCGCTGAACTTTGCCTTGAAACCAACGACAACCATGACGCAAGCGACAAATCCAAAGAGGGCAACGACAACTCGCCAGATGCTCCATTCGCCGCTGAAAACGAAGCCAACAAAGAGGAAGATCAAGAGGACACGCCCAGCGAGCTGGAAGTACATCTTACGATCCTTCTCATCAATGGATGGCAGACCTGCGAAAGCCTTTGATTTTCTAACCCACGAATCGGAGAGAACCATCAATAAACCACCCATCACCGACAAGTTGCGTAGGAAGAAGTTCAAGTCGAAAATCAATCCATATCCGAGAGCCTGAGTAACGACAACTCCAATAAGTCCACCCACAGCGTAGTCGGAGTATTTTCGAGCGATAACAAGGGATGAGCAGGAAACCATCGCAATGACGTTAATGATGAGGAACAAATGGGTGAGACCGCTTGGAACTGCCAACACCGAGATATTAGCATTGTTCAAAATACACACACAGAGAGAGATGTATGCTTACTCTTTCGCCAATCGTGAAGGTATAACAGCTGATCACTCCATTGTGTGATAATTCGGAGCGCATCCTCCAAGAAAGTGACAACTATGAGAAATCGACCGATCGCCGGTAAATATCTGCCAACATAGCAATGTCAGTGAGTGTTTTTCGCCGCACATAATACAATCGCAAGGCAGTCTTCAAATTGAAAGCCATCTCTGCCTGCAGCGGGGAAGCATATGGTGCCTGTTTGCCATGACACAGCATGAGGAGGGACGTACGGCTTCACAGGATCGCTCAAGGTGTCTAGGAAATCCTCAATTTTGCTGGTCTGCTCTCGAATCGCATCGAGCGGACTTGGGTCGCTCCCTTTATCTCCCATGCTGGGTCCTCCAAAAGAATTTTGGCCTCCCAGGTTATAACCTGCAGTTCCACGGATTTGTGCCATTGTCGCAGTCCTGCTGGAAGTACACCAAGCACACCAAATCAATTAATGTCGAAGAGGAAGTCGGGGACGTATCGTGGGGCCAGTAGAAGGGAAGCTGGTGAATTTGTTGGGCTGACTGGCGGGGGGAGGAAAGGAAGGTGTTGCGTTTAAAAGGTGTTAACAAGCTAGCTTATTATGTACCAAGACTCGAGGTCGAAAAGGTGGCCTTTGGCTCAGAGCGCTGGAGCGGGGCCTGTGCGCCTCACTCACAGTTCACGACCCAACACCTCGTTCACTGCCACTTATCCTTACTAAAGGGATCTTACTGCGATCATTTCAAAATTAACTCGAGTGCAGATTGAAAAATTGCATCACATAAACAAAAACCTATATGTTGACCCGAAGAGTGAGGAAGTACTCAGTGACCTCGTTGGGGATTTGCATCTTTCTTTCTTTGTATTCATTGATACCCTGATCGGGGGGCTCATCCTTCATCAATCCTGACCCCACATTCCATCCTTCCGTGAATAATATCATCCTCGTCTAGCCACTATTGTCGCTATAACGCTATAGACATGAATACAATAACCTCTCTACTAACTTCTCATAACTCAGAGCGCAACTTTTACTGGAAAGCGGCCAAATCCAAAGGCACACTGCTTCCACGACCTGCTCTATATTTCTTGGCCCCGCCAATAAAGTCTCTCGGTTTGGGTAATATGGATTCATCTTGGAACTTCCATCTAGGATCGTTTATCACCACCCTCCTTGTGGCTTCGGAATCTCGGCTGGGGCTTGGATTCTTCGGTAGATTCCCGTTGGAAGACAATGTGTAAGAGCTCGGATCGTACATCGATCTCGGAGCTTGCTGAGAACCAACTCTACCAATCGGGGGAGGTGGGGCAGAAGATGGAGGCGAAGGGGCACGAAATGATGGCCCGTTAGATGGAGGGGGCGGTGGGGGAGTAGTAGCCGGGGAAGCCTGTCCTGCTGCACGTTTAGCTGCTTGCATTGCAAGACTTTGACCCCCTCCATTCGTTGTAGGCGGAGAAGTCGGAGGAGGAGGAGGTGGTGCCTGTGAACGAGAAGGTGGTAATCTAGGAGCTGCTGGAGGAGGTGCACCAGGTAATGGGGGAGCTGATGTAGGCGGTGGCGGTGGTGCCATTGAAGAAGGAGGGGGAGGGGGAGGAGCTTGAGAAGAGAATTTCCGTCCGCCTGGTGGAGGAACAGGAGGCTTTTTCCCTATGGGTGGTGGAGGACCTTTTATTGATGCCGAAGACATCGGCCTTTGCCCAGGATTGAGGGCTGCTTTTCTTAAATTCGCTATCGAAGGATGGAAACTTGGCGTAGATGCTGCATTGCTTATTCCAGGTCTTGGGGGTGCAGAAGTAGGAGGCGGCCGTGGAGCTGCCATTGTTGGTGGTTTTGGTGCGGATGTTCGTGATGATGACTCGGGATCTGAAGTATATGATGAATCTCGGTTGGCTGTAGCAGTTAGAAAATGCTTCTCCGCACAATTTTGCTTGATATAACTTACCTCCTGTATCAACACCCCCTCCTCTCTTTTTTAATTTTGGCATCCCACCAGCAAAGAGCCCTCCAAGCTGCGGAGGCTGTTCTATCCCAGAAGCACCTGAAGCCTCCCTTCCCCCTTGGTCACTATTACTCCGCGCTCTATTTGTTCCTCCTGGTACTGGCGGTGCTAATCCTCCTGGCGGCCTCGACATTCCTGGCACAGCTGGTGCACCTGCTAAGGGGGAGGGCGCAGACCCCGAATTCCCTTTTGCAACAATCGGTGCGGATCGATCATTCGTTACTGTCTTTTTGAGTTGTTTCCCTTTCGAGATATCTGAGAGAAGGGCACCCTGTGAATGGATCAGCAACATGAAATGACTTGTTTAGCCCAAGGAATTAATGGGCATAGATACGGTTGCGGGGGGCTTCACCCTATTCTGAGCTGGAGGTCTTGACGACAGATTCCCTGGCGGAGGAGGTGGTGGAGGAGGGCCTCCCATCATCGGCGGAGGGGGAGGGGGAGGTGGTGGAGGCATTTTGTGTTGGTGTTGTTGTTCAACCGGGTCAAAAGACGGGAGGTGGTTGTCGTAGAACAATAAACTGGGCGCTTCTATGTCGAGAACTGGAGACGGGAAAGAAGGAATTATATATCGGATCCTTGGTATGAGTGGCGGTGTCTGCCTACCAGAGTAGACCAAGTGAGTTCTGTGATTCACAGCAGTAGGGTAGGTAGGTACTTGTAGCAGTTTGGAATTCAGAATGAGGCCGACGATATTGTACGAGAGGACTGATCGTCGTCACCCTCCATGGCGCAGGGCAGGTAGGTCCACCAAAGATCAGCCTTGCCTCAGTCAGCGTGCAGGGGTGAGCTTGGCCTCTCTTTCTTCGTCGAGTTCAATCCTCTCAATTAATTAATTTGCGCGGGAAGCAATTGAAAGGCAACACAACTACGGACACCTTTTCAAAATGTCGAAAAACATTATACGCCCTCGGGCAGATATATGCCATTTCTGCGACTTTATGCTTACTCGACCATCGCGAGCATCACGACCAAGGCTGTCAATCCCAACGTCCAGCACGACCACACGATTCTTCTCCGCTCGACACGCCAACTTTCAAGTACCCAAGAGATCCACACCAAACTCGGCGGCGGTAAAGACCAAACAATCGAATTCACATAATGTTGGGCAATCTGGGCGATTAAATGTTCGTGGAACACCTCCATCATCTGCGCTCCCGCCATTAGAGCAAGCCTTTGAAGCTGTGGTTGCAGAATACAAGGCCTTGTTAGCTATCTCCAAAACACCCTCGGAAGATCAGGTCAACCAATTCCTGGCCTCTTGCGAAAGAGTAGCAGATATTGTAGTCGCCGAATTGTCTCCAAAACCATTAAAGGAGAAGGAACACAAGGACCTCGCTGCATCTGCTCTACTCGACCTGGATGAACCGGCGGAAGCGGAATCACCATTCTCAAGACCGCCAGCGGCATTGCAGCGCATGCAAGATGAATTATCAAAAATGGCAGAAGAGGTTATTACGCACCCCCCAGTCTTTATATCGCCAACAGCCTTGGAGATATACGTGAATATTCAGGCGACCTTGAAGAAGCCGGAATCCCTCGCTCAAGTCTTCTATTTATATGCAAATAAACCAGTACCCGAAGAAGATTCCTCTCCCATAAAATACAAGAAACAAAATCCAGACAAGATCGCCAACGCCGTGCCTAAACCCGTTGCAGATAGGGCTCTCCAAACCGCCATTGATTCCAAAGATTTGGTTGCTGCAATGGACTTGATTGAGTTCTCCTACGCCACAAAAGCATTTCGTCGTGCCAAATTTGTACGTACAGGCTTGCTCCCCGCCGTAGGCGTGGCTGCAGCTCCCATTGCTCTTTATACAGTTGCATCACAATTAGCCCATTGGCAGACCACAATGGAAACTGGAATGGCCACGAACGTCGCATTTACCGGAATGATAGCGTATCTTGGCTTTACCGCTACCATTGGTGTAGTGGCCTTGACTACCGCTAATGACCAAATGGATCGTGTGACCTGGACACCGGGTCTTCCACTAAGAGAACGATGGATTCGAGAGGATGAGAGAGCGGCAATTGATAGAATTGCCGGCGCTTGGGGATTCCGCGAGATTTGGAGGAGAGGGGAGGAGGAAGGTGAAGAGTGGGATACTTTGAGGGAGTGGATTGGGTTGAAAGGGATGATTCTTGACCGGACGGAGCTTATGGAAGGGATGGAGTGATATCAGAACTATGGCCTTGCCGGAATTGTATGAATTTGTTTTGAAGATAGATAATCCCTGTACAACATTTTCAGAACATATTTTTTTATTGTCCCAGCAGAACAATTGTTGCTTACAGGTTTGATTTAGAATACCTCTCATGTAAAAACTGGCTTCATGCTATTTTCAAGTTGGTCTCATCAAGTGATGGCGTCAATTGAGAAAATCTAGGTTATCACTTAGACCCAAATCGCGGTTAGCTCCTAAGGAAATTGATTTGATTGTGCCGGAAAGGTTAGGTTTTCACACGTTATTCTGAACTCTCTGGTACAATTCTTTTCTCAAAAGCACGTCTTGGTTTTCGCGATGTTGGGGATATGCAAATCGAATTTTTAAGCAAGGAGTGATGGTCCCTTCCGGGGGATGGCAGTTCTCCCCACTTTCCCTTTGAATCATTATAATTCAGGTACACTCACTCCCTTACAAGTCATTAGTTCTTATTACCGTCAAATCTAGCTTGCATCGCAACTGCCGCGACTTAGCTCTTTCCAGTCTTGGAGCTAAAGACTCAACTTCTTCACTTTTGGTTCTAGACGATATACCACTACTCCTTCTTTGATATATTGCGATTCCATCATCATAATTTCGAAGTATATAGCTCTGGCTTTCCCCCAACCTTCACTTTGACCTTTCTTCCCACCCTTCATGTTTCCAGAATTCAGCTTCCAACGCTCATTTTCAACAATCCCTTTCAACATTCACTTTCAATTACCAAACGAACACCGTTCTCACAACAAGACTCCGAAGCATCAGGCAGATCATATTAAAAATAAATGCCCAGCGGAAAGGATGTTAGTCAAGAACAGATGTGCCATGAATACCCGCGTTTCATGGAATATCTCGATCATAAGGACGCCCATACGGCATTCTGGTGCTTATGGGTATTGGTAATACTGCTACTGTGCGCGACGAGCATCTCATTCGGAAAGGAGCACAATTGCAAGGTGTAAGTTTCCCCCTCCTCACCTCAAGTAGGGTAGAACAAGCAAATGTTAATTCCTCCCAGAACCAAATGCCCAAAGAATTGCACGATGGGGAGACAGAGGTTCACGTCCAAGGATGACGGCAACCTCAGCGAGAGCGAAAGGAAAAGGGTGCGGTTTGCCAGGAAACTAACCTGCGATTTTTGGTGTTTCTTTTCTTCGATTCTTTGTGCCTCGATCGCGACGGTCGCCGTGACTTTTGCAGCATTGGCAGGTTTGAATTTGCAATTCTGTCATGGCGAAACCATGATGGTTTTCATCTGGAGTGTGTGGTCACTGCTAGGATTGGGCTCTGTGTTGGCTATGTGGGGAGTTGTCCTCCATCAAGTCCGGATGCGGTACTCGCCGGACAAGCCGCCCCCATGGAATGTTGCTCTTGGGACTCCGGTTTTGGTTGTTGCTGGGATTGGACATTGGGTAAGTCACAAGCTTTGGTCACTTTGCACCGGTCGGGTAGCGGAGGAAGAGGAGGAAGATAGGGAAGAGGATGATGAGGATGATGAGGAGTATGTTCTTCCATGTCCCCTGTTCCTACCGAGATCTTTCTAACTTTCCTTTCCTAGCTCAATCGAGCTCCCTGAGACCCCGGACAGAGGAGTACAGCTCATGTACACCAATAAACCATCCGGCACTCTTCCTCTCGGTGCGACACTCAGGCACAACAAGGACGGGACATGGAAAGTCTTTATTCCACATGGCCCGTGGATAGAGCAGTGGCTATCCAAACAGGGTAAGCAGAAGCAAACTGGCGTCCAAAAAGAGGGCAAGGAGCAAGATGGAGTTGCTTTTTCGACGGCAGTGACTGTCAATAATGCAGAAGAGGAGGAAGAGATTTCCCGGGTCCCTCGCGCAGTGATTCGCTAAAGTTGCTTTTGTGTTCGGTTGGCGTTTGAGGGGTTCGCTGGATGGTGGTTACGAGTGATTGATACCCAGGTGTTTTTATTCAGTTTGGCTAGTGGAAGTGGCGTTTAGGAAATGCTGAGAATTAAAGGACAGTCGAGATGGAGAGGGAAGGAGCGACCTGGAGGGAGAGACACTGGGCCACGGAAGGGTGTGAAGAAGGAAGGAGCGAACTCGACCTCGACCATGTTCGATACAGACCCACTACGTCCCAAAGTTGGTTGGTGCCGACTATAACACCCCCCCCCCCCCCTCGGATTGACCTTTTCCATAAAAATCTTGACAATCTTTGAGGTGATGTGGCGGCAATTCAGCAGAGCAACTTGGAAGAAGCCGCGGACACTTCTACTTGTTCCTGATCACATACTACCCGCCCACGAGATCAAGAAACAAATTGGAAACTGTCCCGTCCCCTCAGAGTTAATAAAGCTGAATACTTTGCACACTATGAAAGACCCAAACCCTGGATTGCTATCCAAAGGACTAAAGGCACAATAATTCCCGCCCTGACGCCCCCTGATTACACGCAGCATTGAACATTGCGTTCCATGTTACCTAAACACCTATCGAGTAAATTCAACTTGAGCCCCAAGCAGTAGAATGCCCTCAAGTACGAAGAGGAGCTGGACTTCCCGTAGGGCTTGGGGTTTCCTTCTGTAACGAATTCGTAGGGTCAGGTCCACCACCAAGTATATCTCCAATGCCCTAGAATATGCTATCCAAGAGCTGTGCGAGGAAAGAATTGTTTTGTTGTTTTATCCAGTCGATATAGTTCCCCACTCTGGTATAGACTCCTGGGTAGCTTGCGGCAGCACAACCTCTTCCCCACGAAACGATCCCAGAGACTTGGCTGCTACCCTTCTCCGTCGCAGGACCGCCGGAATCACCTTGACAACTGTCTTTCCCTCCTCCCGGCACAGCAGCGCAAAACATGTTGTTACTGACCGTAGTGTCCTCTAAAAGTGTCTCGAGCTACCGCGGCGACTGTTACTCTGCGAAGAGCGCTTGGGATACTGCCTCCCCCCGAACTTGTTGTACCCCAGCCTGCTACCTCTATCTGCTCCCCAGCCTCTGCATCTTCTCCTTTTGAGGGTAGACTTGCGTCTTTGATCGTGTTATCGCTAGTTTCGTTGTTATCTTGGGCGAGAAAGATGATACCGATATCATTGTCTACGGTTTGCGGGTTGTAGGTTGGATGTGAGACCAGGAGGAAGGCCGAGACCTGTTTGCCGCCGGAGGTGTGACGGAGACTATCGGCTCGTATTTTGACTGCAGACGCTGTTTTGATATAGTGGATGCAATGAGCTGCTGTGAGGATGGCACGTTTGTTGATAAGTGTCCCGCCACAAAAATGAGAGGTTCTGGCGATACTAACGAGGTAGGGAACTCGCCTTCTGTCGCCTCGGTGCCCCCTACTATTTCACCGGATGGAGTTGCGTGAACTTTCCATGGTAACATGGCAAAGATGATGATTTGAAGGAGAAAGAAGGGAGACATTGTGCTTTGGATGTCGAATTTCATGGTAAGCGAGTGATGAAGTTTGTGAACGAGAGACCGAATAAGAAGTACAATGAAAAGAAAGCAAGTGAGTTGTGAGCCATTTTACGGAATGGTGCAAATTCTATAAGTAGTTCTCGTCAGATATTTTCTCTCTCCTCAATCAATATTTCTGTAATTCTGTATGACAGTCGATCATGATAAGTGCTTGATTCCAAGAAAGAGTCCGCAATATTGGTGGGACATCGTAAATATCCAGAGGTCAGCTGGGAGTTTACAGGTCTGGAGATTGCAACGAAGACTCGAATTGATCATCTACCAGTGTATGTACTCGAGTAGGTGTTTGGCGACTACCGAAGATATTACAGCGGCAGATCTCGAAGTATCAGCTTTCTGAATTGGCAAATAACCCAGATGATCTCGAAGAATCAATATTTGGGCTGGGTCATTAATCGAGTTCGCAAACTTACCACTTCCAAAGATTCAGCCGCAATGAGCTTCTTCCCTCGCTCGTGAACCCCTATTGCTAATTTATCGGGTGGATATTTTTTATCAAGCAATGTTTTTAGGATAGATCTCAAAAGTGGCACGATTATTAAGAAACTACCTAAGAGCGAGCCATTAGTTATTTCGTAAATAAAAAGACTTTGTTTGTATCCTTTGATGGGATGCCATGATTAGATCAATTTGATGATTACATGAGCTTACATGTGTTGGTTACACCCATGCGGCTGATCTCCATTTCGGCTTGTTGCGTCTTATGCGAATCCGAAGATCTGCATAAGACTACCTCATAGAAGTAAGAAGTCTAACGATCACTGACATCAAAGAACTTTTTTTCGCGTCCTTTTGCTCCTTCAAATGAAAGGATGATGTTATTGCTTATGGCGCTTATTTCGCTTAATCTTTAGTAAGATACGAATACACCAATTGTCTTTTTGCTAGCGTCTATTGTAATATAGTTTATATCTTAGGCTATTAGGGCTTTATAGTGTGCGTAGGAAGCATTCCATATGAAACTGCGACTTTGGTTGGCCTCTGAGCAATGGGGCTTTTGTTGATTTGGCGTTGAATCCTTCAGCAAAATTTTCTGATAGAAATGTTCAATCCTTAGCAACCTCTAGCTGACTGGAGTCTGACCGATAACACTCGTAGCATCTATTTTACAAGCAAAACTCACTATTGAAAGGATGAAAGTTTCGTCGTCGTCTATTTTAGTTCAATTGATTTTTGGTAAGAAGCCTGGGTAGCGTTGTACGACTTCAGGGTCAGCTTACTGGAACGAGATCCTTCAAAGCCGTTTTGAGGGGGAAATTGAAGAAGTGACCAATCTAAAAGTCAATGCCGTACTTTCCAAATACTATAGTTCGTCATAGGATCGTTCCTTGACATAATAAGCAGAAACGTAGGGTAGGGTGGCTATAGCCACTTTCAGGGGAGAATTTCGCTAACGTATTGTTTTATTTTGCCTGGCACAATCCATGGAATTGGTGGCGAAGCTTCAAGAAAACCGGGAGTTCAGTCACTATTTTCGGCTAAAACTCTTTTATTCAATGGAAGCTCAGCCTTGGAAGTTGCTGAGTAAAAAATGATAGTTTATTAACTGGACTATCTCGTACGTATTACTTGAGGAGGATTTTTTGGATTGTGGATATCCTCATTTATGTTCCAAAGTCGACGGCGAAGTCACGGAAGCCACGGAAGAGCCCCTAAATTCTCCAAATTGAACAATTTGGAGAGTGTCATTTGCCTATATAAAGGCATCCTCACTGCTGAAAAAAATCTATTCCATCAACCATCATTCTCATCTCCAAGCAAGAAACAGCAACAAACTTCCAACAATCACTCTTTATCAACACTTTTACTTTCTAGAACCTCCTCAAATCCTCAACCGACAAAATGAAGACCACTAGCGCCCTCATCGCCCTCGTTGCCTTCTTCGGCGCCAGCATCACCACCGTCTCGGCTGGTTGCTACTCGGGTGGAGGTAAGTTGAATTCTCAAAACATTACTTCTTGTTTTAGTTCCTTTAGGAAAACTATTCTTTGAAAAAAATTTGGTAGAATTGGGAAATCGATTTTCCAATTCTCCCAAAACTTCTCGCTTAATACTTTCAATTCTCCGAGCCTATTTCGCACAATTTTCTAAACAAGTAAACTGACTGAGGTATCGGGAAAAGACACATGGCAAGATAAAGGATCAGCTCGTTATCACGCTGAGAGAGCTTGCAAAGGCTACGATGGCAAACAAGGTGCTTTCCAAGGAAACTTCGGTGGCGGAGAGAAGAAGACCGCCTGCATCCAATACTCTGGCACTCAAGCATTCGATTTCTCCGTTCAGAACACCGATGTCAACAACCCAGGAGATCTCGGTGATGCTGACTGCGTCTTACGCCTCGAGAACGAGATCAATGGCTGTGATCACGGTGGAGACTCTACTACTGCTGGATGGCGATTCATGTGAGTTATTGACAACTAACAAAATAATCCTATAACATTAGATTATTCTTTGCTAATCATATTGTGATGGTAGCGCCGATCCCAATAACAGAGTCTGTTAAATATACTAGCTCATCTACAGCTGTTCGTACTCTATTGGGAGGTGTCAACGGAAGATGGGTGGGAACATCGCATTTTCTGGGCTCTTCTCGCTAGAGGAAAGATCTTAGCACAACCGGGGTTTCCTTTCCTCTCAGGTTTTCGTTATATTATCTCATGCATGTATTATCTAGTTCGGGGGCAGCTTTGGAACATAGAATGGTTTCTTTTTTGGGGGGTGGGTGTTGACGAATTTTCTCTCGCTTGGGATGGAAAACTTTCAATATAGACCAAAATTTCTTGGGGGCATTCGTTAGC
Source organism: Calycina herbarum (assembly GCA_001414485.1). Lineage (NCBI taxonomy): Eukaryota > Fungi > Ascomycota > Leotiomycetes > Helotiales > Pezizellaceae > Calycina > Calycina herbarum. Next base: position 190,603 of record LLEY01000083.1, on the reverse strand, counting down.
TAGGCCGCTTTAAAGCTTTATAAAACCAAGAAGTCTTCTCTGGATCACTTTTGCAGAATCGATTATGTTTGTTGAAGTCAAACTACTAATATTTCAATTTTTATGAGAGAGGGATGGGATGAACAAGATTCGTTGCTGGACAGGTTATTTATTTAAGCCGAAGTTACTATTGTTCAGCCATGATTTCTTGGAAACGATGGGGGGGGAGGGGGGGTTATGTCTCCCTGGTTTCGAGATCAGAAGACAGGAGAATTTAAAATGTTAGAGCAAAACCATTTACCTCCACTACCACCTTATCAAACAAATCTTTGACACTAAAACTTACCTCATCTTGCGGAATGAGTCCAGTTGGTTGCCTTCCGTTCTTTCGCAATTCAAGAAGGGCGTCAATGACTAGGAGATAGCGTCCTGCTTTCACGCCATCACGACCCCAGTCACTAACCAGAGTATGGTAATTTACAGACATATAAGCCGATACAGGGCCGGCAGTAAAAAAGCGAAGGGGTTCAAACCCCAGCTGATTTACTTTCGCATTCATCCAGTAACACGCCCAAGTCCATGATATTGGCATATTATCGGTGCACGCACGAGGGTACATCGCCATTAGAAGAGCCTTCTCAAAGTCAGTCCATTCAGAGTTATGACTTTGTGGCATTTTGGTGTTTTTGGGTTTTGAAAAATGGGTGTTGGGTAATACAAGGAAAGATGTTGTGCAATTTACGGAAGTATATAGGCATACACAAATCCTTGTTTGAAACAATGGAAACCGGAATGTATGCAAAAACCAAGGTTAGTCTTTCCAAATCTAGCTTATTAGTGATAAAACGTTGACCCGCGAGTCTCTTTGTATTGAGGTTGCATTGTTTTCTTTTAGACAATAGAGAGGGCATTAAGCGATAATCTCAATTCAAACAAAGACACGTTGAAAACCATTATAGAAGAGATTCGTCTGATCTTTGTTTAATTGTTTCAATTTTCTAGTCTGAAGAGAATAATGCATATTTTCGAACTATGTCTCAAGAATTCATTCTTGAAGAAAAATTATAAACAATTATACGTTTATCTGAAGTTCTCTTCTAGAATTCCAATGTCTTTTCTGAAGTGAGAAATTAAGAGATTTAAATGAACTTAACACGTTACTTCAAGGTTCAAGTCGTCGTAACTTGTTTCTTTCATTTTAGACGTTCTGTCAAAGTCGAGAATTATAGAGACTTGAAGACTCTTCCGAAAAAATAATCATATCTTCTAGAGTCTCCGTATTTTTGTTATAGATTCTATACGCTACTGTAGAAGTATGAGAATGAAATATAGTAGGAAGTAATAGAACGATTTACTAGCAGGGAAAGAACTCACTTAGATATAGCTAGGATTATTAGAGGAGAAGAATTGCGGTTAGAGAGGATTCTTATCAGATGAAACGACAAGATAGAGAAGAAAGAAAGAAGAGATGTTTCAAACATACTATTAAGGTGACTAGTAAATGCAACTTAGACGGAACTCAAGAGTATATAGTGAATAGAAAGAAGCGAGTTTACGAAGTGGAAGGTAAAAATCGGTCTCAAGTATGAAGATGATTTTCTGATGCCAGCTAGAAATGGGGCAGACGAATTTTTGTTGCACACCGCACTTCAGAAGCCCTCAGGGTACTTACGGAGGTACAGCGTGTATTAAAGGTAACCCCCCCCTTCCCCTGCACCTGCATTAGCGAGTACAAACTAGACCTAATTAGGAAGTATCATTGAAGCAACATTTTGGACTTTATGAGGTTATTCCTATTACTATTATTCTAGTACTTTGGGAATAGCCCATTTGCATCAATTACAGCCTGGCATCTATCATGCATACTCTCAATATGGTTGTCGGTTCTTCTCTGTAATCGGAGGCTTACGCATTGCAAGACGACGGTGGAAACCTTCTCGTAAGAGGGCGTTGCGAATAGCATCTCTTTTGACTCCAAACTCGAGGACTTCTGCAAGCTGCGCGTATGACATCCGCCGGTTCTTTGAAGAAGCGCATACAAACTCCACCAGTTCCTCTATCTGGGCCTGCGTAAGAGCAGGTTTCGCTCCGACATTTCCCTTCTTACGAGGCGTAGCTTGCTGCGTACATGCCTTGCCTATCTGCCGTACCGTGTAGCCAAACTGGTCGTGTATCTGTCCGTAGGACCAACCGATATCATGGAGGAGCTTTATATCGCGCTTTTGGTCTCGAGTAAGCTCTGCAGCTCGTGGTTTTTTGATAGGAGGGTGTGCAATAGGGCCATGAGGGGCTACTGGTTCGTCGATAAGGTCGTACACACCCTCCATTCTGGCTAGAATAGAGGGCTTTTCGAGTAGTTTTTGAATGGTTTATAAGAGCTTCATCGAGGCTTCATTTTGGGGTAGATTTATTACTATAATAAGCTTAGGGCTACGCCCCACCTGCAGGTGCAGGGGAGGGGGGGGGGTTACCTTTAATACACACTGTCTCGGGTTGGGTTGCCCGGCCCACATCGCCGAGGTTCGGCCCGAGTCACGTAAATACTGCGACGCGTCTTCCTCAACTTTATGCAACCACTTTAAACCCCAGCACTTCAATGACACAACGCCAGGTTGCTGTCAAGACCAGTTTTCGAGATCCCCACCATGCCCCCAAAGGCAGACCAGTCGCAGACACCTCGAGCGCGAAGAGAACGACGAGCTGAGTACGCAAGAACGGTCCTCAATAATGCGCTCGATTCAGACTCGGAGCCAGAGGAGGACGATGAAGGGCCCTGGGTCCCGGTCCTCGAAAAGAAGAAAGTCGTTGCATTTCGGAGGAAGACAGATGAACTTGAGTGCAGAGTTGGAGATTGTCTGGAGGTCATGGGAAGTGATGGGAACAATTGGGTGGGATTGTTGAAGAGGTTTGTAGGGCGAGATCATGAGGGCGATGAATGCGCCGAGTTTGTTTGTAGGATACCTTGACGACGTGTTGGGAATTGGAATTTGGCTAACATGCTGAAGGGTTTGCCAATGGAAAGGAAATTCGCAGTCAGCACAAAAAGAGAAAGGATTTCCTTCCTGTAATTGCCCCCTCTCCCCCAATTGTCCTCTGTTCGAGGCTGACCTGGCTAGACTGAATTATACCTTACGCCTGGAATTGACGAAAGTCCCCTCGGTTCGATCATAAAAAAAGCTGTTGTCTTATCCGCGAAACAATATTCCGAACGCCCAATCTCGAAAGCGAAACGCGGGCGAAAGCCAAAAGGCTATGTAGAGACATTTGTCTGCCGAAGAGCCTGTCAATTGAAAAACACAACATACACAGAAGAGTTTGATTGGGACGAAATCAAACCCGAGACGGAAAAGGAGGTTGACGAATTAGTCGACATAATAAATGACGAAATTGATACTATAAGAGAAGAAAACAAGCTACAACGGAATCCAGGGGCGTCAAAACTCGTGAAACGGCCTTTAAAACGGAAGAAGGAGGTATCTGACGATGATGATGTGGACGAATATGCAGATGAAGGCTTGGGAGATATAGATGAAGACGAGGTTCTTGATGACAACGAATCCGACGGGTTCGGCGAGATTAATAGAACACCTCGGAAAAAGAAGAAACATACCAAAACAATGACGCCCCGGAAACCACGAACTCCTTCAAAACTACTTACACCAAGTCACAAGAGGTAAGAACAATCTTAAATATTTTGACAGTTCGGAATACTTACAATTTTCAGGGTCATGGTAAAGAAACCTTTAGAATTTACACCTCTCGGAACACGTATGTTGGATGCAGAAAGCGTCCAAAATTCTCCATTCCAAACAGCTCGATCGAAACTCCACGTCTCCGCCGTCCCCACGAGTCTACCATGCCGAGAAGACGAATTCGCATCAGTATATTCTCATCTTGAAGCTGCTATTACTGAAGGCACAGGTGCTTGTATTTACATTTCAGGAACCCCAGGAACAGGAAAAACAGCTACTGTCAGGGAAGTCGTTGCCCAACTCAACGCATCAGTTATGGCGGATGAGATTGATGATTTCATATTTGTCGAGATCAATGGTATGAAAGTCACTGATCCTCACCAATCGTATTCTCTACTATGGGAGGCTTTGAAGGGTGATCGTGTGAGCCCTTCACACGCTCTAGATCTACTGGAACGGGAATTCAACCATCCAAGCCCACGAAGAGTACCCTGCGTGGTACTTATGGATGAATTAGATCAACTCGTCACCAAAAACCAAAGTGTCATGTACAACTTTTTCAACTGGCCCGGTCTAAGACACAGCAAATTAATTGTCCTCGCCGTGGCAAACACCATGGATCTCCCCGAAAGAACACTAAGCAACAAGATCAGCAGTAGACTTGGTCTTACGAGAATCACGTTTCCAGGATATAATCACGATCAACTTATGAAAATCATTCAATCTCGTCTTGAAGGCGTACCCGGAGATATCGTCGATTCAGACGCTATCCAGTTCGCCAGTCGAAAGGTAGCAGCAGTCAGTGGTGACGCCCGGCGAGCTCTCGATATATGCAGACGGGCTGTGGAATTGGCAGAATCTGACAGTCAATCAGCAGTCCCGAATACACCAAGTAAGAGTGGCAAGGGAGAGAAGATTTCCAAAAATGCGGGACGAGTTACGATTGCTACTGTGAAAAGAGCTATTAATGAAGCTACGACTAGTCCTTTACAACAGTATTTACGGGGATTACCACTTTCTTCAAAGATCTTGTTAGCAGCTCTATTGGCAAGAACAAGAAGATCGGGAATTGCAGAAAGTATTCTCGGAGATGTTCTAGATGAAGCTCGGAGGATGGCGAAGATGGATACTGGAGGTCACACTGGGAAATATCTTCTAACAGAAGGTAACACCATGAAGACCGTTTCGGTTTGGAAACCACAACCTGGAAAAGCTCCACGGGTTCTCGCAATGGGTCTATCAGCACTGGATCTCATGGAAGCAGGAATCATTGGTCTCGAAGCCCGAAAGGCTGATCGGACAGGCAAAATACGATTAAGTATCGGCGAGGAGGATTTAAAACTGGCTTTCAAAGATGATCCAGAAATTAAAAATCTTGGATTCTCGGCATAGGCTAAGGTAGATAATATAGACACAAACTTTGATACCCCAATCGAGTATTTTCCCCTTATTCCTACATGAAACGCCGGTTCGCCGTCAAGTGCAATGTACCCCATTTTTTCTTCTCAATCATCTAAAATTTTTGCCTGCCTAATGTTGGTTTCCAGTCTAAGGGGTGCGTTTCTGGGGTCGCATTTTCGTCTTGTTTCCATATTTTGACTGCGAGATGTTAGCATTGAGATTCAGGATGAATGTAGTTTTGCACTTACTAGTTTTGTCAGCCTCTCCACAGATCAATCGCAGACCAGTTTTGTCATAAGTAGAACTCATAAGTCCAGCCTCTGCATCCAGAGAACCTGGTTGAGCCAAGGTGTCCAAAGACTGGAATCTGTGACCTGATTTCCAATCCCAAAAGCTCATCGATCCATTATCACCTAGCTCCAGTCAGCAAAAAGACTTGATAACAAGCAAGGGTAAAATTCCACTCACCACCTGAGAAGAGAACATTATCCTCATTGACAGACATGGTGTTGATGATCGAATTTTGCCCCTCAAAATTCTGCATAAATGCCCCCTCGGGACACTTCCACTGCTTGATACTCCCGGTACTCCCAGTAGCGAAAGTAAATTCCTTGGGATGAACCGCTAATGCTCTCACACCTTTCTTATGATGTGTAAGAACTCCCATGGTTTTTCCAGCCGCGAGATCCCATAATCTAACCGTCGAATCGAGTGACGCAGTAATAACCTGTGGATCCGCTTCTTGACATTTGAGTTCCGAAACTGTTCCCTTATGACCAGAAAGGACATGAATATTACTTCTCGTCCGCATATCCCATACTCTCGCAACCCCATCACGACCACCCGTCACCAAAACATCGAGTGTTGGATGAAGAGCTAGTGTATAAACACCACTCAAATGCCCGTGATAATGTCGAATAACCTTATTCGTCTCCAAATCCCAGCACTTGACCATCTTATCCTCCCCACAAGAAAACAAATATGGATGTCGAGGCGAAACCGCGAGTCCTCGTACAGTAGAAATATGTCCCGTCAACGTCAATCTCAAATTTCCTGTTGCCAAATCCCAGATCTTGATCGTCCGGTCTCCAGCACCACTAGCAAACCATTTATTCTCCGGCTCAACAGCTAGCGATCGAACCCATCCCAAATGTCCCGAAATCACTCGCATCAGCTTCCATGGCGCATGCCATTCTGGTTTGACCTGTATAACTGTCTGTTTGCGAACGAGACTCGAGGAGGGGAGGTTTCTTTGAGTCGTAGGTCCATTGGCATTTGGTGGTACATGTTCTGAATTGACCTTTCCCCGTACGGTCAATGCTGTAGATGTGCTCGCCGAATTGCTATCCCTCGATGCCACTCCCTCAATCAATTTCATCGTTTTCGCATCCGTAGTCGTTTCCTCCTGTGGTGCCGTCTTCGCTTTCTTCCTTGGTCCCGGTGCGCTCGCCATCTTTGCTGCTAGAGCAGGTGGTAATTCCTTTACGGCATCGTATTCAGCACGGATGCGCGACGATATTGCCAATCGTTCTGCGGCTTCTGTGACGTGCGAATCATCTTGTTTCGTGCTATCTGCGAAGAGGGATCGTGATCGTTTCGCGTTTTGTTGGATGAGTGTTTTTAAATGTTCGATTTGTGCTTCTCCGGAAGAGGCGACCGCAGTAGACATTATTTCAATATGGTGGATTGTGGGAGGTTGTATGGTTGAAGAGTTGATTGCGACGGGCTTTCCTATCAACATTTATTCAGAGCTTCACAGCCTCGCGCCTCCCTGGTAAATTTGTTAATGCCTGAGATATGAGGCTGACATATCAGGTGGACTTGTATTACGACTACCATCCTCCATACTTTTTCCAAACAAAATAAAATCTTTCACTTTTGATCAGACTCTCTTTCAAAATGGAGACACCTGAGAAATACGCTATTCACGCAGCTGCTCGCGATGGAAGAAGTATGTATACCTTCATTTTCAATACCCCACCTCGATTCACCAACCCTGTGCTCCAGAATCATCATCCATGCTAACTAACTTTCGCGTGTAAATAGATCTGGTTGTGGAATCACTATTGAATGTAAGGAGTTCTACCTCATTTCTGACAAAATCATTTCTAACGTAAGAAAATCAGGCAAATCCCAAGCTCGCCCACCAAAAAGATGACGATGAGCGTTTGCCAATTCACTGGGCCGTATCCTATGGTCATGTCGAAATCGCTGTCCTATTATCCGCAGTCAAAAACTTCGATCCCGATGTTCAAGTAAGTAAGGAACTTATTTATTTCCACCATCTCTTACTGGAAATATGATCATGACTTCAAACATTCTTGGAGGTTGGGTCACATCTATTACTCCGAAGGGTCAAGAACAGTCAAAGCCCAACCTTCTCCTTCTCAAATATCAACTTTCATGACGCTAAACCATTTCGCGTTTTTCCTTCCTCGCTCTCATTTCGCTCATTCTCATCTTCAATTTCCTTTCACTCATTTTCATATTCAATTCCATTCACTTCATCTCAAAACAAAATTACTAACTCAATTCCTCTCTCCCAGGACGGCTCAGGCTGGACTCCGCTTATGATAGCTGTGAGCCTCAAAGAAAAAGCCGAAGAACTCACAAACCTCTTCCTCCAAAAAGGCGCCGACGTGAACGCAAAGAGTACTTTCCCCCTTCCTCTCTCCTCCAAGTCAAAACCCCCCATCCCAAAACACCCCATACATTCAATCCCAAATATCAAAATATCAAACCCCCCCCTACCCCTCCTCACCTCAACCTCTCCAACCCCCAAACTAATCAAAACAACCCACCAGACTTCCAAAACCAAACAGCCCTCCACCTCACCGCCTCAAAATCCAACCTCGACATCGCAAAGAAACTCCTCGATTCCACCCCTCCAGCATCAGCACGAGTAAAAGACAAACGCGGCCAATACGCGATCCACCGCGCCGCAGCCGTAGGCTCCTTCCCCATGGTCGAACTGCTATTGAAAAACAAGAGTCCCATGGACGCAGCCGACATCGCAGGACAAACGCCTTTACATCATGCTATCGCGGAGGGCCATGGCGATACGGCCTTCGCATTACTAAAGGCCGGCGCAGCAACAGATAAGAAAGACACCGAGGGAATTTTGGCTATGGATTTGGCTCCTGATAGCGCTGTAAGTTCCGAGATACAAAGAACAGAGAACAGAGATCGAGTACTGATTTTTTACAGGTCAAGAAATTCATCTTACAATCCTGTGAACGTGAGGGTATAGAATTATAACGCCCCAAACAAGAAAACAATTGCCAAAAAAAAATAATCTTCTTCGTCAAAAAAAGGGGTTCAAAAACTACCCGCTAATCATACAAAGTCATGTAAAGGCCGCTCTAAAATGTAGAAAAAAAAAGAGACGCCTCTGACCCAAAAACCCTGCCATGTCTCATTGATCATAAACTCCATCGCAATGAATTTAATACAAGTCCAATCCCACATCCCCTCACCCACTAGCCCATACCCCCACCACCCCCGATCCCTAATTCCTCACTTAACAGTCCTCTCAACCAACTCCCTATACATAGCCTTGATATCATCAATATCACTCCTAAGCTCATCCACCAGCTCGCTCTTCTCCCCCAGCATCTCCAGTGTAGTCTGATATCTAGAATTGATATCTTTCATCTCCGTCTCCAGTTCTGAGATTCTGGTTTCCGCATCTCGCTTCACTTGGACTTCTCGCATGAGAGCCACAATCTCGGCTCTTGCTTCATCTCGTTGAGCTGCGAGTCTTGAGAGATCTTCTTTAGAGGCGACTTTCTCGCTTTCCAAACGGCGAACAGCAGAACTCATCCGCTCAACAAGTTGGACGGATGGCCCGGCTCCTGCCGTGGAAACAGAAACCATGTCGTTGATTGTTTGATGTGGTGATGTGGGCGAGGCGTGGTTTTCAAAAAAGTCGTCATGATCGGTATGAATTGATGGCGCATCAGGGATATCAGTATTCTCCTTGAAAGATTGAGCCGAGTCTTGTCTGACAGGTGTACCATTTCCTGACACCCTGCCTAAAGGTTGCGCTGATGGGCGACGACCCAAAAAGCGCTCTTGCGTCGTCGGTGTATCACTAATCCCAGAACGAGATGAAGCTCTCCGTAGTTGCAGATTTTGCAGGCCCAAGAATTCGGTAGTGAGTCCTCTCCTCATGGATGCCACGGGAGACTCCGCACGACTATGCTCCCTGAGTGAACCAGATTCTTCTTGCCACTTGCTTCTTTCTTCCTCAATCTTCTGCAAAAGCTCCGCTTGCCAAGTCTGTTTTTCTTGTGCAAAAGAAGCTTGGGCAGCGGCCAAAGAAGATTCGGCTTCCTCGGCCCTTCGCTGCAAGCTTTCAAGATTGGTTTTGTGTTCGGTAAGTTGTTGCTCGAAATTGGGGAGCTGAGACCGTGTTTCTTCAAGCTCATCCTCGTTCCGTTTGGCTTTCAGGGTCTATAAATGTCAGCAAGTGTGTATATGTACATGTGAGAGGGGAGCGACTAACCACTTCACGAGCCTTTTTCCTAATATCCGACTCCCTCTTTGTAGCTTCATCCCTTTCTTTTTCGAGACTCGTTGCTCGTGCAATAAGCGAAGCTTCAATGCCTTGCCAGTTTTCACTTGCAACAGCATACTGGCTTTGAAGAGTCTCAATCTGGCGTAATAATTTAGCTTGGGCGTCTCCCGTGGTACCCGACGAGACCTCCTCAGCTCGAGCCCGCATCATCTCTAATTTGCTTTCTAGCACCTGTTGTTCTGACTTCATCTCTAACTCTGCCAAACGAGCACGTTCGAGGTCCTTGTCCATTTTCTCCCTCAAAACCTTCATTTGATTCTGCCCCCGTTCTACAACAAGATTCTTCTCAATCTGAAGGTTTGCCAAATCCTCCTCAAGCTCCGCAACTCGGCTTTTCTCAAATTCCAAAGCTTCATTGGCGGCTTTGGCCTCGGCTTCTTTTTCTTGAGTTGCAGCTTCCTCCAGTTGGCGTCTGAGATCAGCGATGATCTTATCCTTGGAATCTCTTTCACTTTTCAAAGACTCAAGGTCTTTCTGATACTGAGCTATTTGCTTCTGTTTATCAACAAGCAGTTTTTCCGAACCCTGGGCCCGCCTCCATCGGTCCGTAACTAATGATAATTCCGTTTCTGCTTTCTCTTGTTTCTTTTTGGCCTCCAAAAGCTCCTTGCCATCTTCTTGAAGCTTTGCCCGTAGCTTCTTGATTGTGGTCATATGGTTGAGCTCCTTTTTGGAAAGTGTTTGCCCTTCTTCCATCAATAAGGCAATTTGCTGGTCTTTATCCGCCAATTTCTTTTCTAAACTGCCAGGCTGAGCTGCGCCGCTTGCTTTTCGTGCTGCTTCTGCCCCCTCCTTTGCCAAATATTGCAATTTGGATTGTAATGCATCGATTCGTTCGATATAATTATGAACCTCCTCCTGCCGTTGTAATTCAGAAGTCTCAAAATCCGACTGAAGCTGTTTAAGAAGGGCATCATATTCCTCTGGTGTTTTCAAACCTTGGGTTATTCCACTTGGCTCACTTGATTGCAATTCTGTAGATGACCGAGGTATCGAGCTTTGAGGTCTTATCGAGTCTACTGAATCCCGCTGTAAGCTAGACCGTACCGAATCGATGGAGGGACGAGGAGATTCATGGTCGACATCTTTAGGTAGACCATTGGCTGCCTGTTTCGTATCTTTCCCTTGCACATCTGATATAGGAGGTTGGACCTCAATCAAAGGGGCATCTTTTGCATTCGATGTAGTGCTTTCATGGGGGATATTCGATGTTGTTGGGCTTTCCAATTTCGTAGATTCCGCATCTATGCTTTGTCTTGGACTCTCAGCAACCGTAGCCGGACTCCCAGTTCGCGATGGCGCTCCAGATGAAAGCGTAAGAGAGTCTGCCTTTTCCGCTTTCTGTGCCGTATTCTTCGCTGCAATAGCTCGAGCTAATCGTTCTTGTAATCGATCGTTGGTTCTATTGCTTCCGGAAGCCGTTCGAGAAATGCCTATGATACCAAACGTTAGAATCTGCCAATTGTGTAACGAATTCTTCCAGACTCACTGCCTTCTGGTTTTGCAGTAGCTGCCGAGGTTGATGGCGTAGGAGTGGGCTTCTTTGCTGTAGTAGCAGCCTCGTTCTCCTCGGCCAGGATGTTATCCAGCCTTGACTCCACCCCCGCAACAGCTTGTTGTAGAAAAGACCCCCATCGTGAGGACTGCTTATTCGGAGCAGCCATTGCTACACTCTCAACTTCCTGAATGAGTGAGGCAGTCGCTTCGGTCCGGGTTGCACCTGAGCATATACATCACAGTCGATCAGGCCATGGGTTCTGAATCTGCCCTGCTAAAGTTGGCTGGCACGATGGCAATCGTTTTTCGTATTTGACAGAGTGGTGTGAGGACGGACTTTGTTTGCTTGATAGTTACGAGTACAAATTCGCAAAAGGTGGCAGTTCTGGAAACACATTTCTTGAGTGCCTGGAGCAACTAAAGGCGGCAATGCAGCTTACCCCTGCAGAACCAAATTCACCCCCACGGGGCACTACTTGGCAAGGCTACACAATCAATTCAGTTACCAGATGAGAAAAGCGCGATACATTAACTCATGAACACATATAGTGACTCAAATAGTCATTATACCTCTTTCGTGAATAACATTCTAAGTAAAAATTCAAAAGTAAAAAAATTGCAAACATTACTTCAAGTGTGCTACGAACGGACCTATTCAATTTGAGCATCCGTAAATATGATGTGAGCTTACGATTTGGGGAAATGAATCACTCCGCGATACTGAAGCTTTTCATGCACAAAACGAAATTATAAGACTAGACCTGTGGGTATTGAGAAGTCCATTGAATATCTGTAACTGGTATCTAAAAGCATGCGCTTGTATCTTGTAACTACCTACCTAAGAAAAGCTACACCCATAAAGGAGTCGCTGTCAAAGTACCTCCCTATGCCACCTGAAACTTCCGCTACTCCAACACAGTCAGATCCGACTGTAAAAAGACAGTACATTAAGGGTATCATTGTCTATTCTATGACCTTCGCATCCAATCAAAGTTCCAACTCATACCACTTCAACTCCACTAAACGGACTTTCGATCATGGGTTCCATGCCCGTTTTGCACGCGTGACCATCCATTGACGTGGCCGTTGCCGTTGCCGTTAATTTTTGCTGACTTTGCAATTGGGATGACTTCCGGGATCGAAAAGTAGCTTGGCCAACTAAGCATATACTCGTCCTGTCTATCGTTGAGACAATGACGAAGCCACACTCCCCAGACGAGATAAAAGTAGGATCCAATACCCGTCATCAAATGCCTGTATAGAGTTAATATATCAACCCCAAAACCAAAATATGACTACTTACCACCATCCGTGTCCCTCGAGCAGAATTCCCCATGGTAATCCAATGTTACGTCTCCAGACACGTAGAGTAGAGCAGTATTTAATATCCAACCCCCAGAGTCCGAAACCACCCAAGAAGATACTGAGTCCAAGACCCACCATCAACCACATTTCTTTGAGGATTGCTCTATCCCTGTGTTCGTTCGCCAATCTCTCTGATTTCGACATTTCCGTGCGTTTATTTGGGGAAGTGGCATATTTTGCTCGTAGGGATGGACGAAGATTAACTTCCATAACGTACATGGAGCGGAAAAGGACAACTGCAGTTATGACCGCGAAGGCATTTTGATGGAAAACCGGATCTTGTAGGTAATGATAGTATAACTGTTGCCCCGGCATTAGCAGACGGCTCCCGCTTTATAGATGATTGAGACAATAACCCACAGTGATGAATACAGCCAGTGACAGCAAGCTCGTACCAAGAATTCGACGGACCATTATGGACCGGGAGAAGGAGAAGGTTGCGTAGCACATGAGGCAGGCAGTATAGATCATGGAAAGCTCATCCACAAGCTGCATTGGGTCTAGAAAGTCAGCGATGTCCGAAGTGGTTGACGGAAGGGCATTGAACCCACATTTCAATGTGCTGTGGAAAGCAAAGCTTCCAGTTCCAACAAGCAGATCTAACAATCCTCAGCATATGTCCCTATGGTTCCGGTTGCCTTGCAAAATGCTCACATCCAATGAATGCCACGAGGAAAACGCTATCATGTTCATACTTGAGGCAATTTCGAATGCCCTTGATGCCCAAGCCAACGAAGAGGAGGTTCGTGAGGGTGTTGACGATCTCAGCGGAGTACACGGTGGCATAGTAATCCTCTGGAGAGCGGATAGAGTTATTGAGCAGCCAGAACATGTTTTAACAGGCTACTTACCTTCGCACCAGTTCAGAGTTGAAGTAACTGGGGCCCAATACCCTTCGTGGGGATGGGTAGCTGGGTAGGCGAAGGAGGGTAGACCGAAACCCATGGTGGAGGAACAATGTGTGCAAGTATGGCGAAAAGAATGGGAGAGGGTCGGCCGTCCTCTAGGAGATGTTGGTGAGTGTGAGAGTGAGAGTGAGAGGTGTTGACGAGTGAAGGGAGGGAATCAAATGTGAATAAGCATGAGGTCACACGAAAATACTCTCAGCTAAGTAGTACTCAGTGAGCTGTAGCCTCGGGTTGGGGATTGGGTTGGGTTATTCAGCATTCCATAAGGTTTTCCGGAAGGGCAGGAACAAACAGTCAAACAGTGGTATCATACTGACATACTGACACTGTACTGGCGAGAATGGTACATAGGTAGGAATTATAGCGGGGAAGGTCCGATGACATCCCTGCCTGGGGTGCATTGTGAAGAGGGATACCTTACGACAGGCCATTGTTTGCAACGTCATGCTTGGAAGGCAGTCATGGTTGCTTTCCACGCCTTTCACCCCTCCCACGGACAATGTAAATGCCAGGTGAAGCTCGATAAGGAGAGCACGGTGGATGGATAAAGAAGGTCTCAGCGCTGAGTAGAGAATGGAAGATGAAACCTTCCATGTTGATTTGGGGAAAGTTGAAGACCAAAAAACATTTCTTGAGCTTCACAGAGAAACCTGGTGTGCCGGAGGCATCTCAGCCAATTGAAGCTGCAGTGATGTGCAGGCCAAGCTTATCACAAGCTCCGCTCGTTCCCGCGGATCCGATATCGCGGAAGCACCGCGGAAGGAGCACTTGGCCATTAAATCCGAAAACATGAGGTAGCTGACTAACCACCGAATACTCTTGAAGATTCTACAACCTACAGTGAGGCGATTGTAATTGCTAAAAACACTGTTGGGAAAATGTAGATTGTTGCCATTTTTCGAGGGATTCTTGGTCATCACGTGTCCGTTATCACCTGACCATAAACTGCCGTCGGCAAATTTGTTGATCCCGCCGACAGCTGGACCTTGAAATCACCTCCTTCTGCACGCACACCACCCACAACTTGCCTGCACTAGGCACCTTTATCTCCATCCGTCGACTCTTTCAAAAGCCATCCCCACCGAAGCATAAAGTCATCATGTCAATCCCAAACGAAGCCCTGCAAAAGGTAAATATAGCAAGAGGCACAGTAGTCGAGAAACTTTGTTGTACCATCCTTCATAGGATTTGATACTCTCCACCCCTCATCTATGCTTAAGAAGCTGACTTATCCCCCCTTGCAGTTGGTCCAGGAGATCGAGACCCAAGCCATACAATCACAACAACAAATCGCTACGGTCAAGTCACAAATAGCATTAAAGCAACGCGAGATGCGCATGCTTCAACTGACCTCGAGTGAGGTGTCTACCCTACCACCTGATACACCAGTTTACGAGGGCGTGGGTAAAATGTAAGCGGCCCTTGATTTCCTTTTGATACCCAAGTACTGTGGCATTTCCACTTTTCCCTTGTGGCTCTCCACACATGCCCAAGACCATCACGAGATCAGAATGGTCGCTCATTATTGGCAGGTTTGTCTTCAGCCCTATCGCCGAAGTCGACAAGAGATTAACAGCTGAGACTTCCGAGCTGAAGTCCGATGTGGAAAATTTGGGAAAGAAGCTTCAGTACTTGGAAACTACACATAAAAATAGCCGCGAGCACATCGATCAAATTTTCAAGAGTGGAGGAAGAGGTTGAGGGTGAGACTCTTGAGATTCAACTGTGGCTGGGAAGAGAACGACTTTCACGACTTGGCAACTCCATCACCAGAGGAATGGAAATCTTTCTTAGCACGAGTTTCTAAAAATAGGACACGCTAAAGGTTTCATGTCGTTTTTATCCATCTGGCCTTCCATTTTCAATCGAGAAATATTTGGGGGCTGGAATACCAACATTGTTGTACGCTTCCCGATACAACAGCACAGAGGATACCGACCTACTCGAAGTAGCACTCCGTACCAAAATACATTTCATCAAGGTGTACACCTACTTCACGCATACATATGTATGCGTTTTACCGGCATCCGTGACCACTCATATATACCAACTCCCTTGTGATGACACAATTCTTCTTGTTACGGTTGACGCCTGGAATTTGGGGGGCCAGAATAGCAGGACAACCCGGCCAGCTGAGCGACCCTCACCGAGGGTAGACTCACGGGGATTCGTCACCAACAATTTTTGAAGCAGCAAGAAGTTTTTCTTCATGCAGCAGCTTACATTCTATTCCGGAAATGGTCAGAAGCGTAACGCGAGATGAGTATCTTTGTACCTTTCTGCGTCTCTCGAAACACACCACATTCGAGTTACAAAATAGATGTTGCGGCTCAGGGACATGCAAGAAATGTTTCAAATTCGGTTAGGCGCGCAGAGGATTCCAAGAAGACGATTTGAGTGCCCAAATGAGTCTAGACTGCCAAACTGTCGCTATTATTGGGCTGACTTACGAGACAGGGTACTGGGAGGGGTTAGATGCAGCTTGCTTTGCACTAGAAAAGAAGCTGTAGGCTTTAGACAAGGTAGAAAGTATTCGTTCACGGGGCTTTTGCATACGCATAGTTGCGTCAGAGTAAGCATAAGCACCTTTTCTTCTCTTTCTTTCCGGGATTTGTGCAGCAAGATAAGGTTGTTGGGAGTGTAGAAGTTCATGGCTATGTTGAAGAGCGGGTGGGCGAAGCAACCTTGAAGCCCACCTGTCAATCTGAGATGCCCACTGGATCCTCTTCTGGGTTGTGGAGAGCCCAGCAGTCCATCGACCTGCCAGTGGTACCCAGTGGGGACAGGGAGCAGTCGCTAGGGCTGCAGGCGCTGTAATCTCAATTTCAGGCGCGGAAGCGAACCCACCTCTCGAGCCTCTCAAGCGGCACGGGTCTTGGATTCGGCCTGCACCAACAATCTTCCCCCCTTGAGTCTCTGGTCTCTGGTCTCTAATTCAGCCCCCAAACACCCCTTGGACCAGCACGTCAAGTGGCAGGATTCAGTCATCGAATTAGTAGTTAGTCCTACTATGGAGCGCAAGTACCCAGTAAAAAGCCATGGTATGATATTATCTGCACGGAGATTCTTGCAGGTGCAGAGGGTGCTCAGAAATGCGCCTCTCCTCACAGAGTCTCACTTAAAGTCGGCCGATGCCCACTCCTGCTGACACCGACTTTTTTCTTTCTCCTCATCAATTCTGTGACACAGAGACTCTTGCGCCTCCCTTCTTCCAGAGCAGTGACTTACTTGCCACCATCTGATCATCGTTGAAGTTTTGTTATCTTCGTCTCATCTCCTCATCTAACCCCACATCCTCTCTTCAAAGAACTCACAATCGTGTCGCATCGCTCCTCTTCCAAGGAACCCTATCATCCCAGTGCATATCGCATATCGCAACGCCCTGCGCGGGGTTGTCCATCCATCCACCAACTGCGGGGTTTCGCTTTCGCACAGCCCTACGACTTTCCAGACGGAAAACCATCACATCAGGAACAAAAACTCTGGTAGCCTTGCACAATAAGCCGGCTATCGAGTTATTTTCAAAATGAGTTACATTTACGATGATGAAGATGATCTCGAAGTCAGATTCCCACCAAACCGAGGTCGCGCTCCCGTCATCTACCCAGAGGCTGCCTATGGACGGCCAACTGCCCCATACTATGCACACCATCATTCCGGTGGAGGATATCTAGTTCCAAATGCGAGTATACCAAGAAGAGCCAGATCTACCGGACATCGTCCAAGTGATCCAGGACCAGCTCCGGTAATTGTCAATAACAGAATTTACAATGTTGAGGATGACCAACCGCAATATCTGGCAGCTGCTCCTCGGAGACGTTCCCGCTCAAGATCACACTCGTATTCCCGACGTTCTTCATCTCACTCCCGACGTTCATCTCGCTCATCACACGGGGATTATGAGTTAGAACGGATCCGCGAGAGAGCTCGCTTAGAGGCTCAGATCCAACTTCAACTCGAGACTGTCCGCAACAAGGAGCTTCATTCAGACAGAACTCGTGAGAGTGCTCGCAGAGAGTACGAGGCGCTTTCGCGCGAGAAGGAATTTCAGGATCGTGAGATTGAGAGGGCAAAGGAAAAGACTCGTCGGGAAGTTGAGATGGAGATTGAACAGGAGAGGAAGCGAATAGAATATGAACAGGACAAAGCTCTATCATGGGCACGACAAAAATATGAACACGAAAGCTCTCGTGCTCGAAAGGTTCGGGAAGACGCGGAACTCGAAAAGGCCAAGAAGGAATTGGCCGCATTCAAACATGAAAAGGAGAGGGAGGCAGAGGAGCGACGCATCAAAGAAGAATTGGAACTTAAACGACTGAAGGAAGAGAAGAAAAAGGCAGAGGAAAAGGAGCGGGCCAAGAAAGAAGCCGAGAAAGCGGTTGAGGAGTTCAAGATCAAGGAAGCGGAAAAGAGAGCAAAGGAGAAGAAGGAGAAGGAAGAGCGTGAAAAGGAGTATGCCAGAAGACTCGAAGAGGACTTGCGCAAATCGGGAATCGACGAGAGACAAATCGCGCTCATCACCAAAAAGAAGGAACCCATTGATCCATCCCGCCCAACATACACCAGAATGTCTAGAAAGCATCTTTCTATTGAGACACTGAGGGCACACAGAATCGATTATGAGTTTGATCAGGTAAGAAATGATTCGCACAGCTCAAAAAGATATGCTAACGAATCACCACAGGACCCCGATTACATTCTCATCAAAAGATGGGTTCCAGAATACGAACAAGATATCCTTTGGACACACACTCGAACCATTCGCGAGCACAGACACCCTACAATGCTCGCACTCGAGGGGAGAAGACATCGTCATGGCGAGACGGAGTTCGAATGGGTGAAGAAGGAGAAGAAGGTTAGGAAGCCCTCGCCTTCTCCTCTCTTGACTTTCTTGGCAGGTGGTAGCAGCACTCGACGATGAAGGGGTGTCTCGTCTTGTGCTTGAGCTCGCTGGGTTCGCCATTCGACTTTAATCGCCGCTTCCCGCTGGCTCCCTTTTTTAAGCGAATGAACAATGCTTTTGTTCGACGTCAATATCACTCGATTCCCCCCCCCCCACCAATCATGAAAAAGAACAAGATGGAAGGAAGACGGGAAGGATAGAGAGCGAAGGAAAGAGACGGGGGATGAAGTTGCAAAGACTGGGCGGGTGGTGTTTGGTTCGGGATATGGATGGGAGGCAAATAATTTGGAAATTATACTTAACGACCCCCTTTATGAAGTTTTTTGGGTTTTTTTTTTTGACTGGCAAATGATTTGGAATAATTCTTTTGGAATTATTATTTGACCTCTGTATTTATTTTTAGCTTTTTGGAATACCCACTCAATATATTTATATCGTTTTACCATTAGCTTTTTTATTTTTCTGATGTATTTGGAATTATTTGGGATGTGTATGTCTTTAGCTTAAGGAATGTTGTTGGTTGAAGTGGTATCTATTTCTCTTCGTAAACGAGTGAACTTCAAGTTACTCAGACGTCCCGTCCCCACCAAGGGCCGCGCGAGGTGAAGGGACTAACCAATAGTTTGTGCTATTACCTTTCCACAATTGTGAAGTACTCATTCTTTTATTAAAAGGCTGGAATCGCGCTCAGTTTTCTCCCCAGTATCGACTACCCGAGGTCCAAGTTCCGGGATACAGTTGATTGGTTGGAAAAGAGAGCGATACTACGAGGTAATTTTTGGGGATGAAGAGAGCAAACTCCAACACCCTCCCTCCCCCTAAAAAAAAAGGGTTCTCAAAAATTATATAACACATAAACACCAGCATCATTCACAAGGGATTCAAGGAAATGCTCTAACTTACAGATTCCAATCAATAGATATATTCATATTCTTTGAACAAGGTTTCCTCAACCTCTTTAGACATACATACAAACAAAACAAGTCGCGTTTGAACAAGGTCTCTTGACCTAAGAATATCATCCACTGACTGGAAGGAATGAAAATTTTCGGAGCATAGTATCCTGGGGCAACTATGGGGCAGTTGTAGAAGGATTTTCTTTTCTTGACTATATATTTTTGTTTGTTAGTACGTGATTTTTGCGGGTCGGCTAGGGGGGATGCTGGGTTTGTGTTGTTTTTTTATTTTTTTATTTTTTTTTAGTTGAGGGGGAGAGGTTATTTGGGGTTATGTTTGGTGGGTTTTGATGGGGGTGAATGATGTTGAAGAGAAGTAGAGGGGGGAGTGGATTGGGTTTGAGAGGTAGGTGGATTGGTTAAGGGAGGAGAGTAAATGTGGGTTTAGAGAGCGAGTAAGTTGACTTGAGGAGTTTAGTGAATGTGTTTTAGAAATTAAGTGTAATAGAATTCAAGTCTGTTCCAGTTTTCTCACCTTTACTAAGACATTGTACTTCTTAAAGAGAACTTTGGATAAACATCTATAACCTATTTTTGGTACTTTCTATTGTGATTGAGATATACTTTGAAGTTTTATATTCTTCTAATGAAATAAGATATTCAAAAATAAATAAATGAAGATTAGACGACTTACTTCCTCTACTGTTTCTTTCACCATTCTTGTAAAGTTGTAAAGTAATTCAACTTTTTGGATTATTCAAGTGGAGCTGAGATAATTTTGATAATTAACTGAACTTCCGAGTAATGCTTATTGCTAAGCAAATCTATTACCAGATGTTCGGCAGCTGCACTACGTGCGGTTTCTGCTTTTTCAATTAAAAAAGAGAGAGCAAGTATATCTGCGCTAGAGGCTTGGAATGATAAGGAGGAACGAGTGTTTTTACGTCTTTCCGTCAAGCTCACCTGAAATCAACGGCTCATCGTGGCTGGCTTCTAGAAGTAGAAGAAGAAATCGGCGCGGCTAGACCAGAGCAAGAAAGCAACCAAAATCCAACAAACGTGTCATGGCTTCGGACGAAGAGGACGAGACTCCGATTGTGGAAACGAACACCAAGGGCCTTCGACAAATGATTAAAGCAAAACATGCCCCGAATCGGAAAACTTCCTAACAAGAAACCAATCGCGAAGTTATTATCGTACGAAGGGAAAATGGTCTCGGGGGTTGATGTTGTCCGTCAGTTACTCAGAAATGCAACGACCGTCCAACAGCAAAAGGAAATCGTCACGGCCGCCACCACATAGGTCTGCGCAACGAATGGATAAATAATATCAGATTTATTGGCCATAAGTATTGAATAAGTAAGAGATTCGGAAGAAACTCTGACAACACCTAGGGTCAGGGGTAGACGAACTTCGTGAAAGATCTGACCACAACGCTAGGGTTTTGCCCTAATTCTATGACGTAGTTGAAGTTTTACCCCGACTCTTCTACTTCTAAGACCTTTTTCTCAATACTAAAGGTACAATATCAACTCCTGGTGTTGCTGTTGGTGGGGTAAAAGGTGGGGTGTTGTCAGAGTTTCTTCCGAAGCTCATACGTAGTATTCCAACACTTTATTTATACTATAGGGGCTTAAATGAATATATTACGAATAGTTTCCATTTATCTAACGACTCCATAGACATGCCTTCTCCTGTAATAATGATCATGGCTCTTAAATCTGATTGGGGTTTATTTTTGATCTACTCCTGGGTTGTGGTATAGCATTTACTATTTTAGTGGATGTTTCACAGATTTTATAGATTTTAGCCCCTTTTATAGACTTACTACTAAATTAGTGACGAATGAGAAATATTCACGAATAATACGCTCCTATTTAACCTATAAACTCTTCTTACTCTTGAATAATTCGAAGGGCGTATTATCCATGGAAAATGATGATTATTGTGAATATATTCGACCCATTTATTCGTTGCGCAGACCTACCACCACATCATGGACCTTGATCACCCAGACCTATCACGAAGGGGGACTATGAAGCTAAACAACGTGTATCAGACCGAGTGTTGCCCAGAAATACTACAATACATAACGGAGACCTTTGTGGGGTTTTCAGAAATGGTAACGCATTACGAATCGTTTACAAGCTTCCAAGGATCGGTTCGAAGCAGCATGGAAAGACAACCCACGCGGCCTGGATATTGTCCGGATCATTTTTGATGATGCGGAGGTATTTCGTGCCGACGGCACGGTGAATAAGCTTGCCCAATAGCCCAGGCATACCAGCTCGTGGATTTCATTCGCGCTATCAACCAACAAACGATCGCCCGCTTGGTGGCCAAAGCTGACCCGGGGAACTCTTCGAGCTGGTGGATTTATTTTGCGAAGAACATGATAGTTCCAGACAACACCAAAGCCGTGGCAGCGGCGAAGAATGACAGTGTCAAGGCACCAGGTCCATGTTTGGAGGGCGATATGTTGCGGAAGTATGAATGCCTACTCAACCAATGCAGTTTCATCGAAGCTGCAAAGAAGCAGGAAGGATGGGTCGATCAGAAGGTGTACTTTGGCGAGCTGGATGCGACATTCATTGCAATCCGCACCATCAAATCAACAAACACTGGGTCTCTACTCTCTCTCGGACGTCAAGTAAGAATCCAGAAGCTCGGGTACCAAGTCCTCCCACAGCCGAGTTAAGCGAAAACTGATCAACCTCACCGTTGAAGCCAAACACCACTTCGCAAACTCGTTCCTTCTCTTTCAATACATAGCCTGTTGACATGCTTCCCAAAAGGGATTAGCTGCGGGTTAAAAGCAAACTTATTTTCCCTTTCTCCTCCATCTTTCCTTTCCATCCAACAACAGTCCCCCTCCAGCAACCAACAACATTTCTGGCAGTTCCTGCCTGTCTGGGTGAGTTCTCAGGTTCCTTCCGTTCCACCAGAATATTCTCTTACCTTCAACTATATTCGATTCGGGGTTTTGTTGTAGATTGAACTACCTGCGATCTGCAACAAAACTCTGTTTTATACCCGATTAGGAAGTGAAAGTGCTGTTTTGTTGCAGGTCGACGTACCTTCCGCGACCTCAACAAGAAATCAATTGAGTTTCCTATTTGGGACTAGCTGCTGGTGCTAGTAGCTCAAAAGTAACTTCTTCTTCCTTTCTCCTCCGTCTTTTCTTTTCATCCAACAACAACCACTAACAACTACCACCAACATTCCCAAGTAAGTTTTTTCCTTTTCAGGAAAGTATTCTCTCGCCTTCCATCATATTCTAATCGGTTTTTCTGCAAACTGCACTTTCGATTAAATAACTTACGTGGTTTTGGTTGCGCTTCGATTTGCAACAAACCCCATTTGAGTTTCCTAATCGGGTAGTGCAGTCTGCTTCTGCGACCTGCAACAAAAGAGGGATGTCGTTTCCTTTTTGGGACTAGTTGCTGGCGCTAGTGAGTATAAAAGTAGGCTTCTTCTCCTTTTCTCCTCGATCTTTTCTTTCCAAACAACAACAACAACCAACAATCCTCCTCCCCCTCCAACGACCAACAGTCCTGTCCGTTCCTGAGTAAGCTCTCAAGTTCTTTCCTTTCCAGAAAACCATCTTGCACCTTCCACCATATTCCATCCACAGAGATTTGAGCTTGCGCGGCCTGCAACAAACCTCTCTTCTTACCCAAATAGGTAGTGACATTGTGGATCAAGGGGCTTCTGCGACCTGCAATAGCGCTTCCTATTTGGGATTAGCGGTTGGCGCTAGTAGGTATAAAAGCAGACTTCTTCTCCCTCTCTCCTTCATCTTTTCTTTCCAAACAACAACCTTCTTCCGCTCTCTTGCGCTGCCCCCTCCACTCCCAAAGTAAGAATGACCCCAGACCCAATTTGGCTTAGCGTTTGGCGCTAGTAAAGACAAAACCAAAAGCTTTCTCCTCTTCTCCTCCATCTTTTCTTTTCATCCTACAACCCTCTTCCACAAATCCATTTTCTTTCCTTTCTGGCTTTTTGAAAGTTGTCGGAATTTCGCCAAGTCAACTTTTCGCCTTTCTGACTTTTTCGAAAGTTAATGAAATTTCGCTAAGTCAAGTTTTTCAGATTCAGAGAAAAAGATTACTTGATCCCGGATCAAACAATGAATGATTGAGCACTTGGTAAGTTCAATATCATAATTTTCATATTCAACACTCAATTTCGCTGACAAGTTTCCAGAATTGACCAAAAAAGCTACTTTGATCCGGATCAAATAACAATCCCCCCCCCCCCGGCCCGAGAAACGAACAAAATCTTGCCATAACAAGTCAGACCAGGTGGACCAAGTTGCAATTTCACCTCCTGAGAAACGAACACTAGCTTGCGAGAGCATTTGGTAAGTTCAATATGAACTTTCACTCCCAGTTAATCAACTTCACTAACACCCCATTTAGCCAAAAAGTCGAGTTATTCCGGCCGGAACAAGTAGTACCTGCTTGAAGGATTGATTGATCTGGATCAAAGAGCGATTCTTTACGTCTTTCCATCCATTTCACCCACAAGAACAACTTGATCCCAAATCAACCACTGATCATGGCTTGCTCCAAGGAGAAGGGGAAGAAAGTGGCGCGGCCAGCAACCAGCAAGAAGGCAACCAAGATTTCCAAGAGCAAGAAGGCAGCACCGATTTCCAAGATCAAGAAGGCAACACAGCTTTCCAAAAACCGAGTTGATTCCGACGACGAGGACCAGATTGCAAGCGAAGACGCGAACGCGAAAAGCCTTCACCAACTGCCGAGGCGGTTCAGGCTCCACCTAAGATAGTTCAACATGAAACAAATGCAAATGCAATTATCCACTTCTCGTACCAAGGCGAAACGGTCACAGATGTTGAGGGTGCGAGGAAGTTATGCAAAAAGTACAACACCCTCGATCAGATATTTGATATCCTCACTGCAGCCTTCCAATCCAAGAAGTCTTCTGACGAGAAGCTTGAAGAACGAACCCTCGTTTTACACGACTGCTTCAAGACTTATGAACCAGAATTGCAAGGATATATCTCCAAGGAGTTTCCAACGTTCGCGGAGGCGGTCAAACGACACGAAGAGAAGCGAATAAGCACCATGGATCTATACGAGTACATAAAGTCTCATGATGCTGTAACTAAAGGCAATTCATTTACAAAGATAGCGGAGACGCTTAAACGATACAAAGAGATGCGAAATTGACGAATAATACGAAATTTCTCGAAGCTAATCCAACTCTGATACTCAAAGCAATGCCAGATAACGACACCGACGTGGAAGTGGCGTACCCGGAATCGCTATCCTCATTTGTCTCCCATACTTGGCCCTAGGGGTCAAGTATTATCACAAAGCACTCTTCATAATACCCTTCTTTTTTTCAAACTTGATCTAGCATCAAGTATCTTACCACATACAAACATCACAGATCCCCCCCCCCCATTTCCATTTTCCCGCTTACACATAAAAAGTTTTATTCCCCCCTCCTACATAGCAATGACAGCATCGCAGGCGAGACGTTTTCCCCTTGACATTTCCACGATGAGTTTTTCGAGAAATCTGGAAGTGTTTACTCAAAACTTCTACGGAGGTCCAGGGATTAATTTTTGACTCACCGCCTAGGTGGCAGTATGAAAGTGCCATACAAATTTTGGTGTAGAGTGCATACTGCCACCTAGGCGGTGAGTCAAAAATTAATCCCTGGACCTCCGTAACTAGTATCTTTATTAATATAATACAAATATTCTACACATTTTATTATTTCTTCAGTTGCAAAATAGTCATCTTGTAAGTTGTTTTGAACCATGCTGATTTCTCACTTTAATTAATACATTGTAATTTTACGAGAGAACTTTTGATAAATGTCTATAATTTATTTTTAGTCACTTTATCAAGAGTCTTGGAATAGAATTTGAAATATTGAATTGTTCTAATTATATAACAAAAATTAAAATGCTTAAACGAAAGTCAGATGAAAAACTTCTATATTGTTTCTTCTTTCGTAGATAAGATCAACGTAAATTAACTTCAAATTTCTTAGTACTCAAGTAAGATGAGAATAATAATATGGATTAAAGTAACCTCTGAGGAAAGTTTATTCACTAAGCGAAACTCTTATTTTACCAAGTAGGCATTCGACAGCAGCACTACACAGGCGAGTTTGAAGAGGAAGATCTAGTCGTATCGTCCTTCAATCCACCAATGAAGACCTCATCATGAATGGAAGAGAGGGAGGGGTGGCCGCGTTGGGCTTAACCTCATGTAGAGGAGGTTACTGGGGATGGGTGTCTCGACTTCATTGTGCCAATGATTTAGGATATCGACTGTCGATCCTCCAAATTCTTTCGCACAATCAAGTTGATTGTTGGAGATCTTTTGACACAATGAGGTGCACTATTGATGATGAATGGAGATCTAAGCAATTAAGTAAGTTAAGCGAAAATTTCTAAGAGACCCATGGAGATTAAGATCACAAGCAGATGTAAAAAGGTAGAGTCATATACATGTGTTCAAATATAAATACAATGTGATATACAATAAGATATCATTCTCAAACACAGTTTGATTCAATCCACTAGTATGATTACCATACTCTTTCTATACCCAGCCTAACAAAGAAAACACTTTTCATCAAAACAAAATCTAAAAACAAATCACCCAAGAAGAACCCCCGCTAATGCACACAACGACGTATCGAAGGAAGACTACATCATCTCAACTTGTAAGCTCTTAACGAATCTACAATCCAAGATCTCCAAGGTTGAGACCAGTGAGTCCTTCGACGATGGATGTGAGTTGGTCTTTGGCACCTCCGGCGGCTTGTGCTTGAGTGGCAGCTCCATTTGCCTTTCCAGATGAGGCCGTGGCGTTTTTGGCAGAGGCGCCTGCTGTCAAGTCTGCCGCACCTTGTGCTTTGCCTTTGCCACTAGCTTTCGCTGTTGCGTTACCGGCAGCCTGTTGGGAAGAGTTAGTTATTTGTTATGCATATTAAGGGTCAGGGATTACGAACAGCGGCTTTTGTGGCCTTTCCGGCAGTGGCCGTGGCATTCTTATCTGCGGTGGCACCGACCTGTGGTTGATTAGTCTTTGATATATTGAAGTTGGGGCTTGTGAGATGACTTACAGCTCCCTTGGCCTTGGTAGCCTTGCCAGAGGCAGCAGCTGTTGCATTTCCAGATGCGGCGGCCTATAGATAGTCAATTTGATGCCCAGAGAAACAGTGTGATTTGGGAATGTATAAGATATGCTAGGATAATTCGAAGAGGATTGGAAGAATTGGAAAGTCGCTTTCTTGATTCTCCCAAATCCCCTCCAACAATATTTGCAATTATTCCGTGAAATTTGAAACAATGAGGGAGCAGTGGTCTCAGAGCAAAGCTCATACATCTTCTATTCATCTTTGGGGAAGGAGGAGATGGGGGTTGAGAAGACTTACAGCATCGAGTTTGGCGCTAGCACCCTTGGTTGATGCGGTGGCATCAGCAGTAGCATTGGCCTGTTATATATTAGATTCCACGTATCTCTTGTTTCCGGGGGATAGGTTACTCACGGCTTGAGCTTTGGCACCCTTCTTTGGGTTTCGGGCGACAACAGCAGCTGGGTCGCTTGCAACGGCGGCCGGGTCGGCAACAACGGCCTAGAAACAGTTAGTCTTGATGTATTTTCTACCAGTTTGAATGGATAGACGTACGGTTGCGCTTGCGGCTGCTGCTTTGCTAGCTTTTTTTGCTGCCTGGGTACTTGTTAATGCCTATACAACAAGTTTTGGGAGTCTTCTAGCCGCTTATCATCGAACACATAGCCGAGCCATCTTATGATGAGTTTGAGAGTTCAGCGCTCGTCTGAGACTTCAGAATAACCGAGTAACTCAATACTGGATTGTCCCTTAGTCCTCATGCCAACCCGAGTCTCCCAAACTCTTCCAAGAGGTCCTGGATGGTTATCGAACCATGCGTACGACGAGTAACGATCAGAGGGAACGTTGTAGACTCACTTTCGTGGCCTTCTTTGCATCTTTTGCAGCTTGTTCGTCGGCAGTCAGAGCTGTTCCGGTAGTTGCAGCCTATAGATGGTCAGTCACTTGTTTACTTGAAGTTAGAGAGACTTGTGATTACGTACAGCTGACACGCCAGCCCCACTTGCTTTTGCAGAACCCTTTTTAGGGGAACGAGCAACGACAGCAGTTGCAACGGCCTATAAATCATTAGCTTGATGTCATGAGGTCGTCGTCGGTTACTCACAGCTGGGTCTGCGGTTGCTGAAGCCTGAAAAGGATTAGCTTGGTATCTTAAAGTCTTCGGCTTTCACTTACAGCAGCTGCTGCTTTTGAAGCTTTGTTCGCCACCTGGTATTGTTAGAATGATATATAACATGTTTTGGAAGCCTTCGGGTCGCTTCTCAGCACACACATAGTCGAGTCCGCCGTGTTGAGAGAGTCGAGAATTTCGCCTCTCACTCCAAATTGAACCTCCCAAGTTGATTCAGAATAGACATCGGACCATGTGTATGACGAGTGACGATCAGAGAGTGTGATATAAGCGTACCTTTGCGGCCTTCTTAGCGGCCTTCTCGTCCGCAGTTAACGGAGTTCCTGTAGTAGCTGCAGCAGACACTCCATCGCTTGCTTTGGCTGCTCCCTTCTTTGGCGAACGAACGTGTACGGCATTTACGACTTGATATGGTTGTCTGGCCTCGATGGCATTTTGGGAATCTGGGAGAGCACGTCCTGAAACGACAGTGGCTGAAAGAGCAACGAATGCTAAAATTTGGGCGAAGTTCTTCATGATGAAAAGTGGTATAAAAGTTGAGCGTCAAGCTGGTATGAAAAAAAGTATACGGAGCGAAAGAATAGACTATGGAGCACAGCTGTTTCGAATGTTAGTAAACGGAATTATCCCAGAATACCAACGCAGACATACCTCTGTTTGAAGAAAGAACAAGAAATGCACAGCACGTGAATAGAAGAATGGATGGGGAGGAAAATCATAGCATGAGGATCACCAGGTCTATATACTATGGTAATCTCCATATTTTGGTGGACTAGTGTTGAGAGAACTTGTTGAAACGAGATTATCTGGGTCCAGGTTCATCTCTTGCTTGACTCGTCTGATCACCATCCGAAAATAATCATTAGGTTTTCCACTCATTGGCAGCTGTCAGCCCAAAGTCACCAATCGGGAGACAGGATTTCACCATGTATCCCCATGTGAGAGCGGCGCAAATTCCTCCAGTTTGCTGAGGAGAGAGCCAACCGGAAACGTCGAGGAACCAGTGACTCGGCCGTTCAGCCCAAGTGCATCCAAGTTAAACATTGGAACATCCTGGAGCATGGGGCTCTCTCTCATGGGGCGTGGAGACGTCAACAGGGCCAATGCTCCGTATCTGACCTTTCTCAGCGATGTTCGATGCCGAGACAACAAGGGGTGGAAGCAATTGATGTTGCAGACTTGGCGCTTGCCGGGCATGGTGAGAATCTCCTTTCCTTTGGTCCCACCTTGAGGCTCTTTGGCCTTGGGAAGTTGTGGGGGATGGCTCGGGGACCGAGTCCGTAGACGCTAACTCGCCAAACCGGTATTGGATTGCGGGTCTCTTCCCAACACAGAGGTACCTCCGTACTCAGTGCAGTGGGATCACTTCGAAAACGCGACCAACTGCAGGCGAGAGATCAAGGAGAGATCAAGGAGAAGAGATTGCCAAGGGGGTTCGAGAGTTTACGAGGCGAGAAGGGAGGGAACAGCCGCTGTGCCAAGAAGTAGCCCCTGGCTCAAACTGCTGCTCAAACATCTCGACTCCATGCTCCATCATCCCAAAACAAAACGTCTTTCAAGTGAGCAGCAACATCGAACCCAACCTCTTCCTCCTCAATCGTGCAGACTGCGTCATAATATGCTAAGATTGGCTCATTGAGCCAAGATTGTTTTGCGAAAGTCGACCTCCAGGTCCCGGCACTCCCTTTTATCTGTGCGTGAAATGCTCCTCCTGCCCCAAGTGGACTTGTTTCTTCTGCAAGAGACGAGAAATGACCAACTTGCGTGGGCTGTTTGTAATTTTCTGCCTCATTTCCTAGAGGCATTCTTCTCACGATTCTGCCTCTGGATTAACATTTCCAGCCTGAAGATGTTGGACACTGATGTCACAACTTTCTATGCGCGCGTCTCAGAAGACTCTTCGTCAAGCACTGGTGCATTTTAATCTTCCTTAACTGGATGGAATTGTGATGATCATATCGATGTTGTCTTATCCAACCCACGATAACCCGGAAACTAAAGCATTGACGGTCAAGACTATCACTGTTTATTGACCCGCATCATCGGAAAGAAACAACAATGTTGAGACTTGGGACGGACTCCACCTGCATTGGAATTCCATTCACCAACTGAAGTGGGTTGCACCGCGGGGAAATGGTGGATGAACAGAGCATTTAAGCAATAGTATGAGCATAAAAGATCTCTATCCCACAATGCAACTTTGCTTGAAAAAGAAAGTCTAGAAGGACTTCACTTGAAGTTCAAACCACCAGTCAAAAAAAAGATATCAAAGTCAAAAAGGCCATAACCCCTCTTGGCATCCCCTTGACCGAACTCTGTAACCCGGAGCCCTCCTCGGAACATTTTGGTCTAAATTCGTCCCTCCATAGGGCGCGTCGTTAAGTCGACACAACGGGTGTGGCGTCTAGGTTCGGAAGGAGGTTTGGGAGTTGAAGTCTTGGATGAGTCTTGGAAGGAAATAAAGCAAGCAAGAATTCACGCTGAAATACGACGTATTGGCAGCATGCATCGCAGGAGATCGATGATCGCTTTTTCCAAGAGATGATTCTGAGGAAGATGAAAATTGGATATGAAGATTATGCAGACTCGCTACCAAGTAGAATTTCCCAATACCTGGCGTGCATTATAGTCGTCGCGTTCAGGAAGTTGA
Organism: Calycina herbarum; assembly: GCA_001414485.1. Lineage (NCBI taxonomy): Eukaryota > Fungi > Ascomycota > Leotiomycetes > Helotiales > Pezizellaceae > Calycina > Calycina herbarum. The sequence goes on along the minus strand of LLEY01000083.1, from coordinate 160,476 downwards.
AGGAGGAGCATGTCGCGATAGAAATCAAAGTACTAAATAGTTCTCGTTCTTACTCCGTATAGCCTCGAGGCAGTCGGACCCAACAAATTGCAAAATCAAGAAACAACTAAAAAGACAGGCTTGATGTTCTAGGACAAGCACTTGCTTTATCCTTCGACTTGAGAGCCAAGATACTTCTTGATTTTGATGATGCTTAGCAAAGTCTTGATAGAGCTTCTGTCGGAAACATCATCAGCTACGAAAACAAGGCTCGCTTGGTTGTTGTCATATACCCGAGTATTGTCTTAAGAGACTCGAGTGGTTGTTTTGTTTCGTGGAGAGTTGAGCTCGAAAGGCAATGAAAGTGGCAGTAGCTCTCGTTGTTCTAACTTTTTAAGGAAAATTGAAGCTGATTGTTCTAAAGAATCTAGGGTAATACTCGAAATTGTTATAAATATTTGGATAAATTAATTCTTTTAGATGTATTTACTCCGTCATCGAGTTACGATTTGATTAAGATACAATCCGATTGGTTGCCGACGATTTTCACAAGCTGGACCGATCATAGCCGAAGCCTTGCCGAGAGAACTCGGAGCTCGAAATTCTTCCACGATTGAAGCCCTTGACAACAGCATTGACTGCCGTACAACATCCTGACCCAACTTGGGCAATGTGGTGATACCCAGATTCAAAATGGCTTCATCGAGGTCAGTCGTGGCGACTCTGCAGCGCAACCTGTTGCGACGGCGACCCGCTGGACTACTTTCTTCCTCGCGGCTCTCTCCACGATTACAGGGCGGGTCCAGCTTCATCAGACCCCGCACATCCCTCTATACCCTCAATCAACAACGAGCTTTCTCTATTTCTACTCCTAAGCGACTGGCAGATCCCGATGAGTCTTTTGATCCAAATACAATCGACCGTGAAAGTGACGAAGTCGATGTGTGCATTATTGGAGGAGGTAAGCGTGTTTGCCACATCTACCACCCATAGCACCATCTAATCCCTCCAGGTCCGGCTGGACTCAGTGCCGCCATTCGATTAAAACAACTTGCGAACGAAGCAGGTAATGAAGAATTCCGGGTGATATTATTGGAAAAGGCAGGAGAAATCGGAGCCCATATACTTTCCGGCGCAGTCATCGAACCCTCCGCCATCAACGAATTGATACCAGATTGGCTGGCAGAAGACAATGAGAATAGATTCGATGGCACAACAGCAGTTGCGGGCGAGAAGATGCGATTCCTCACGAAATCGAATGCCATTCCCATACCCGCGCCACCTCAAATGAACAACCATGGCAATTATATTGTCAGTCTCAATCAATTCACAAAATGGCTTGGGGAAAGGGCGGAAGAGGTTGGCGTAGAGGTTTATCCAGGATTTGCGGCATCAGAAGTTTTATATAGATCCGACGGATCTGTTCAAGGAGTGGCGACAAACGACCTTGGAATCTCAAGGGCAGGAAAACCAAAAGAGAGTTTCGAACGGGGAATGGAATTCCATGCACGAACTACACTTTTTGCGGAAGGTTGTCATGGAAGTTTGACGAAGCAGGTTATCAAGAAATTCGACCTTCGAAGCGAATCACAGCCACAAACCTATGGATTGGGGATCAAAGAGGTTTGGGAGGTCGAGCCAGAAAAACACCAAAAGGGCCAAGTCGTACATTCAATGGGGTATCCATTACCAGCAGACACATATGGTGGTGGATGGTTGTATCATTTCGGGGATAATCTCGTCAGCGTCGGGCTCGTGGTTGGACTCGACTACCCAAACCCATGGATGTCGCCATATCAGGAATTTCAAAAAATGAAGCATCATCCCCTCTACAAATCCGTTCTGGAAGGAGGAAAATGCATCTCCTACGGAGCCCGAGCATTAAACGAAGGAGGATTCCAGTCGATACCTAAGGTGGCATTTCCAGGCGGTGCCCTGATAGGCGACACTGCAGGATTCCTCAACGTTCCAAAAATCAAAGGCACACACACAGCGATGAAATCAGGAATGCTTGCAGCAGAAGCCACCTGGACAGCGCTCGGAAACACCGATTCCGGAACAATTTTCCTCTACGATTACGAGGATGCGCTTCGAAAGTCGAGTATCTGGAAGGAGCTCAAGGAGGTCCGAAACATGCGGCCGTCATTCCACACCCCCCTGAAACTTTACGGCGGGGTTATGTATTCCGGTCTCGAAGCCTTCGTTCTGAAAGGCAAAGTTCCATGGACGCTCAAACATAAAGGCACTGATTCATCGGCCACCAAAACGGCTGATCAGTGCAAGAAGATTGAATATGAGAAACCGGATGGAAAAATTAGTTTTGATATTTTGACTAGTGTTAGTCGGACGGGGACGAATCATGAAGAGGATCAACCTGTCCATTTGAAGGTTAAGGATTGGGAGAAGCATGCTCAAGAGGAGTGGCCTAAATATAAGGGTGTTGAGAATCGCTTTTGCCCGGCGGGTGTGTATGAATATGTTGAGGATGAGAGTAAGGATATTGGTGTCAGGTTCCAAATTAATGCGCAGAAGTATGTCTCCCTTCTCTCGCCCCCAAATGATAGTATGCTAATTTTTATGATAGTTGCATTCATTGCAAGACTTGCGACATCAAGGTTCCTAACCAGGGAATTAATTGGACCACACCCCAAGGTGGCGAAGGACCAAAATATTTTATGACTTGAGGAGGGGCAGATGGAAGTGGGAGTGTCGTTGTATATAGCGTTTTGGCTTAGAATAGAGTACATAAATGAAGCTAGCTTAGGTCTTTTTCTCGATTACTTGGTGCAGCATCAATTGAAGAGAAATTATTCCTACTCTATATATCTTTCGGGGCATCTTGCTCTCCAATTATGCAATTTCTGGGGCCGTTTCCATCTCTTAAAAGGGCCTCGTTTTCTTCTTTGCAATCATTTTGGTGTTGACAGTTGATTTCCAAGCGGCGACAAAGAGGAGCTCCAAACATGACAGCGTGATTCTGATAAAGGAAGTGTCAAAAATAATTTTACAAAAGGGGGGAAGGGATTAATTAGGTAGGCTCCCGTATTTCGGCCGCACCTTTTTCTTTCCCTAGTGATTTAGAGCAAGCAATTTAGTTCTTGAAAAGCTGGAATTGAATTCTTGCAACTCCTTTCGTTTGTCTTAGTTCTGTTTATCTTCTCGGAGAACGAAAATATCGAACAGAGAAAGAATGAGAATTTTGAGTAATACATTTAGTCACTTTCTAAAAGATACTTCAAACCTCGGACTTCTTCGAGATATTTGGGATAAAATTATTACTCAAATGAAGTTAAGATAGAAAGACCTAGAAATAAAACATACTTTTAAAAAGACAGCTGTCAAGCATAACAGTTCTAATTTCTAAAAGATTCAGAGAATCAAATACATTGAACAATTATACATTAATGACGCAAATAAATATGAAAGGTACAGGACTACGTCTTATCAAACTTGATCGCGATAGGATCTCGGTAAGTAAGTTGACGATAATCTCTCGCCCAAACCCCTGTCTCAGTGAAGACTGGAGGATGCCATCAAGAAAAGAGGGCAGTGCCCTGTAATTCCTTGTAAAGTATTTTGAATGGTAATCGGGAGTTGGGTATACCTCAAAGAAAAAATAAGAAGAAAAAACAACAAAACTCTAACCGCCCTCATACCGGGCGGAGCCTATCTCGAGATAGGTACGAGAAAGCGGGCCTTCGTAGGCAGCGTGCTTTTTTTCGTAGGAAACAGTTAATGATTTTATCCATTAAATGACTTAACCAGGCGGCTTAAATCAAGTTTTCGTGATAACCACTTGTGTTATTTGTATCTATCAAACGAATTTTGGAATTGCGGGTCTGTGAAGGCTTAAAGGGGGAGCCTCGAGTATTTGCAAACTGCACAATTTTGGTTTGAGTGTTGGCGGAGGGTACCTGGGTTGTCGTATGTGTCGATTATTTCGTTGATGAGTGTGTTTAAGCGTCTTTTTTTGAAGGGGGAGTTGACGAGGGTGGTTGGGATGTTGTGGTGTCCCGTTACGGGTTTTATGGGAGAGAAGCCGCATTTGAAGTTGAAGTGGATGGATGTTTGATGATGATGAGGATGAGGATGGGTAATATAGTGTGCAGGGAAGATGTGTTTTGAGGAGAAAGTGCGAGGTAGGCGAAATATATATTCGTGAGGTTAAGGATTGAGATCTCATTTCTAACTTTTGTACTAAGTTTCACGTTAACTTTCTTTAGAACAATCCTTCACCAAGAGGATACTTGAGAACTACTCTTTCTTTCTTTCAATTTCCTTCTACTTCATCGTGTTTTCTTTTTCTTCCCCCGAGTTCCCAGAGGTGTTTTCAATGCCGAGTAAATAGAAACAGGCATGGTGCTCAGACTGTTTATTCAAGGATGTTGAGATACTCGAGGTTCATTGGATCTTATTGTTCTGAGCTCCTCCGATAATCGGCCCTGCTTATTTGTGGAGGTTGGGACGTGGGGGCTTCTGTTGTCAACAACCAATCAATTTTATTCGGGGGGTTGGTGGGCTGGATTGTAAGGGTGATTGATAAAAAGGAGGGGGTTGGGGATTTGTAAGTAAGTTGCTAATAAGCGACTGATTTACAAGTAAGCTGTTGATTTCAAAATAGCAAGCAAGCTAATAAGTTATAACTAAGCTATATTTCAGAATACAAGTAAGCTGGTAATCAGCGAGCTACAATTTTCCAAAACATAAGTAAGCTACTGATTTGTGAGTAAGCTGTTGGTTTAAAAGTAAGCTAGAAACTAGCGAGTAAGCTACTAATTTGTAGGTTGTAAGTAAGCTAGTAATTAGCAAGTGAGCTACTAAGTTACAAGTAAGTAATTGTTTACGGGTATGCTAGAAACTAGCGAGTTAGCTGGCTGTTGGCGAGTAAGCTGTTGATTTGTGAGTAAGCTACTGATTTACATGTAGGGTGTTGACTTCCTAAATTAGTAATTGACAAGTACGAGTAAGCTACTGAGTGAGCTGCAAACCTCAGGTTTATTTATTGGTAGGTGACCTACAAATAGCACTGAAGAAATCTTAGGTGTTGCTATTCACAGGTAACCTATCAATAGCAAGAAAAAACATAGACTTATTCACAGGTAACTAGGAAGTAAAGTGAAATTATTGAAGTGTCTATCCCTAGGCTACCCAGAGATAGCAATAAATCGTCCGCATTGCTATTTGTAGGTCACCTACAAATAGCCGCCGACCCCAGCCCCCTTTCTCTTCCCCCACGCAAAATCGAAAATCGAAAACTAAGGAATTTCTATCATCATAATCATTATGTATTTCATTCCTATCTGATGTTTCATCCCAAAAAACACCGCTACCACCAAATTTCCATTATTCATTTCTTAATCAATCCAAGGAGACTCCCCCATCTCAAACATGAGGACCAACAACCTTAAAAGGATGAGCCTCCGTATTGAAAACCCACTCATTAACCCCATTATGTTCAACCTGCCAAACATTATCCGGCGCATGAATCAAATAACTATACTTCAACACCTCTGCAAACAAAAAGCTATCCTGGAAATCCTCAAATCCCCCTCCGCCCTCCTGATTAACATCCTTCAGCTCCGCGAACCCGCTCCCGGTGCGTGCCGTCCCATTGATAGCCACAAACGCATTCCATGCCCAGTCTCTGTATTTTTGATCCCCCGTCGCTCTGTATGCGTAGTAGAAACTCTCGATGACTTCGGGACGGAGGACGTAGTATGAGTCTGTGATGTAGAATCCTGCCTTTTCGAAGAAGGCGGATTGGTCTGCGGGGACGGGAGGGTTGTTCGGGTCGTTGGCGAGGGTGGAATTGGTTACCCAGCGGAAAGACTCGGGGCCTATGCCGGTTACTGTTGAGGTGTAGGTGTTTTCGCAGGCGTTTACTAGTTGGAGGCCGAAGTCGATGTATTTTTGTTCCTTGAGGACGAGGCCGCCGAGGATGAAATTTCCGCCATCGAAGCAGGCCACTTGGAAGAAGTTTAGTATGGTTCTGCGAGAGTAGAGGGTCTTTCTTACAGTGTTGAGAGAGATGAATGAGATTCTTGCCATTGTAAATGGACAAGAATGTCAAATCGGGACGACTGGAAGGGTGGGTAGCAAGATGTGCGATTGACGAATCTGCTGCGAGTATCCATCGATCTTTGTACGAGGCAAAGCGTGTAGTGTCGTACACATACATCTTAATGAGATACTCGTAAAAACTATCATCTCCACCAACCCAGCCTCCAAAAGCATCTTGGAAAAGTCCGGTGTTGATATCGATGTTGGTTCCTACTAGTCCTGGGAATGGTTCCGAGGAAGCTGGTTTAGGGTCCAAGAGATATGATTCACCCTTTTGTACGAGATCTGCGAAAGTTTGGTTTCCTGTGAGATCTGCGAGACGGGTCCATTCCATAACTAGTGTTCCTGTAGTAGCAAGACCATTTGTGGAGCCTCCGTCTGTTCTTGAGGGGTTGTAATACAAGTTATTGCTAGGAATTCCGGTTGGTGTGTTGAAAGCAAATGCAAGATTGTTACCAAGGCGCTCTGCTTGAACGAGGATGGCATCGACGGCAGATGTATTCGTGACAAGATTTGCCAATGGTCCCTTGAGCAAGTCATAGCCTATGTAATATTGAGTAACTGTACGTAAAAGTATGGAATAGGTAGAAGATACCTGACAAAAGTCCTCCCAAATATCTGATTGTGGTTTCGAAGAGTGAGATTTGGTCTGTGGTTTGGTCGAAATTGATGGTGGGGATGTAATTGACAATGTCATTGACGATTTCCGGAATTTGCATCAGCAATGCTGTACTCAACGCATCTACCGCAGTTGCACCCCATCCATTTCTATGGCCAATTAGTCTCGAGTGTGGGGTAGGAAAGAAAGCAAATTCACCTCGAATCACTGAAGCCATTGGAAACTGGTCTCAACTCATCGTGAGGGAAAGCGTATCTGTAATATCCGTCCCAAGCATAGGTGAAAGCCTCCTTGACCGCATCTGCTCTCTGCCTATTCAAAGCATGGTCATCGCGACGGCCCTTTTGTTTGGGGAGGTCGTTGTTATGCGGGACAGCAAGTGCGGCGGAGAAGAGGGCGAGGAGAGGAGCTGCGAGAAGAAGCTTGGAGTAATGCATTGTGAGGGGGAGCAAGATAGCAAGCGGAGAAAGATAACAAGTAGAGGGAATGGGTAGGAATAAGTACCCCAGTGACACAATTACGTGCCAGCTCGAGGAATGTCGAGACAACGACGCGATGCAAAAGAGAGAGGGGAAATCAATGCTTGTAAATTGACTGACAGCTAGGTACAGAAAGAGAGGAAACTAAAAAGATTGCAAGACGTCGCTACCCTTTATAGGTAACCAGAGGAAGGTACGACCTAGCTATTCACTGGTATTTAATTTATGCTAACTTTTACATGATCTCGTCCCCCACAATTGATCACGTCGAACCCCTCATGGGCCGATTTGGAGCTCACTTGAGCAAGGTTGAGCTCTTCGGTCCCGGGACATCACAACCGAAGATATAAACCCTTGTCTCGATAGCCCAACCTTGTCTGATCCGATGTGTTGATTGGCTGCTTCCCCTGAAATGTCGTGGAAGCCGACCAAATGAGGGGAAGGTGGTTGAAGATGTGCAGGCATTCGATGCACTTTATATTGCGGTGCACGGCCGTGACTTGTGCGAACGATGGGATGACGGTTCCTAGTGCGTCCTGATCAGCAGGCAACTCGACTCGCCTTCCTGATACGTGCTAGGGCTATCGAGAGTAGCCAACGAAGGGACGAGTAACGTTGTAAATGCTGCCATGGTGCATGACGAGAAAGGCCGAGTGCATGTGCGAAGACGTAGTTCGACAGAGGGATGGCGGGGTATGTGTTCGTGAGGAGAGGGAGAAGATGAGGCTGTCGATGATTTTGTTGTCACACAGAGTGGTGGTGTTGAAGAGAAGAAGGAAGGGAGAGCTTCTTGACAGGACAGGTCGACGCTAAAAAGTCTCCGAGGTCCGTCTCGTCGTGCCATTGGCGGGGAATATCTTGGCACGTACGTAGAGTCACGTGTCAAGTACCCTTGCAAGCCACCCTTCTTCCTTCAGCCACCCGTTACGAGCATCGCATCGGCGAGGGTGGAGAATGGGATGGGGTAGTAAGGGGCATCTCGCCTAGCAAGTGCTTACTGGGGATCCTTCTTCACGTAGCTAAGCTTGCTAAGTAGCAGCATGGCCGACGACACTCAATCCAAATCCCCAAAGGCATTGGTGGTAAAGAGATCGTGCAACTCCTCCATCTCTCTCTGCGCTCGTTGAGATTTGATCGACTTGGCCATCTGAAGGGCTTGCTTGATGCCCAAGGAATGTCCGATTTCACTCAGCATTTTTACCGTGAACAAATGAAGTTTCTCAGGCACCCCCATGGCTCCTCCTGCAATGGTCAAAGGATACAAGATCACGAAGCAACCAGACAACGGTGGTGCTGATCGATATGCCGCGTTCTCTGGGTTATGACGGCTGAGAACCGACGGAACACTGCAACAAATGTCCTCGGCCATGCGAAGGATGGTGTCAAGACATTTCTGTCGTTCTTCCGCATGTTCATCTTCCATCGCATCCCACCTCTTCTCTGGCAATAGCCGAAACAACAACTCGTTGACCTGGATTCGTGTCCAACGATAGTTGTCATAGATTCTCGCAGTCCATAGATCGGTATACGTATGAGTCTTGCCATCATATATATCGGTTGCAGTGTCGGTCGAGGACCCGATAGAAAAAGACCATCGTGTCGGGAGTCTCGCTTCCCAATCATCCAAAGCAGCCTCTAATCCCCGGGCCTGCGAGAGGAGAATTTCCGGGTCGATGGGTTGATTGGATTTAGCGAGTACGTCCAAATCGACGAACGAGCAGGAGATGTATATCAGGTCCACCGCAGGAGCTTCGCCGTCACCAAGCTTCCCAGAGAACTGCTGAGACCATTCTCTTACCGGCTGTGGGATGGGCTCGTTATTGGAGAGGCTGTTGACCAGCTATTATATTCAGTCAGACGCCGACTAAACGAGGAAAAAGGGGAGAAGAACACCTACCGCACTGAAGCAAAATTGTGATTGTACTCGCACTGGGGGCGCCATGACCGTGTCACTCTGTTGCGAGTTGATCATTTTAAGCAAGGCAGCGGCCCCTTCAATGTGGATGCTCCAGCCTCCAGAACCACAGCCTTGAACTCCTCCTTGTGCTTTACCTTGTGCCGTGCCGTTGATGATCTGGAAGAGAGTTAGTCATAGGGATATTGAGGAATCTGTCCACTGCTCACCTCAAATACGGCCAACATCATCACGGCTCTAAAGAGAGAATCAAAGTCTTCGTTTGAGCAGTTCTCTAACTTGGACTTGATGGCACGAATGGCTGTCGCGTATTTGTTTCTTGCGATGATCATGAAATCCGGGTTCTTGGAGACGTTCGCTAGGCCGGCATATCCAACACAAGATGCGGTGGTGAGCAACAATGGGAAGTTCAGGTGGAAGTCATGCCACAGCGGAGAAGAGTCCACAATCATTTCTCCAGTTGGAGAGGTAGAAAGGACCACGACGTAGTGAGTAAAGAAGAACATCAAGCCAGCGTCTCCCAGGATTTTTGCAACATCTTCCTCGGGAGAGTGGCTTCTTGAGACAGTCGATGGGGGCGAACTGCCGTTTTTGCTTTTGGGGCTGCTTTTGGCACTGCCTTTGGAACTTGGTGCTTTGCGGGGTGATGATGAACGTGCTTTGGTTCTATCAACCATTTGTTTTGCTCTCTTCTTTTCTGTTCGCATGAGCACTGTTGCATTTTCGTCGCGGAACTGGAGTTCCAACTGGTCCCGATAGCCAGAGCACTCTTTTTCGGCTCGTAAACATTGCGAGCAACTGGGTTGAATTTGGTCGCACTACAAAAAATAAGAATAAGCTTCCACGTGGTTGTGCGTTCGCACACGAATCCGGGCTTACCTTAATTCTTCTCTTCCGGCAGTTCAAACAACCTTTACTCGGTTTCCCGCAGAATACCATGGCCAAGTTGTCAGGGGTTTATTGTGGAGTATGTCAGCGTCGACGAGTATTATTGCCGTGCATGCAAAAAGAAAGGTGTTTTTCTTGCAGAAAATTTGATAAGTCCGCGGTGTTTGGATTTGGAAAGGAAGTTCACAGGCCGGTCATTTCTTGCAGGTGATACCAGAAATATCGAGATCCAACGTTGGCTTTTAGGTCATATCAAAGGACGTTCGGTTCCGTACCCAAGTCGCCGTTACGCGTTGGTCCATGGGGGAGTGGGGCTCTATTTCAGCCTTAGAAAATACGAAGAGAACCGAGCTTTCGGCGCTTGATCCAAAAAGGGCCAAGTTCCCTGGCCATTCTGCCGCTTTTCCGCTGGAAGGGGTATGCTCTTCATCAAGCTTGGGCCACTAGATCAAGCGACGTCTAGAGGCGCAGAGTGCTTATTATAACTTCTGCCCTCCTGTCTTCCTTCTACACCACCTTTCGCCCTCTTTTCGGATGTAGCTCGACAATCCTACGGATATGCGTAATGAGCACCAATGGCACGCCCTCTTCGGATGTTACCGCCACAATCTGCCACGATAACTCTAAATTGTTGTTGGGGGATGGACCATGGTGGCAGAATTTTAATTCTCCTTCGCCCTCTTGGCACCTTGAATTCGTCTCATCGGTAACCAGTCACCTACTTTACTCTGCCTTTCTAGGCATGAAATCTCATTCGTCCAGACACGAATACTATTCCAATTGCGAGATTAAGCGATAGCAATTCAGGGCAAACTTCACAGCAGTACCCTCACGCCATTGGTTACAATCACACCCTCGAGACGCCTTAATTCATCGGGTAGTCTATACTTCCGCTTTCTCCTCGAGCAGTGGAACTCCTTTTCCGCAACCGTCTGTTTTTAGTATGCAAAGTGGAGTTTGCAAGTCCGCTAGTCCTTGAAGGGCTGATCTTCTAGCGATCACTGCTCATGTAATCTGTTGAAGATGTCTGCAGTGATGTCAGTGATTGTGAGGTGATATCGAATTTGGCTTTCCCACCTATGCTCAGTCAGGTCAAACTGCTTCTCATTATGTCCGGCGTGTGGGGATACTAATTTGGAAATAACGGACATACACGCCGCACGCTACTCGAGTATTGCCATCTTGGTCCCTTCAAGGGGTGAGTGCATAATTAAATTCCTTCGTTGAACTTCTCTAACCTACAAGGGAAGACTTGTACCTGACCCCTAGCAATAGAGTTGATCCTTCCCGCCTTTGCTCTCAAATTCGTAGCCCTCCTCCAATAATTACAAAGAAAAACATGCCTTGCAAAAGTTCCACTGGTAGATACGAAATATAGCGTGTGTGCCGCATGATAGAGTCGCTTTCTAACGACGCCACGATGCCACCTCCGCCCTACCATCCCATTTGGGACTCTTAAACCCTTTTTCCTCGTTTGAGTCGAGCAAATACGACCAGAGTTCATCGAGCCTCTTTGGGTATCCGAAATCCCATGTAAGGTAAGTACTGTCCAGGGTGCCAAATGATAAACAAGACGAGTACAGGGAAGATGATTAGAGCATCGAAAACATACATGCTGTATCCCCTTTGGTTAGCGAATACGAACTTTGCCAATGAACTTGTCCACGAGGACATCGGTAGAGTACTTACCACCATTCGTGCGTTGTAGGGTATCCCGTTTTACCTTCGGCGAACTCTACCATTCGGTACACAGAACGAACCTATCCCTGATTAGCACTTTCCCCTCTTCCTTCGCAAGTTTTTCTTGTTTCATCCACCGACATCACAGAGCGTTTGTTGGTTGGGAACTCACAAGAATACACAGACTCGCCGCATTTGTCACTCTCAAAATAGCCTGCCAATTCCTCTTCAGCTTCTTTGTTCCAGCATCAACAGTAACGTATTTCAACCCTCTTCCTTCTTGTGTCACCTCGGCATTACCGAGCTCGATCCTCTCTTCGAGGTTGTTGGCGAATCGTTTCGATGTAAAATTGAAGCGGACGGCTATGATCGAAAAGAAGCCGAAGCAGACGAGTTGGACAGCAACACCGCTTTCTGCTATACTCTTAGCGCGGAGGGCCTTATCTTTGAAGTTTCCGTCGGTTGGGTTTAGGGAGGTGATTTGGATCGCGCCGACGGTTTGGAGGAAGAGGGCGACTGTTTTGATGAGAGGTGTTAGTGTTAGGGAAGAATATCGACAAAGAAGAAACAAAAGTACAGTAAGTGCGAGTCTTGTTGACTACTAAGAGTCGCAGAAACTCCATTCGACAGTTAAAGTCTCGCAAGGTCGAAATCAAGAGAAGCGACTGTCGTCAAGCGCAGCAATAACAATGGAAGTCACTTGGCTTTGAGTTGTCCAACAGTTCGGAAGGAGAGACCACCCCCAAGACAACTTGAGAAGCTGTCCATCCGAGCATCTTCACTTCGTTCCATTACTTCCTGCTCCCACGACAATACACTCGAACCCTTCTCGACGCAGCGGATAAGAGAAAAAAGGGGAGCACTTACCAATATCAGTAGCCACAAAAATAGGAGTCAACCACCTCGGCGAAATCCAAAGAAGTTTGAAAGTCCTTTGCGACTTAGGAACGACATGAAAAATAATCCTCCCCTAAGTTCACCATATCGTTAGCTTCCTCAACTCCCCTACCCTTCCGCTAACATCAAGAGTGCCAACCAAACTTACAAAAATAACATAACAAGCACCCGCCATCAATACCGGCGCCAAAACAACCAAACAATACTGGAGCACAAACAAAGCCTTCGCCGTATCCTTCTTAATACTCAAAATCCTAGCTATATACCCGACCATCTCCATGGCAGAAGCGAGGACCATCAAGAGCATTACCCATGATCTGAAACGGAGCCATTGGATGGTTGTGAGGAGGAAGGTTAGGGAGAAGAGGGTTGTTGCTACAATGGCGGTTGGTGTTGAAGGATCGTAGGCATAGTGTGAAAGGGTGACGGGGACCTGGGTGGCCGACATCTTGAGGGTAGGAAAGGAGGAGAGGGAAAGGGAGGGAACGGGTTGAAGATGGGAGAGAACTCCAGAGAAAGGCGAGCCAAAAGGTTGGCTTAGAGAGAATAGATTGAGAGTAGCAGTCAATACACAAAGGGAAAAGAGGAAAGATATATAAAACTATTCATTCTCGAAATACTGCGTCGTATTCGTAGCACTGTTGGCTCCCGAGTTGGTTACCCAAATGGGAACAAATGTCATCGACTCTTGGCTTTCTGTAAATGCAAGGCAGTCATTTTCATTATCGCCGGGTAAGGTAACGACGTATACGGCCGCTGCTCAAATGATTCCATTTGTATGGTTGGGTATCTCTCCTGAGATTACAAAACAATGTGGGCGGCAACGTGAAAGCTTGGCGAGATGCCGATGTGCATACCTAATTGGGATACCAAATCGTCATCATGTGATGATGTTGAGGTTGTATCAGGGGCGCGGCTCGCTTATCTTTGATCGAGACTCGAATGAGTTTGTTTTCGAGGATCACCTCTTATATGTCTGAAATTCTTGAACTTCTAGTTTTTAGTTTCATTGATTAGGTATTGGAAAACGGTGCCGATTTGAAGCACACTCGGGTCGAGCCAATGCCTAAACAGAACTACAACCACTTTGTTGAATTCTGAGAGTTGATAAAAGTTCCTGAAATGGTTCTAGAGATCGATTAAAAACGCTGTCATATTCTTGCGACCTCCTTACTTGATCTCGTAGTATAACTTTTGTAGTGTAGTGAAATGAGGCTTTCCAAATCGGCACGGTTTTCTTCCGATTTCTAGTTCGTCTCCAAGGGGGTCCTACTTTGCTCCCTCGAAAGTTTGCTTAAAATTGGAAATGAAACCACGCCATAATATTCAAAGTAGCTGTTAATTTGTTCTATTGTTGATTACCTATTAAAGATTCATGCTGGATTTTTTTTAAAAAATCTGATAACTTTTAGTTGTACTGGTAGTATTATTGAACCAATTTTCTGTCCCTAGTTGGAAAAAAAAAATTCAACAGTAAATATTTGCAAGGGTGACATGGCATCTTGGTGTTGATGGCGTGTGGTTGAAATGGACGACGGCGCACAACAACAAGTATTGTGGGAGATAACATTCAGGTATGTTTCCGACGATGACGTTGGATTCACTCAAGTGATGGCTAAAATCGCGCCTGCGCCACAACGCCACAGTGAGGGGTACAAATTGAATCTCCTCCTCTCACGCCACTCTCCAAAACAAGAAACCACTCTCTATCATTCAAAACCATACAAACATATGCCTCTTCGAGCTCTCCAAGCACACGAGAAAAGAAAAATGCCATCTCAAACCCCATCTTCGGAGAAACCTCCCTCTAACGAACCAACCCATACCAACACCTCACCAAGCGAGACTGCACCACCGAACAAGACTGAGGCGGAGGATGAAGCTGATAGGTTGTATGAGGAGAGAATTGAGGAGGAGTATGCTAAACGGGAGGGTGGTGCTTGAGAGGGGGGGACTCTGAGGAAGGGAGTGTATGATTTTTTGAGGGTTTGGTGGCGTTGGATTTTGGGAGGTGGCGAGAATGGATGGGGGGTATTGGGAATGATGGGGTACATCGCGGAATTTTCGACTTTCACACTCTCTTCTCTTGGGAATCCGTGGGGATCTACTTGATCACCATAAGTAACTTTTAATCCAAATGCAACTCAGCCATCTGAAAGCCGATTTGTAGAGTATGTCTTGCTCCTCTACTAGCTGGGGAAGGTTAGGGGAAAGCTTGCTTTCGCGTCATTGTGAGGTTCGATTATACTGATTACCCCGATAAACGCTGCCAATCAAGAACAATTTGGCATTAGCTGGAACGAAAGTAAGAGCTATAGAGTGACAACTGTATTCAAGTTCACCCATTCTAGCAGTTAGACAAATGACCTCTCTTCTCCAAGAAATTAAAAGAGAGTATACCATTGGTCTGGCTCGCTGAAAACCAAGCATTGGCCAACAGTGTAAACTCGAGGCCTTGAGGGTAATTATTAATCAACAACGAAATTCATCACTCAAGATTAAAACTGTTGACAAGGTCAGCATGAATTCAGAGCACAGGGGCACACGCAACATTAGTGGTTCTGTGTATTGTGGGCAAACTATCTACCCCTACTACAGTAGCGTATAGCAAGGGGGCTAAGTGGAACAGATTATTTATGAATGAAGGAGGACTCAAGTCGGCGGGTCTCATTTAGCTGGCATTTGCTTTATGTTTTCTTTTGGTGGAACTCTCTATGCCCTAATATGTCGGGTCATTTGTTTGATTCTTTTGGTGGAATTCTTTCTGTACGAGGGGGGGACATTTTTTTTCAGTTGCTAAGAAATTGCTCTCGTCGGACGACGTTACATATTTGGTAGTTTGCTTCACTTCTGGTGGGACTGCTATATTATTAGGTAGATATTCAAAATACTATCAAATTGCAGTTTCAAAGTATAGTATACGACCGAAGCCCAATGTCAAATTTGAACTTCATATTACCCCCCAGAAATAAGCGTAACTCCACACACAAGATTGCGAGAAAAACTTGCAGCTCCTCATCCTTTGGCACAGACCATTCGTAATTTAGTTTTAGCAAGCATTGATCCCTCGCGCGAGCAGTCCCGATAGTCGAAATGATGGAGGAAAATGGTTTTCGAAAGTCGAAGGTCGACGAGGTCTACGGACCTGAGAAATTTCGTTGTGTGATATCTACGCCAACTTCCTTCGTCGCCTAGAGCAAATCAAACAATCGAAGGTAAGTGCCAATTTATACTCCTCTGCCAGCCGGAGAAAGTCGGCAAGCTGTGTGATCACCCGAACTGCATCTGGAGCTTTTGGGTTCAAATTAAAATCGTATATCCATTGAATTAAATTATCGAAGGCCTACGGTGTAAATGATCTGATAGTCATCTTTTGCCCCCTGCTTCAAAAATTTTTCCGGTAATTGCGACCGGGTGGTTGAGTGCATCAAACAGTCGAAAGTGTGCGTTGTGCTCTACTTCAAGAAAATACCCGTCGAAAGTTGGGATCGAAGAGAATTGGCCCGTAAATCAAGAGTTTTCGCGGCGAGGAATAGACTAGCTGGAGGCGAGAAAAGGTAGGGGGCAGGTGAGGAACGTTGGGTATGATGTTTGTAGTTTGGAAGTGCCCAGGGGTTCCCCAATTTTCTTTGGTGGCGTGGATAAAAACATTGTACCAGACCATCTCGAAGAACAATTGATTATTCTAAACGGCTTCGCACAATTATAAGATGTTGTGCGAGCTAGTCTTGAACAATCAATAATTTGATTTTGTCGTTCTCTTAACAGGTTCGTGCAAGGGATTTCAAAAAGCTATAGCCGACGCGTACAACTATAACCCCCAATGGTTTGCTGGTGGAATAGCTCGCAGCGACAAACAACTTCTTTGCAGCGAGGCACTAGTGAGTCTTAGCAAAGCTAGTGTTCCCGCAAGGGAAAATGTAGAAGAGGGAGTGGTAGAAGTCTGTCGGGAATTCAGCTGAGGTGTGTACGGCAACATCGAAGACCCTTTTGTGTTGTGAAGAAACGGCTTTCTAGAAGGTCTGGGGTTTTTTTCGTTGGAGCAATTTCAAAGTCGTTCCGAAACATGCCGACGGCTGGGGGTCGGGAGTGTTGATGAGCGGCGGAACGGGGACTATCTACTCTCTGGCGTTGACGAAGGAGTGCTTGTGCCTGAAGGAGAGCTGGCACTGGGCATCCCGAGACAAGTGGAGATGGAAGAGCAGATGTAGATGAAGAATGAGTGCAGATGAGGGGTCGAGGAAGAGGACAAGCTGAATTGAGTTTGTTGAGAGAGCCATGTTGAGGAGGAAAGAGCGACCTTGGGTAGTTGAGGGGAAAAATTCAACGGAGTAGTCCGTCGCGTTCCGATATGTTGGACAATATCCCAAATTGTTCCAAGTTATTGGGCTACTCAATAGGTAACACAAGTCGGGCGACATCACATGACCCAATGTATTCTAGGTAAATTGACCCGACCTCTACGGAGTCCAACCCAACTGAAAATCATATCAAGAGTATTGGGCGACTGAGAAATTGATAGTGGACTTCAGATTACTGTATTGAGCAACCATGTGGGAAGGGATGGTAGGTAGTTTCCTCCACTGGCAACCCGTGCGTATCATCGTCACTGGGCTCCTTCCAGTCTGCCACCTGATCTTCTTTGAGTTATCGACTTGTAATTGAGTTCACTATTACTATCAATTTAGGCTCGGTGAGAGTTTCCACCCACCGGTGGTTGGCCCCCTCGTTCCACGTCTCGCTTAGCACCCTCTATCTGACAACCTCAATTCAAAACATCACACGTATAATAGTATACACACATCTTTGTATATCATGATATTATTCCAAATTTGTATTATCCAAGCACAAATAACGCAATAAATAACAAGGCCCAAATCAAGCATTGAAAGAAGAAAAAACGAATCCAAGGTAAAAACCAGAGCTAACGTCTGTGGTACTTCATTATTCAAAAAGTCTGAACTAATAAACTCGCTCATTAGCTAGTCCGAGTGTACATCTTGAAAATATTTCCTCCCGCGACTCTTCCGCATACAAATTACAAAAAATCACATCCTTCTAGTTTCCCTTGGTTTTTTTGGCCGCAATCTGACTGTTTGATGAGTTAGTGAAGAATCCAAGTATTGGAGGGTGGAAAGGGCATTACGCTGCTGTGTGATGGGCTTCACGGGTCTCGAGTTCAGCGGTCTCTGCCTCGTCCTCGGCGAGCTCGCGGGTGGCTTTGCCTCCAGCCTTCTTAGCTATTTGAGCAGCAGTGTGGTGTGGTTCGCGTTCCTCGACATCCCGAGCGGCTTTGCCTCCAGCCTTCTTAGCTATTTGAGCAGCAGTGTGGTGTGGTTCGCGTTCCTCGATATCCCGAGCGGCTTTGCCTCCAGCCTTCTTAGCTATTTGTGCAGCGGTGTATGCTTGGAGTCAGCGTGATGTTTCATGAGAAATGTGCTGGGGTTTACTAACGATGAGGGGAACGGGTCTCAAGCTCGTCCTCGACATCCTCGAGGTCTTCTTGCTCCTCGACAGTAAGCTCCCGAGCGGCTTTTCCAGCAGCTTTTTGAGCCTTCTGTGCAGCAGTGTGATGGGGCTCACGAGTCTCAAGCTCCTCGCGAGCAGCCTTGCCACCGGCCTTCTTAGCTATTTGTGCAGCAGTGTCTGCCTATGGTTAGCTGATTGTTTCGATTGGTAGAACTGGCTCTACTTACGGTGGGGCTCTCTGGCCTCAACAACAATGTCAAGGGCAGCCTGGTGTCGGGCAATCAACGAGGCAAGATTGGCATTTCCTCCAACGAATCTCTTCTCTGGGGCACTCAGAGCGGCAGCATCCACACCATTCAAAGCAGAAACGAGTGGGGAAGCGAACAAGGCAATTGCCATGAGCTGAGTAATAGAATATTGCATGATGAAGGTTGGATTTAATGTAATGACTGGCCGGCAGCTGGTAGAATTGAATTGTGGAGTAAAAAAGAGTGGATAGAAACAATAGACTCAGTCCAGGAGTTGAAGATAGAATGCAGAAGAGTGGGTGGAGAGAGAAAAAGTGGTGTGAGCAGGAATGAGTTCTTTATACAATCCTTCTCATGTGGGCTGACTCCCCACAATAATAACAAACCGACACGCCTGGTTGTTCTTCGAGTGTCACAATGTCACTCAGAAGTGTCAAACCCAAATCGAGAAATTAAAATCTAGACAAGCCCGAGCCCTACGCCATGGGCGGCTGCAGGAGAGGAGGAAATTGCAAAGACTTTCGCATTTCGAAATTAACCACAAGGGTCTTGAGGATGAGGAAAGAATAGCCTTGACAGGTCCACCGTGTTGGGAAGTGACGGTGTAGAGGTAAGTATGAGACAAAGGTCGGTTGATGGCCAAGACTGCGAAACATCACGATCTTGGTACTGGGGAACGCTTCTCTCAATTTCGACCTATGGGATTCTGAGAAAATACGGATAACAAGCCATTTAGGGCTGTGGGATTGGTTTCCGAGCCGTCTGATCTCTCCAAGACTCTAACCACCCTTCCAGGGGATAAGCGAGAAAGCTAAGCAATGCCAGCTGGAAGATCGGCAGCGAGCCTCATTTAAACCTTGGCAAAGCCAATGAAACCATTCCCATCAAACCTACTGGTATTTATGAATAGAAATTATTCCCGATGGAATGTTCGCATGCTTTGGAAGATGTTTAGAAGTATTCTGGAAGAAATCGTGAAAAGAAAAAGAAAAATAGCTTGTTAATCAGCAAATTTTGGTATGAAAAAATGTGGCATTCACTGTCCTCAATCCTCATCACCTGCTTTTCATCAAGTGAACTAATTACTGTGCCTTACTAACGCATCGTGTTTTATGCAGACATTATTCATCGCTCAAACATCAGACGGCCGTCGACGGATCGTTCCATGGTCCTTTAGACGAAAGCAGTCGGTGCCGATGATATGAAGGCATGGTCCGACATGTATCGAAGGTCGTAACGCGTCCGGGGTGTTTGATCGTCGTCATACATGCGTTGTGGACTCGACTTGCCATTTTTCACAATAAATCGCGCAACCGAGCACACATAAAAACCAGAGATGGCAACTTTAGTCTTGATGGTGCCTGCCCTGAAGTCTCATCGTAGGAGATCAGATCGGTGTTGTGAATTGTTGGGACGCAATGAGGCGCCCCTTTTTGGCACGCGCCACAGTGCCCCTGAAGGTGGCTTGTATAGTCTACGTGATCCATCCGGATTCTCTGTATCACTATGCTGTTTCCTTTTGGGTTCTACACTATTCAGATACAAGAATATATGATGTTGGTATTAAAGTCTTTGGTTTCCTATGATTTTCGTCTTTCACAAACCCCCTTTTACAAGTCATATTTTAATTTCTCTTGGCCTTCGTGATTTGACCCCCATCTTCCATCATTTCTTTTCCCAACCCAAAACTCTGGCGATCAAGCTTGCCCCGACGGCAAAATACACAGCGCCTATTCTGAAACATACTGCAACTCTCTCCGACATCAAATTGGCTTCTTTGATCCAATGTGATGCCACGGCGGTTGTGTCTGGGGGATACCATTCGCCAGTCACCTTCGCGCTTTCTCTCCTTGCAAACCCATCATAAAACCTCTTCAAGTTTGGCAGATCCTTGACGAGGTCTATCAAGTAGAAGTTGGTTGCATTTTGCAAAAGTGGAAAAAGCACACAATCACCGATCGTCACTCCGTCATCAATCCCATTACTAGATTGTCCCTCAAATCAAAAGTCGTCTTTGTAGTGTTTTTCAAGCAGAGCGAGAGTCTTTTTGCAGCCCTCCATTGCCAATCTTGAAGCTTTTGGGTCTTGTTCTTCGAGGAGTGTAAACATAGCACTTGATTTATGGGCCGCGAAGGAGAACTGCGTTGTTGCTTCTTCAGCCAACACGACGATCTCTCTTGTTCTTGCTCTTTCGACGGCTGTTTTCCCTCTCATTGTTGGCCCGGCGTTTTCATATAATCCCTTTTTATTTCCGTCTTTCTCTGCTTCGTCGCAAAGGTCCTCAAAATACTCCAGTATGGCGATGGACTGGGTAATATGTCTGGTGTGATCGATGACCAGAACAGGTAGTGTACCTGGAGGTTTCCTTGGTGAGACCATCTTGAGACCGGACATGATGCATTCTGTGATTTTGATTCCAGGAGATGCGATGAGTTGTTTTTCGGAGGTAGATGATGGTTCGTTATGCATAGAGGCCACCGGGGAGGGTGAACAGTTCTAACTGCATATTGTTTTTTGCTTTCGAATTTTCGAAACGTGTATGATTAAATCTAAATGGCGCAGTTTTGTTTGTCTTGAAAATAAGTACGTTATATCCTATTGTTGTTAATTGAGATAATGTCGCCGAAATGTCTCCAGTGGCGCATAAGCGAGAGATTCGATGTAGACAACCTCGTGGTGGACATCAAAAGCGGCAGTAAATAAATAGCCCGTTATTCTTACTTTCTAGTACAGTCGGACTACTCTAGAACTCCGTATTTGGTTATCATAAGATACTAGTGTCCCTAAATTGTTCCAAGTTATTGGGATAATTTACTTCAATTAGTCTAGAAAGCTGGACTAGGTAGGCAGGTACCATAGGTACAAACCTGAAGTATTTACTGTCATTTTTAATGCCCATCCTGAGTCAATGAGGGCCAAGTCCCGGAAACGCCTCCTTTTAGTGGCTTGACAGTCAGGTGGGTTGGTTATTGATGAGCCTCACATGCCGGTTCAGAAATAGACCAATTTTTGAAGGGTGACTGATATTTAGTTTTTGGAATGAGGAGCCCAAAAAATGTTGTATAATTTATCTTTGTATGTTATAATTTTATACTACTCGTCGAACAAATTTCGTTACATAAATATTCATTTAACGTACATTGACCTAGGGATTATGCTGCAGAGCTTTCCCACCCCCTCACTTGGTAATCAAAATTGGCGTCAAAAACCAGTTGAGCCATTCTAACTTCTGATTAGCTCAACACAAACCGTCCACCGTCTTGATGAGAACATAATAACCATCAGTATCCTCTCTTCGGCCACAAGCCGGGGCCCACCAACCCTGGGAAGTGCAGAGATCCATGACTACGGAACATATCGGAATCAGTAATGTTATTTCAGTAAGGTTATCTGACAATCTGAGGAAGTAAAAGTCTCAACAACTTGAAACCCCTGAGAGGAAGAAAAAAGACTCGGAAACACTTACTGTTTTCGGCGTAAGCGGCAAGATATCGACATTGCGGATCGATGGGATATGGGTTCTACATAAAGCGCTGTTAGTTCTAATTCTCCATCCGAGGGACTCCAGTCAAACTTACGTTATTAATGAGATATATTCCCGACCTATATTGGCAGGCAATACGTGAAACAGCCTTTGCTCCGACATGACAGGTTCCTCGTGTTTTGGGATAATCGATGTTGTCCTCCGTCTGTATAACAGAAGCAGGCCTAGTCTTATCGTCTTTATAACAGCAGTTTATATCGGACTGGTTTCAATGTCCATGGTAAGCAAATTGATCCAGGAGGTTTGGGGTGTTTAAACTTACCTTTGCGCGAGCATCTAGCGTGCTGTTGAAAAAGTCGATGTGGGCCATAGGAGTGGCAATGAGCTGGAAATTATATTTAATTATAGATGAGTGTAGAGAAGATTTGGTGATGTAAAAGCTTTTAGAAAACACTTACTGTCATGGCAAAGCCAAGGACAAGTATTATGAGATTTTTGATCTTCATTCTCATAAGTGATTTAAGATAAGCATGAATATGTGTTGTGGTAAGCGGTTTAAGAGGTAGAAGACAGATGTTAATTATTAGACACTTATAGAGACTGAATCTGCTCTTATAGACAAACATGCTATAGATTCTGCTTGTCTTTAACCTCTAAATCCTGTTTTAATCTAACTTGTTTTATTATTCAAAATTAATGGAACCTTCATCTAGTGTACAGATATAGAACTCATCACTTGTGACGTATGACTTAATAAGCCGTGATGTTTGTGTACATTATTCATTCAAAGTACAACATCTTATCGACTATGCCTTGAAAATTTTCCACTCTATAACGGACGACGGTCAAAACCAGTTGACCAAGTCCCGTTGATTTCTTCAACACTTGGTGCTTTTAATAGTAACATGATATCCGTCAGTATCCGCTCTTGAGCCACAAGCCTTTGTATATCCTTGGGAAGTACACCAAGTGTTGATATCATCCGCGTAGTCGGCTAGGTATGCACATTGTGGATCAATTGCATAAGGTTTCTATATAACGCGATGTCAGTTTTAAACCTGCAGGCTAGGGTAACGGTTTCCGGAACCTACATCATTGAGAAGATATATCGCAGCACCTTCTTGGCAGGCAATGCGTGTACCGGGTGTTTCGATATTTGGCTCGGCATGACAGCTTCCTCCGTGCAACCTGAGATTGCGAATGTTTGCATCGGTCCACTCTTCAGCAGCCTTATCCTTTTTGCCCTTTGTAATGCCGAGTTTTTCGAGTTTCGGTCTTTCGGCTTCGCCACAGCACAGGATATCGGACTGGTTATGATTTCTATGGTTATAAAATCGATCTTAGAGGTTCGAGTTGAGTAAACTTACCCTTGCACGGACTTCAAGTGTGCTGTTAAAGAGTTCTAGGTTGGTATGAGGAACAGGATTGGCAAGGGTCTGGCAATGTCAATAATTTAGAAGTTGCTGTGTAACTGAGTCCGGGATGGGAAGAGGCCCTTGGAATATACACACTGTCATGGTAAAGCCAAGGATGATCATAATGAGAGTCTTGGTATTCATCTTCATAGGTGTTGTGGTACTTTCTAGAAAGACTATTTGAGATAAGCGTAGATATGTGTTGTAGTATAAAGATGTGTCGCGTCAATGAGCTTGGATGTAAAAGAAGGAGATTATTTCTTGGGCGCTTGAGGAAATTGACATAGTTTTTATAGACAGAAGGGACTCGAGATTTTTATTGTTTTCCGCTTCGAAATCAAGTTTTGTTTTATCCACTTGTTTAATTATTCAAAATAACGGAAACTCTGCGCATTTTGCAAAGCTTATGCAAGTATTTTCTACAATTAACTCTATTTCAAGTCTTCTTACGTCAAGAGATCAGTGTTATCTCTCAACTTTCGCTGTCACCTTGCCGGTGTGATTGCTTACCCCTGAAGCTTCTTATCTTTTGGCTGAGAAGTTAGCTATACTCTATGAATAAATTTTTCATCCGCTACTTACAACCACGATTACCTCTATTCGTGCCTGGGTGCATATTATTTCCAAGCTTACATCATCCCAAAACCGGGCAAACAAGTTTAAATCAACGTTTGAATATTTCTATCAGTTATTCATATACCACCCCAAAGAAATCCCAGCCCAATATTATCGAGATCGTCCAAGTGCCTATTCCCTTCCCGTTTCGCTTTTTTCAGCGAAACCCAACCCCCAAGTCCTCTATGAAATCTCTGTCTCTCTAGTGTATGTATAGCATCTCAACAATCACCCTCGGCAATAAGCACGTTATAACCATCAGTATCCCATTGTCTTCCACAACCTGCGTAGAAACCTCTCGAGCTGCAGGTAGCCATGATATCCTCTGCGTATGAAGCTAGATATGGGCAGGCTGGGGCGATGGTATTTGCATTCTAGAGGTGAGAGTCAGTCTCACTGAAACGGTGTAGGAATGGGTTTGACAGCTGTGGGGAAAGATAAGTGGAAGAGGACTGGAATGGAAAATAAACTAACCAGGTTGCAAAGCCAAATCGAAGACCTCCACTGGCATGCAATACGAACACATGTTCCGCCACCTACCCAACAAGCACCTTTGGTTTGGAGGTAGGCGATATTATCCGTTGTATGGCCGATGTCTGCTCCGTGCCAACCTTGGAGTGCTTCACCGCAGCAGTCGATGCCGTTCTGGTGATCTGGTTAGCCTTTTTGTTGTGACTTTAATCCGAATTGTTAATGAGAAGCGCTTACCTTGTTTCGAATTACAAGTGAGGAGTTGGTGGCGGTATTGTTGTCTTTGGTGACGACATCCGGAAAGAAATCGGCTGGAACTGTGACAAGGGTCTCATTGGCAGGAGGAGTTGGAGTTGGAGTGGCTGAAATCTGGTGATGGTGAGGTAGTTAGTTGCTGGAACGCTTATTATTGTGAATGCGGGAGGCATACTGTGAGAGAAATTCCAAGGAAGAGGATCAGAGTGGTGAAATGCATCTTGAAGATAGTGAGTTGTGAAGTATTGTTGTTATTGGAAGATGGTCTTCAGATGGTTTAAGTGCGGTGAAAAGTTTCAAGTGGTATCCAAGTTTTGGAAGGTTCGAGGTGAAGATGAAGAGTAGTCTTGGGTCCAATAGCTTTCTTTATATAGGCGAGATTATTCTACCGACCTGAATGGGTTCGAAGCTCAACTCGGCTTCCTCTGTCCGTCTTTTCTAATTATTCAGATCTCGAATATTGTCTTGAATGGTTTCTTTAGACGTTCAGTGAGAGCTGGATTTGTGAATCCCACGAGTGGGACCAGGGTAATAACCGACGACTGAAGTGAATAATCTGAATTCCGTCATCACTTCAACGCCTTGTGACTTAAGACTCCTTGAATGGAACCCAATTTTGCGCAAGGTCTGTATGGTGAGTTAGATCTTGTGTTTAAAGCTGGATTGACGAATGCTCCGATTGTGCACGTTCTGGTACGCCTTATTCACCAATTATATAATTGACCAATTCTGTCTAGACATACTCTAAACGTGCTATAATCAACCTCTAGACAACTTGAGTCTTCCAAATTATCTAGGATATTCATAATAAATAAATGTTACCGGTATGAGTATTTAAAATTTTATATTTTTGAAACATTCGGCACTTTATTTAATTAATTTAATTAATCTAAACAATTCTGAACAATAGAATTCAAAAA
Organism: Calycina herbarum; assembly: GCA_001414485.1. Classification (NCBI taxonomy): domain Eukaryota; kingdom Fungi; phylum Ascomycota; class Leotiomycetes; order Helotiales; family Pezizellaceae; genus Calycina; species Calycina herbarum. Next base: position 135,082 of record LLEY01000083.1, on the reverse strand, counting down.
TTCAACTTACTAGACTTACTTCTTAATACTATAGAGTGGTGAGGTGATTAGTCAATCCCGCAATTGGTGAATAAAGCATATTTGAAGCGTCGAAGTAGATAGAGCCGGAAAGTATGCCCACTACATCAGTTGATCATGACGAGGGAACAACGGAAAGTAATAAGAGCTTTGAGTTTTCGATAGCCTTGCGATGGACCTCAGAAGCGAATGTAAAGATCATGAATCAAGTTTCGGTGTTCTAAAGTAATCGGGTGATATTTAATTGTACTAGAAAAATGGAATAACGAGCTATTCACAGCTGCTTTTTATGTCCACCACGTGCCCCCTCGCTCTCTTATTCGAGCACGATCATTGAGTATTTTTGTTTCTGCTTCTCTTTATAATAGCTGGGTTATTCGAGGAGAATTTGAGTAATAAAAAAAGAGCAAATAGTACCAACGAGCGTTATAAGACAAATATATAACCACACTCGAGAAACTAGAATCCCAAGAAAACACCCACGAAAATACCAGGTGCCCTCAGGTTAATAACTCCTATAGCAGGTGTCAAACTGGAGTATACCATTGTACCTACAAGTGCAAAATAAGTTGTTTTCTCAAAAGTCTCTAAGCCCGATTGGAACAAGCCCAACCCAAGGCGAAGAAAAGAAAGTGGCTTACCCAAGCCGTTTTGCTTTCAGCCACCAGAGCCATAAGGTGACAACGCAAGATGTAGGATTCCGTAACCGAGATACATATGCATGCACCCAGATTACTCACCCTAAAAATTGCGACGTGCATCAAAAAAAGAAATCGGCTTCTGTAAGGAGTTAGCTTAAGAGTTTAGGGATGGTGGTGGGGTACTTCTAACTCAAGGGGTGCTTGTTGTCCACTTCGCGCTTCTTGGTAAATACATAACCACGTCCTGCTTTTCTCTACGAAAAGAAGGTGTCAAAATCAAAGCTGTACATATCAAAAACAATCTCAAATATTCTACACATTCCAAATACCAGATTCCAACTCCTCCCCATTTAAGCCCCCTTTTTCCGTTCCCACTATCATGAACATTTCCCTCCACGTACCTCACCAATCAATGTCCACCCCCTGTCCACCCCCAGCACTGACAGCCCCATTCAGCTGCCTCTTAGCTTCAAACGGTTTCCTCCCCTTCATCTTCGTCCCATTAGGTCCAATCTTCCGATCCAACTTCTCAAAAGGATGCGCACCACTCTCCCCCTTCTTAACCATCCACTTGCTCGTCCCCAGAACCCCATCAAGTTCATGCACAGGCGGCAACTTCAGATACACCATCCCATCATCCCTCTCCTCGACGGGAAAAGTTGCAATACTCAACTCCTCATCATTCTGACACCGTCCAGCTTGCGATCCCGTGAGTTCGAAATTCCGTTTATGGTTCGGACAAGAAACCCATAATTTATCTTTGGAATCGCCGATCAAGCCGTCTGAGAGGACGAAAGAGCGTTTGTGTGGACACATTTGTTGGGAAGCCAAGTACTTCCCCTTTACCTTGAAGATTGCAAGTTGAGTATCTCCCCTCTTGACATTCGCAGAGATACCATTTGGTGTATTATCCGCTTCCGCAAAATGACTTGCTTCAATCATAGGTTGCCAGGTAAGACTCGTCCATTTAGTATTCTTGAAATCAACCTTTGCACTTTCCTTCGCCCAGTAAACCGGTCTTTTCTGCCCTCTGTCTTCTTCAATCTCCATATTCTCCAAAGTTTCACTCGTGTTATCGAATTGGCGGAATTTCTTCGCGATTTCAGGATCGGCAATTGCGGCTGCCCATTCGTCGAAGAAGGTTCCTACTAATTCTTCCATTTGGGCTTCGAGGGAGGCGCAGATGCCGAGTTTGTCTTCGAGGACTACTTCGCGAAGGTATTTTATTCCGCCCGGGAGGTTCTCGAGCCAGCGGGCGGTTCTTTGGAGTTTGTCGGCTGTGCGGATGTAGAACATTAGGTAGCGATCGAGGATTGGGACGACGTCGTCGGGGGGTACATCTTTCGCCAGGATTTCGCTGTGCTTTGGGGAGGCTCCGCCGTTGCCGCCGACGTAGAGGTTGAAGCCTTTGTCAGTTGCGATGAGTCCGAAACTGGGAAGAAGTTAGCAAGGTTCTCTTTTTCGACGAAGTGAAATGAGACTTACTCCTTATTCTGTGCTTCGGCACACTCACGGACGCATCCACTCACACCCCCCTTCATCTTATGAGGACTTCGAATACTCTTATATCTCTCCTCCAACCGAACGGCCATTCCAACACTATCACCAATACCATATCGACACCATGTCGTTCCGACACAGCTCTTCACCGTCCTCAAAGACTTCGCATACGCATGTCCACTTTCCATTCCACCTTCTACCAACTCTTTCCAAATAGCAAGTAAATCCTGTTTCTTAGCACCAAACATATCGATTCTCTGCCCACCAGTGATCTTGGTATACAAATCATACTTCTTCGCCACATTCCCAATAACAATCAACTTGTCAGGAGTGATTTCTCCAGCGCTCACACGAGGAACGACGGAGTATGTACCATTTCTTTGGATATTTCCGAGGAAGCGATCGTTTGTTTCTTGTAAGCCCATTAGAGGTTTGGCCATGACGTGTTTGTTATAGAGCGAGGAGAAGATGGATCCGATGCTTGGTTTACATGCTTCGCAACCCTGGCTCTCGGGGTCGTTTCCTGCCTCCTTCATTACTTCTTGGAGAGTCTTGAGTTGTTTGACGGAAATGATGTTGTAGAGATCGGCTCGGGAGTAGTTGAAATGAGGGCAGATGTGGTTCTTGACTTCGTTACCCATGGCTTTCATTTGGGCGTTGAAAATGCTGGTTACAAGTGGCATACAACCTCCACAGCCCTGAAAATAATCTATTAGCATTTTCACTTGAGGATTTAAAGAAACAAGGTACTTACCGTTCCAGCCTTCGTACACGACTTCACATCTCCGATACTCTTACAGCTGCCATCCTTAACAACATCACACACATCTCCCTTAGTAACATTATGACAAGAGCAAATCTGAGTATCATCATCAAGATCCTCTCCACCATCTTCTCCCTCCTTACTCGCTCCCAGAATAAATTGACTTGGTGGCACCTACAAATCATCAGTATCAAAACCAAAAAACCAAGAATAAAGCTTACATCCAACATCTTCTGATTCTTAACCATAGGAACCAATTTCACATAATCCCTGGTATCTCCAATCATCATCCCTCCTAGAAGATACTTGCCATCCAGGGTGAAGAGGTATTTCTTGTAAACAGCTTGGAATGGATCTTTGTAAGTCAAAGCCTTTACCGGAGAAGGAGGTTGTCCGTTGGTTAGTTTTCGTAAAGCATTTGGACTTCCCTCTTTTTTGCCTTTGGCTGCTCGGAGAGGGAGATGTTTGGGTCCGTCTCTGTCTGCGAAGAAGTCTCCGAAACTGGCGACTTCGACTCCTCTGTAACATATTAGTACTTGCTTGTTTCTGTGATGGGGTTTCCGAAGAAGGAATGAAGTAGGGTACTTACAGTAGCTTCAACTTCGTGCTCAAATCGGGTCGTTTGAAAGTCCGATAGGCGTGAGATTTCGCTTGTGTAAGATTGAATGACAAAACATCGGCCATCTCAATTCCCGGAGCAATAAGACCAAAAGTTTGATTTTCCCAACTGGCACACTCTCCAATGGCGTAAACATTCGGAGCACTAGTCTTCAGTTCCCCATCGACCACAATTCCACCACCTCGGTCAGCGCATTTGATGCCTGCTTTCCGGGCAAGTTCATCTCGGGCTTTGATACCGATAGCAAAGCAAATCGTAGAACACTCCATCGTCTCCCCATCCTCAAACACCACACCTTTAACTGAATTATCTTCAGTGACCTCAATCTTCCCCACTCGTTTGCCCAACATGACGTCTAAACCCAAATCTCTCACTTGCTCGACAACAAGTCCTCCAGCATCGGAATCCAATTGTCGACTTAGAACCCAACGATTCCTCTCGATAAGTTTGACTTTGGCGTAATTTTCTAGATCCATCATTGCTTTCGCTGCTTCCAAACCTAGGAGTCCACCACCTACGACAGCACCACACGTGCCTTTCTTTTCCGAGGAGTAGGTGATGAGTTTCTCCAAATCCTCGATGGTTCGATACACAAAGACGCCTTTGGCGTCATGGCCGGGTGTGTGTTTGGGGACGAGGGCATCGGATCCGGTGGCTAGAACGAGGACATCATAAGGAACTGTCTCACCGGATGAGCACGAGACAAGTTTATGTTCGAGATGGATTTCGGTGACTCTTGTGTTAAGGTGGTAATTCAGAGAGCCTGATGGGCAGTTTGAGTACTATGAATTTATTTAGTTTGGCTCATCCTCGAATAGAAGATCGTAGAAAGATCTTACCCATTCTTTAGGATTGAGATATAAATTCTCAACCTTCCGATGTTGGAAGAAACTCGTCAAGCCGACACGATTATACGCAAGATGTGATTCCTCTCCTATGACAATGATGTCCCATTCGCGTCTCTTCGCATCGAGTTTCATCAACTTCTCACTATTATTTATTAGCTCTGGCAGCAACTTTTCCCCCCGGAAATACAACTCTTTGGCACTCACATCAATGAGATCCCCACCATTCCCAATCCAACAATAATCAACTTCTTCCTCTGCCCTTCATTACTCTGATCCTTCGACCCTATCACTCCATCAGGGCCGTTTTCGATCGGACCCGCCTTGATGTCCTGGATAGGCACTTGGGGCTGCCAATTGGCTGACATCTTGTCGATTCCGGTATATCTCTCGCTGCACACTTCAAGCTAGTAGAGGTTACGCACTCATCAATCTGGTATGTACGATTATATCACAGAAGCAGCGTACGGCAGAAACGATAGAGGAAGAATGGAAGAATAAGTTGAGAAACAGCTAAGAAAAGAAGAAGTGGCAGAAGAGACATAGAAAGATAGAAAAGACAGCCTGCCCCCGCACCCAAAAAGGGCTCACCTACACGCTCCGTAAAGACCATCTCCCACCACATCCTCGGAGACGACCTACCAATACCAAAGGCCAGAACCAGACTCAATTGCTAGCTGGCAGGCTACTCCTGCTGCAAGTTTGCAATTCCCAGACGTGGATTGGCGGGGCCATGGCGACATCCAGTGAGTAAAGCAGTCCCCGCTGATACACCCTTCTCCGGGGCGTCTCTCCCAGCGCATCAAATATGCATCATTACAGCATCCATCTCCTCGGAAAAAAAGAGCAACTCACGATAAGAGAAAAACACTTTGGATCTGCTCTCACGCCGATAAGACGGAGAGTCGTCATCTGATTGGTCGCTGATAAGGAGAACTCCACATTCTGTCGCCCCATGTTGCCTCACGATGCACGAATCTTGGCTGCGCGGAGAAGCAAATATCAAAATGATTTCTCCCAAATTCCTCCTTTCATTGGGCTCTCACTCCAAAAACATTCTCCTAATCCGAAAGAATCGCATAATAAATACAGCAGATAATGTAAGAAAACAGAAAACAAAAGAAAAGCAATCGCAAAGGTCATTCGTTCAATTTATACTCGTTATTACTGATGGTACATCCTTCGTTTCCCAATGCTCGTCTATCCCATTCCAATCTAGATGGTCATTTCATACTCTCATAACAAAGTCGCTGCAGACCCACTCTTGGCCTGCCCTTATGCGCCGCATAGAAATCCCCAGATGCTGGGAGACCACACTATCTACAAAAGGAAAGGGGGGTCCAAGGAAAGTGAGGGAATGAGGGATATGATCCCGGTTGAAGTCCACCAACGACTGCTAACGTCTCCGATAATCTATCCACGCTCACCAGGCCGTCGACTATTTTATGGGGAAAAGGCCTGGCCATTGAGTTTGCTCCGTTCAGGCTCTGCCATTTTCACCGGAGGACTGAGATTCTGTGCATGCAGGATCGGCGACAACGATGCCACTGGTGGTAATACAGAAGGCGTCACAGACCCAAAGCTTCCATTCGATGCCGTGGATCGTGGAGGCGAGTGTTTCGTTGGTGAGAATCCCATCGTGGCTGGAGGGAGCACCTTTTCTTGTGGTTGTTCTTGAACCGGTGCAGCTTGTGGAGGCGAGGATCCACTAGGTTTCCATGTGTGCATATTTGGTGTTGGGTTTTGGACCTTACCGCTGGCTGGTGATTCCAAGACAGTATTTGCTTTAGTTGCGGGTGTTAATATATGGGCTCCGGTGAACGGGGACGAAGGATGGTTGACAGGTCCGCCAAAAGGATTGCCATCATCGGGCACCTGCCAAGATCCATTTACACCATTGCCTACCGATGAGAGCTGGCTTGGTGTAGTTTTGTTGTAATTTATGCCACTGCCATTCATAAAGGTGTAGACTGGTGGTTGCCCGGGAGGTGGTAAGTTTGTGGGGCTGTTGGGATGCGGCGATGAGAATGCATGAGCACTTGATGGCCGTACAGCACTGAATGGTGTATTGAAATTGAGTTTGCCATTTGGGGGAGATGATAGAGTATGTGTTCCATTGGCGCCTGCTGGATTGGGTCTGGCATTAAACTTGGGTGGAGGAAGGATTGGGCTACTCTGACGTTGTGGGGATTCAGAAATCTGGGGTGCAACAGAGTGACTTAAATTGGGTTGCCATGTTGCCATCTTTGGGGTGTTTTGCTGGTGACTGGACTTGACTGGCGAACTAAGTACGGCTCGTGGGGATTCTTGTTTCTCTGAATGAGAACCGTTAACCGAGGGAACCAAAACAACCGGCGTGCTATTCTGTGGCGTCGGCGGCAAAGCAGCAGAGGAAGATCCGGGTCGATTGAGTTTGATTTTGATCGGAGGGCGATTTTTGGCTCGTTCTTCGTCCAAAGCTCGGCGCTCGCAAGTCTTGCAAACGAAAGAAAAATCCTCCCGGTCCGCCTCTGTTTGACTGACCCCAACACACTTGCTGTGTTGCCATATGTTGCATTTGTCGCATGCAATACTATGAGTACCGTCATCAATCTGTCCATAAGCACCGCAGATACAATCGAATATCCAGTCTTCTTCTTCCGCAAGTTCCTCAAGTGCTTGCTTTTTCCGTTCGATTTCCGCTTTGAGATGACGTTCAGAGAGACGACCAACACCGTCTTCGACCTTTTTGTTATCTTCGGAAAGGTTGGCAAGTTCCTCCTCATGCAGTATTCGACGGGCCTCTCTTTCCTTTAGTCGTTGCTCTCGAGTCACCATGCGAGACTCGCGCTCCTTTTCCAGTTTTAGCCACTTCTCTTGCTCTTTCTTAGCCATAGCTAGATCCGCGTGTTTTTTGCGCTCTGCTTCACGAGCCTCCTCTTCTTGCTTCTGTGATTCCATCTTACCCGCAATTCTGCTTGATCTCTTGGCCGTCGCTAATTTCTCGAGATTCAGTAGCTCTCGCTCCTTCTGGGCTGCCTTGCGTTTATTAGCTTCTTCTTGCTTCTCCAAAATAGGTAATAGGTCATCGACGATTCGTTGACGAAGGATCTTCTCATTCGGATCCCGACTCTTTTCAATAGTGGCGAGAAATGTGTTGAAATCCTCCAATGTAACTGCAAGACACTCCCATTTCATACCACCTAGACCATCATCTTCTTTCGTTACATCGTCACCTAATATGGTATCATCCTGAGCGTCTGCCTCGCTTTCTACAGCTTCGGAGATTCTTCTGCGTTTGCTCGCGCGTGATGCCGCCTTGGCTTTTTTGGAATTCTTTTTCGCTTTCGTCGCAGGAGGGGGAGGTGGAGGTGGTTCGGTTTGACGGTAAAGTCGGTTATCATCGAGAACAATGTAGGTGCGATCCTCCGAGTCCCAGCCAAATGGTTCAACACGCTGAACGGCTATTAGCACTGCCCTTTCTGATATCCTAGCTGAAACATACCCATATTGCTTGTTCAACATCCTTTTGTTCATCCATCCTCTCTCGAATACGGTCTGGGTTTACCATTGTCCATTGGGTAAGTTGTTGTAGTACTCGGATCTGGAGCGATGAGCGTTAGTATGCATATGTTTCGCGCTCGTCAATGCAGCCTACCTTGGTAAAAACATCGAACTCGGCAAACTTGGCAGGCTCTCCCTCGACACCAAAAGGGTTGCGATCAGGTGCTTTCGCAACATACTGTCGCCTAGTATACTCATCGAAGATCTCTGGCCTGTATAGCGTCAGTATACGGGGTTAGACAGGGGGGTGGGCAACCTACGTCAATCCTCTATGGGAGGAAACGAACTTCAAAAGGGCGAGACCGAGATCTTGTAGAACATTTGAATGATGCTTCAGACATTCCATTTCCAATTCCTAGAGCGAACAAATTAGTGGTGAGAAAGGGTCGGTGTGGTCCAAAGGGAGGCCTGCCTCGGTGTCCATATTCTCGTCGATCTTGAGGGCCTTGCCAAAGGTAAAAATGTATTGCGTAAGAGCAGCAAACTCCCACATGTTCCTGATGCGGTCCAGCATGGTGGGCTCTTTGGTTTTTGGTGGTTCGGTCGCGACAGGTTCCTCCATCTCCTGACGGCCCCTCTTGCGCGAAGACACCATATTGAGGCTGATGCGGTTGCAACAATCGAGGGATGGCGGTTCTTATCGAGACGGAGAAGTGGGAGGAAGGATGTTGTGGTCTGCGATGACGGCAAGACTGGCGCACGCGTTGTTGGCAATTGCAAGTGGAAGTAGAGTAGTTTGGTGGGAGTGGTGTTCATGCTTTCAAAAAAGTTACCGACGCGGTACTTTAGCCTGGCGCGAACCTAAAGCTAAATCCGTGGTCAGGTTTAGAGTGATGCTCACGTGACGGTTTCATTGGGGCCAGTGGAGATTTGCGCTGACCCGACATTTTCAGATAGCGGCAAAGTCTTACTCGCGGCCATTGATCAGAGAAAATATACTCTTATATAGTTTGTTTTTTTATCTATCAGATCAAGTATTGAACCTGCATTTTTCGTGATCAAATTCCCCAACCAGTAGAAAAGTGTAGATTTACTTCAACTGACCCCCAAAATGTACCCGATCTAACTTCTGGGGACTCCTAGTACGCTGCACCTGTTACCAGGAATAGGTGTTCGTACCTGTCGGGCAGGGGTTCAGGAACACGGCTTTTGGGTGCTTTTGGGCGATTGCACAGCCGCGCATCGCTGGACTAGGCTCACCTCGAAGTGAACCACGGCTCCATGTTACAGAATTGCTGAAAACAAATCTGATCTGCTCCGCTCTGCTCTGCTTCAATCCAATACCAACACCACCAAAGACCCCAGAATCTACGACAGAAGGCCGAGGAAGAAGAATCCCCTCCACGGAAACATCCTCTAGATCACCTCTAGATACCCTCGTTTACCATTCGCAGCAACTCCATGATGACCACGACCTGAGAAGCACCTCCGGCCGCGCAGCGCATTGCAGTTTCCCTTCTCGACAGGCGACACAGCACTTGCACAATTAATTCCACCAACCCTCAACCCTCAACCCTCGAGAGCAGGCTACCACGATACGACGAAGGCCTTCGGGTCATTGGCATAGGCCATAATGCCGCCTCCTAATTCACAAGATCCATCGCATCCTACTACCCCTCCTCACTCGATTCCTCTTCAAAATCTAGGACCACCACCAGAGTCCGTCGACTTGGCTGATGGCCACCGACAGCACACGCGAGGGAGGAGCATATTGGGTGGCATATCTTCACGGCCGACAAGTGGTGGTTATGAACGGGTGGAAAATGGATCACCAAGTCGAACCGAGAGACCCTCGAGGCCTCCAGTCTCAACCCAGTCGACCAGGGCACAACAGAACCGGAATTATAATGACGAACCGGAAACCCCCTCATCTCCAGTAGATACTTCCTCCTTTGCGGCGGCAATGGCATTCACAGGCCTGAGTGTACCAGATATCAGCATTTCTCAAGTCCCCCAGCCATCGCCAGCTCCCAGCACCTTCTCCCCTTTCGGCAACTACGGAACCGACGATATTGATCGAATATCTCCCTATGGTGATGCCAGCGATGAGTATTTTGGAGACCAAACAAGTTATTTTCCCACCGAGGGTTCTGACAGCATACCCCTTACCGACGCGAGCCACCTCCAACCTATAAGTGGGGCACAGGTGTATAGTTCTGGGGGACAGCGACACAATAGATCAGAAAGCTTCCACAGCGTCAATTTTGATTCCGCCGATCAGGTACGACGGAGGAGCTCCAGGCATGCTGATGGCCTTGGGTCGGCGGAACAAGGACGATCACCCAGACCTGGCCGCTCAAGGGGACACAGCTATGGAGCTTCACTTGCTCCTGATGGTCAAAATCAGTCCAGATCTCGCTCACCATCCACTACCTCTGGCGCTTTCTTGAGAGCTGGTTCTATCGTCAGAGCGATGTCACAGCGTGTCGTCAATATAAGCGGAGAGGCGGAGATGATAGATTTTGCTGCTCGTCGAGCGAGTCGGCTGACAAGACAGCCTAGTCTTTCCACCATGGCGAGTTTGAGTGATGAAGAGGAAATTAGATTTCAGCCAAAACGCAAAAAGGATCCGCTAGCAGCCGGTCCCAATCCCCAGGCCCAATTGCCCACTGCTCCTGTTGAAAAGGCAATGAAGTTCTTTGGAAAAGCCGAGCCCGTGAAGTCTTATGAGGAAGAAATAGAAAAGCCACCCAACCCTCTGCGGGGCAGATCGCTGGGAATCTTTTCTTCCGACAGCAAAGTAAGGAATTGGTTATGTGACGTACTCGTATATCCTCTCACGGAGCCGGTTATTCTGATACTCATTATGGTTCAAACAATACTACTTGCAGTAGAATCTTCAAGGAGTGTTTATGATTACCCTCGTCCCAAGCAATGGGGCGCCACCCAAACCGATTATGCTATATTTGGATTGTTCGTCATTTTCACACTGGAAATCATCGCAAGAATCATCGTATCTGGACTCATTCTCAATGCATCCGAGTACAGCTCAACGAAGGGAAAGGTCGGAGCGAAGGCTATTATCTTAGATAAATATCGCGCCGTTTTCAAACCACAACGTGGACTTTCTACCAAAGGGAACCGTCCTTCACCAGCCCTCAGCGCCCCAACTGTTATCCGATCCTTCACTGCTATTCAGGGAGACAAAATAAGGACAGTTGAGCAGGCGCAGCGGCTCCAGCTAGCAAGACGTGCATTTCTACGCCATGGGTTTAACAGACTTGATTTTGTGGCCGTTTGTGCATTTTGGGTGGCTTTTGTTTTGGGGGTCATAGGAAAAGAGGCAGCTCAGCATCTCTACGTTTTCAGGATGTTGAGCTGTTTGCGAATCCTTCGGCTCCTAGCTCTCACGCATGGTACTGCAGTATGTATTATATACCACTCTAATCCCATCCCTTGCTAACCAGATTTGATAGGTTATCCTCCGAAGTTTGAAGAAGGCTGCACCACTGCTGGTTAATGTTTCATTCCTAATTGGCTTTTTCTGGCTTTTGTTTGCTGTTATTGGCGTGCAAAGTTTCAAGTCGAGTCTTGACCGACAATGTGTCTGGGTAGACCCTCTTGACCCAAAGAACCTGACCGGCTCGGCGTGGGTGCAGTCTGAGCAATTCTGCGGTGGCCAATTCAATTCATCTGGTGGACACGAGACCTGGAGAAGACCCCCAGGACCATTAGACGGGACCATCGCCCTCAATGACTTGCCGTCCTCGGGCAGCTCCATAAAAGGCTATCTTTGTCCTCCAGGCTCTTACTGCATTGAGCTTCAGCAAGATCATCTTCCCTTCAATGGTACAGTGAGTTTCGACAATATATTTCAATCGTTGGAATTGGTTTTCGTAATCATGACTGCGAATACGTACTCAGACCTAATGTATTATACCATGGACTCGGATTACTTAGCCACCGCCCTTTTCTTCGCTGGTGGTATCATGATCATGATGCTTTGGCTACTCAATTTGCTGATTGCTGTTATAACTTCGTCCTTTCAAGTCATCCGAGAAGAGGGAAAAGCTAGTGCGTTCGCTGCCCACGTTAAGAACATGCTGCCGACACATGATCCCGAAGCACCGCCCCGTCTTAATAATCTCAAAAAGTTATTCGACAAAACAAAATGGTTCTGGATCGTCTGCATTGCCTACGATATCGTTTGTCAGGCTTCCCGAAGCTCAACCATGTCGGTAACAAGAGGAAAATTCATTGACAACTCCGAGGTTGTGGTGACTTTTATTCTCTTCATCGAAATAATTCTCCGATTTGCCGTAGACTGGCGGGGGTTCACGAGAGACAAGAAGAATTGGTTCGACCTTGGACTTGTTGTTATTACAATGGTGATTTTAATCCCACCTATTCGCAATTCAGGGACGCCTTACGCATGGTTGACGCTTTTCCAACTTCTCCGAATCTATCGCGTCATCATAGCGGTGCCAGTTACAAGAAAATTGATTACACTTGTTCTCGGAAATTCTAGTGGTATTGGTAATCTAATGTTGTTTGTGTTTCTCATCACCTTTCTAATATCTATATTCGCTGTTCAACTATTCCGCGGTGAATTGGAACAACTAGACGATAATGGAGACGATACGGTTGCGACCTTTTACACCATCTACAATGCCTTCCTTGCAATGTATCAAATCCTGTCGAGCGAAAACTGGACAACCATTCTCTATAATATAACTGGAGCCGGGAGGTCCCGAGATAATGCATGGATTGGTGCTGCGTTTCTAATCGGGTGGTTTATTCTGGCAAATTTCATTCTGGTCAACATGTTTATAGCGGTTATTCAGGAGAATTTCGATGTATCGGAGGATGAAAAACGCATGCACCAGGTAAAGGCCTTTCTAAACAGAAAAGAGCTTGGTGGTGACTCGAGCAATTTGTCACTTTCCGCTATTTTTCGGTTTGGAAAAGCGAGAAAAACCAAGGATCCATTAGATTATGGACCAGCGACCATGGAAATGCTCCTGAAAGACGCGGTGGTAAAAGATTTCCTCGATGATGAAATCCGTGCCGCTGAGCAAATCCCCGCATTTCCGGAAACTCCACCCACCGGCGACAACCCTACTTCTAACACTGGATTCTTCTCGAGGTTCAAAGGAAAATTCAAGAACCGCATCTGGAACCGAGAACCAAATCCGTTCTACTCAAATATCCAGTTTTCGGCCCGCGCAGACGAATCGACGGATGCAAGGACCCTTGCCAAGGAAGCTGTATCTGCCACCTCGCAGAGAAAAAAAGCGCAGAGGGAGTTCTTAGCTAGACACCCAACCTACAATAATGCTTTATTCCTGCTCACACCCACGAACCCCATCCGGCGTTTTTGTCAGAGGATTGTTGGGCCTGGCCGTGGAGGCGAGAGAATAGAGGGCGTAGAACCAAACAGGGCTGTATGGTATGCCTTCTCCGCATTTATATACGCCTCCATCGTGGCAATGGTTCTACTTGCTTGCGTCACTACACCTCTCTATCAGAAGGAGTATTTCGACCATCACAAATTCAATGTACGAAATTGGTTTGTGTGGGTTGACATGGCTTTTGCCGTCGTATTTTCGGTAGAGGCGTTAATAAAAATCCTTGCGGATGGCCTTTTCTGGACCCCGAATGCATATTTCAGAAGCTCATGGGGTATGATAGATGGAGTTGTTTTGATCACATTCTGGATCAATGTTATTACTTCGCTCATGGATGATGGAGATGTGTCCCGAGCTGTTGGAGCCTTCAAAGCTCTGCGAGCATTGAGGCTATTGAACGTTAGCGACAGCGCCAGAGAGACCTTCCACTCGCTGATTGTAGTTGGATTTTCCAAATTCTTTTCTGTATGTTGTGACCCACCCTTCTATCAATACTCGCTAACTAATTGTTAGGCTGCCTTCGTCTCTCTGTCTCTTCTGGTTCCTTTCGCTGTGTATGGCGTCAACCTCTTCAATGGCCGGCTTGTAGCGTGCAATGATAGCGGTTTTCCTAATGGAAGCAACAATCTCAGTGATTGTTTCGGCGAGTACCAGGCTACCCCTTTCAGTGATCAATGGCCCATGATTCAACCTCGCGTAGCGCAAAACTCATATTTCGACTTTGACGATTTCGGTAGCTCTCTGTTTATTCTCTTCCAAATCGTTTCCCAGGAAGGATGGGTCGATGTTATGTGGGCTGCCGAGAGTATTGTTGGCCCTGGACTACAACCACAACCCCGAAATTCTGAGGGAAATGCACTCTTTTTCGTCATCTTCAATATCCTCGCCACTGTCTTCGTGCTTACGCTGTTCATCTCGGTTTTCATGCGTAACTATACAGAGCAAACTGGAGTTGCTTTCTTGACGGCTGAACAAAGATCGTGGCTGGAATTGCGAAAACTTCTCAAACAAGTTTCCCCCTCGAAAAGACCTTCGACGACTGTTGGCAGGGGGTGGAAAGATTGGTGCTATAAAAGAGCCGTCCGAAAATACGGGAGATGGCAAAGGGCTATAACGATCGTTCTTGTTCTGCATCTCATCATCCTTTTGGTTGAATATTACCCCGAGCCAGTTGGATGGGATACGGCGAGAAATTTCGTCTTTCTCGCCTTTACAATGTTCTATATGGCGAATATTATAGTGCGAATCGTTGGACTTAGCTGGTCAAGATTCAGTCGAAGTTCCTGGGATGTCTTCTCCATTTTTGCTGTCGTGGGGACACTTGTTTCCACCATAATTCTCTTGGTAGACTTCAACAGCCAGCTTTACATCCAACTCCACAAGCTCTTTCTGGTTTCGGTAGTTCTTTTATTGATTCCGCGAAATGACGCCCTTGATCAGCTCTTCAAGACAGCGGCTGCTAGTTTGACAAATATCGGTAATCTTCTAGCAACCTGGTTTGTCTTCTTCCTTGTCTTCGCTATAGCTATGACCCAGACTTTTGGTCTCACCCGATTTGGTGCTGGCGAAAGTGGGAACTTGAACTTTAGAACTGTGCCCAAAGCGCTTATTCTGCTGTTTAAAATGTCGACTGGTGAGGGCTGGAACGACATCATGGAAGATTTCGCAGGTATAGAGCCACCCTTCTGCAACAAACATCCGGATAGTTTCTTTCAAAGCGACTGCGGAAGCACCAATTGGGCCAGAGCACTCTTCATTTCTTGGAACATTCTGAGCATGTATATCTTTACGAGTTTGTTTGTGTCCTTGATTTATGAGAGTTTCAGTTACGTTTATCAACATTCTAGTGGCCTCGGAAAGGTTAGTAGAGAGGAACTCCGGCGCTTCAAGCAAGCTTGGGCTACTTTAGATCCCGAAGGAACGGGGTTCATAACGAAAGAACAATTCCCTCGTCTACTTGGAGAACTCTCTGGTGTGTTCCAAATGCGAATATACAGTCATGAAAATTCAGTTCGCAGTATTTTGGAGGACATCCAGGGAGGGCCTACGTCTGGTAGGATCTCCTCCATGGCTGCGTCTGGGGGATCAAGCGGGATCAACCTGAAAGCTCTAAACAAACGTCTTGCGATGATCGACCCTCAAGAAGTTCGGATCGCAAGAGCTCGCTACAACTTGTTCTTTGAAGAAGTCATGGTATCAGCGGAAGTAGATGTTGGTATATCATTTACAACCGTTCTGATGGTTCTTGCTCATTACAATGTCATTAGCGATAGTAAGAGCTTAAAGTAAGTCAATTCTAGCAACGAAGTTCCCTAACATATCTAACTTTCCTAGGCTTGAGGAATTTTTACGTCGCCGTGCCCGACTTCAACGAGTAGAGGAAGAAATACGCAGGCGGATCGTTTTGGGCTTCTTTGACACCATGTAAGAATCACTAATGCTGTCAATTATTGCTCGCTGACATCATATGTTTAGGTACTGGTCACGAAGATTTAGGAAACACCTAGAAAAGAAACGATCAGGGCGCATGACAGATGTACCACAACTTGGTCCAGAGGTTTACGTGGACGACGAAGAGGAGATTGCGAGAAAACGAAAAGCAAAAGCCCATGCATCATCACGACTTTCGCCTATGGACATTGTCGACCCCCGCAGTTCATTTATTACTCACGGGTTGGATGGTGCTAATCGACATCGCATGACTGAGTCGTTCTCCAGCGGAGGTCCTCTTTCCCCCTCAAGTCCATGGACCTCGAGCCCAGGAAGATCACCACAACTCTCACCACATCGACCGACCAATTCAGCTTTCAGTTTCGAAGGAGAGCAGCAGCTATCGGCTCCCAATTCGGCAGCAAGCAGCAGACGTGGAAGTGCGGTCAGCGCTGAGAATGTTCTCGAAGTACTCGAGACGTCAGCGTGGGGAGAGAGTATTAGACGCAGTTTCACCACGAGACGACCCGACCACAAGGAAGGAACTTGATAGGAGGAAACCAGGAAATCATTTCATTGATTTCATTCAACACTTGAAGATGCAGATGGACGGGTTTCCATCATCTGCGAAACATTCAAGAAGAGCGGGGTATGTGTCCGTGCGGGTTGCATAACAGGTTTGGGGAGGGTTAATGAACATCACGGCCTCATGATGAATTTCTTGTTTCGATTGAGAAAAGAGGTGTAAATATGGGCATTCGGAACCAGATGTGGACCGGGGTTTTCTAGTTTCTATGTATGATTTTTTTGGTGGTTGTTTCTTTTGCGCGGATACCTGGGCATTTTTCTTAGGAGGAGACGGAGCAGGCGAATTAGATGGAAGAAGGGACTTCTTATTATTTGTTGCATAGCCAGGGAGTTTTCTCAGCGTGGAGGGAGGTTCGCACTCCAGCCAAACGTAATATGTATGAAACAATTTTCAAAATGAGAATGAATGGTTTTCCTAATTCAGGACTTCCGATATCTGGATTCTAATTTCGGCTTCATTGATTCTCGGAGCATTATTTGAGTTATATTATTGTGCAAATATTGATCGTACGGAATTCGTGGTGGGGTGGAAGTCCAATTGAAACAAGGGCAATTAATACGCGAGTACGAAACAATGTTTACCCAGGGGGCCAGATTTTTATACAGACTGTTGTTGTTTTGTATTGTTGACAATGTGTATTTACACAAGGTCAACATGAGACCAAGTATGTCACCATCACTATTGATATCCATTCATATTGGAAGATATATCGACCATTTGAAAGATGCAACCTGGCTGAGGCTCAGTGTCCCTTCCTTACGGAGCTTGGCAGTATCAAGTTGCTGAACCCCTTATCGCGGGACGGGTCCGCACTAGACCAGAAGCGAAGGGTTGAAACCTGTCGCATGCGTGGTTCAGGTTCTCATCCTCTTCGCTTCACCCTCACAATCTCATCATCTCACAGCAAAAGATCGGCTGATGCGCATCAAACCGGCCTGTTCTGGTTTGAGGAATTGAGCTTTTTTGAAGGCTCAGATTGCAGTGTGTGATTTTGGGCAGTTGTTGACGATGGAGGGAGTCTGTGAGTCTGGGAATCTGTCTCGGCATTGTGATGTGATTGCTGTTGGGCAGCTCGCATCTTGGAAAATCAACTAGTGTGGCTTCGAGAAATCGTCAGCGATGTCACGAAGGTCTGGGGAGGTCGCATGAAGATTCAGTACGTGTAAAATCCTGCTCCAAATAACTCAGAAACACAAGGGTCGTCTCCCCACAGGTTCGGCCTCAAGGTCGTCGTCCCCAGGGCTGAGGACGCTGAAGGGAAATGCATCGGGACACGAGGGGGTCGTCATTCGGGCTTCATCAAGGTCCGGGATCAACAGCAGTCCAGGCTCTTTGGCCCTCCCCACCGCATCCCCCGAAACGTTGTCAAGATGCCCGAGGTGCCTTTCCAGGGCATCGCATACGTTCATTCTGGGCATTGTCACACCACGGTTGCTGAATACCCAGTAAGTAAAGCAGTACATGATCATGATCATGAGCAGATCAAGACACACCACACCAGGCTGCTGGAAACTGTTTCTTACTCCAACATGTTTTGCTGCGTTGCATCGAATTGTTGGAGATTCAGCCTCCGTTCTGGCGATGAGGCCGAATTCTTCACAATTCTCGGAAGGCTTGCCCCCCCTGAACTCTTCCTCCCTGTCCGCCGAAACGACTCCTACGGAGCGGAGCCATGCTGCCATTTCCAGCGTTCCCACCCTTCTGTAACACCCCTCGCATTGACAAAAGCCACAGCAAGGTGAGCAAGCAGGGCCGTTTGTTTGCACGCCACCTCCAAGTTCGTCTTTTATTGCATTTTTACCTCTTTTTTGCCTGTCACTCCTTTCTCTCATCCTCCCTGCCCCCCTGAACTCCCTGAGACTCGCTTCTGTTCAACCCTGCCGATCTCCGTCTGCTCCCAGGACCGCATGGGAAGTCCTAGCGTAGTCTTCGGTGAGAGCGGTGCCACTTAAGTAACGGGGAGTACGCAACTTCAGACTAAATCTTTTCTATTTCGCGTTCATCAGCTTTTTGGAGATCAAGAGAAGGGTTGCTTTACAAAGTCTAAAAGACTCGTCACTCGTTCAGTTCTACGTACTCCTAATCCACAAGGCTGCGCCTTCGATATACAACCCCCCCCCCACACGCATTACCAGCACTCCACCAACCAACCACTTTTAACTTCGAACTATTTTCGAACCTAATCCTTATTTCCTGGTTCAAATTTTGACTGGAAGCTTTATATTACTTGCGATACTTTCTCCACCTTCTTCTACCTCCAACCATCCTCTTCTCACCTCACCAACTCACCACGATACCTCAACCTCTACCGTCAGAATGCATACTACACGCTTCCACTCCCTCTCATTCTCTAGCATCCGCACTTCCCTCCGACGCTCTCGTTCTCCTTCGGACTCTTCAATGATGTCTAACAGCCGAGACTCCTACATTTCCAACGCCTCCTCCCAAGCTTCTCAAATCAACGCCATCATGCACCGACAACCATCAATGATGCATATGGAGGAAGAGAAGAAGTCCTTCGGAACGGGATTGGAGATCCTAGAACCAAGACCACTCGTCTACTGGGGTGGTTTGGAGGAGAGAATGGGTTCCCTATAAACGACTTCACACACTTCACTTTGGGGACGCGGATTGGGGTACTTTTATTGGATATGAAGTGATGGGTTCGACTTTTTTGGGCAGACTTTGCGGCAGGGACGATGGTCAATTTTATGATGGCGTTGATATGATTCACACGGCTTGGGCGGACAGACCTTGTCTTCGTAGGTTACGAATTGGGGACGGCGGAGTACATTTTTTTGATAGGAAATTTCTTGGTTCGAGGTTGGAACTTTTTACTCCTACTCGGAGGAAAGTTGGAAAGTTTGAATAACATGGATTGGGGAATTCTAGGGCTTCATTGCTACTGAATATTATTTTTTGGAACCTCACAAAAACAATTTCTCATATGACGTGCTATTTGATTGAACGAGACCCCGATTGAATTGACGTGTTTGATAGGTCAATTCACATGCTTGCGGAGTCGGACCTGTCAGGCTTGGCTTCTTAGTTCGAGAACACTGAATTCATTCACCGCAAGAACTCCCTCGTAAACTCCTGATATCTCTCCAAACATAATTATCACGATCGTTTTCTGGATAAGAAAACAATCCTGTAAACGCTTACGACAACCAAACAACATTTCAAACTATGTTTAACCTCGAAAACGTCGAACAACGCACGGAGGAAGGTCTCCATACCACCGACCCCTCATCTCCCTCAACAATATCGATGATATCTACCTCAAACTCGATACAAGAAATTGGCATGACTCGATCTCAAGCCGTCAATCTGTACACGAGGTTCGTCATCTTCCACAAAATGATCAACCTTTCTGGAAGAAATCTCTCTGAAGCACCTCACGCCACCTTCATATACTTTTGGTCGCGCGTGATTGGGTTCGCGAAATTCAGATCGAAGGCTAATTTTTGTCTTGATAGCCATTTCTTTTCCACGTGGAATGTCAGAAGTTATGTACGTCTTATTTCCGGATTTCAAAAACAGGTTTTCTGCTGTGGTTTACTGATTTTTTGGTAGGAGTTTGCGGTGGTGAGAATGCCAAATGATGCCAGGAGTGGGAAGTGTACTAACATGTTAGATTATATTTACTGCAGATGCATATCCAGACACTTTGGTTGCTTCATCTATACGGCAAGCCATCTCTTTCCATTGTTTTGCAAACAAGAAAGTCATGTGATGCTAACTCGCCCAGGGGAATCGTCCGAACTGTTGCTTCCATTTGCTTTGCTTCTGTCGTAGGAAGATGGGTTGATAAGTCCCCGAATCGCATGAAAACACTTTCAAGCACTATATCCTTCAATCGGATTGCAGTAATAACAACCTCCGTCTTGTGGTTTCTCATTTCAGGGCCAGAAAAGAAGAATGGTGGAACCCTCTCGGGACTCGGATTTCACCTCGAGCTTTCACCGATTTTGAAAAATGGGATCTTTACTCTCATTCTGTTTCTTGGGATTGTCGAAACTCTCAGTGCCAGTGGTAATATGCTTTCCATGGAACGGGATTTTGTTCCGACAGCTGCTGATCCAAGTGGTCAACCCTACGACTTGACCCATTTGAATTCGGTAATGAGAAGAATTGATCTTACCTGCAAACTTGTGGCTCCTATACTGATATCCATCGTTATATCGGCTACTAATGTAAGAATTGGGATCATTGTAGTTGCGGCTATGAGTGCATTGAGCTGGGGAATCGAGTTATGGTGCGCTAAGCGAGTCTGGGATCGCAATGCTAGACTGAGAGTTCTCAAAGTGCCACGTATTGGATCCCATTCAGGCAACTTTAGCGGCTTCGGTGAGGCATCACAAGCAGGTTTTACCAGAAAGGTATCTCAAGCAGTTCGACAATACTTACATAGCTTTCGGAATTATTTCTCCTCGCCGGTGTGGATCCCTTCTTTCTCCCTCACGCTTCTTCATCTCTCCGCGCTCTCCTATGGAGCAACATTCATCACATTCTTGCTCAGCTCTGGATTTTCCTTGGCCCTTATCACAACTGCCAGAGCCTGTGGAAGTCTGGTGGAAATAAGCAGTACGCTTGTGACACCTGTAGGAGTTCGATATTTGGGAAAGGCGAAGAATCACGGCCTTATTCAGGGTCGGGAGAGAACCAATGCGGAATCCGAGGGACCATTGCTCGAGAGTGCTCCTGAGCTGTCAGAATCAGAAGCAGTAACAGAGACGGGGCTTCAAAGATTAGGTTTATGGGGGTTAAGTTGGCAGTTAGGCTGTCTGGTGAGTTACATTTCTTTCGATTCTCACGTGGGATTCTAACAATGAAAAGGTGCCTGTTTTGTATACCCTTTGGGCATTAACCCAAGACCAGTCGCCATCTACCTTGATCAGCCGCATTATGATGCCCAAGACATCCTTTGCTGTCCAGGCTTTCACGTTATTCGCCTTCTTGTCCTTCTCTCGACTCGGTCTATGGATCTTCGATCTCACAACTCAGCAGCTTACTCAAACTCTGAATCCACCACGCGCTCTGTCCTCATTCACTGGGGTGGAGTACAGCTTTGTTTCCTTTTTTGAGTTATGCCAGCATCTGATGGGTATTTTCTGGGGCCGACCGGAGGATTTCAAATGGATCGCGAGCGTGAGTTTCATGGCTGTACTTATCAGCTCTATAGCTTATGCCGGATGGGTTAGACATCGAAGGGGACATTTAATACATTGGGAGAATGTAACAAAATGCTGTAAGCGGATGAATCGTGGCTAGGTTAACATGGCCGAAATTGAATATATTTCGCTTAACGCAAAAACTCCTTTCTCGGCAGAACCAAGTCAACGTCGCTAAACGGCACTAAATCCCAAAGAAAGACGAGATAGCTTATCGAATAAGGAAACAAAATAATGTCGCCCCAAATACGTCTCCCGCACTTTGAAAAGAGCAAAAGATGCCCCTTGACTGGAAGGTTTGCTTACGCATGCTTCTATTGCCTGCCAATGTTCCTTCTTTAGAATTGTGTTTCTTTGCCTTTCGTTGCTAATGTATCGTCGAGCATTATAAGATACTGTTTGTTTGGAGCCAGACACAGGGCGTTATAATCCACACATTTCTTCAATGATCGAACCTGTTATCTGAGAACAATTAGAACTTGGAAGAATGAAGGTGTCTGTGTTTCATCTCTAATAGTTCTCGGATAACATCTAACATCTATTTCCATTTAAGTTGATGAGGAATAGAGTGCGAATGTTGTCCGAAAGTCATTTTCTGGTTATCGAGTTTTTCTAGTTCATCTTTACTCCTCTCTCTCGCAGGCAAGTCAGCATGAGCATGAGAATGAAGAAGGAGCTAAGATGCTTTCCTTCTTACTCTGGTGACAGTGCAAATGTTGGGGTTCTGGGGCTACGAATCGAGTTCCCGTCAGGGGACCTCTGTTGGAGTGAGGTGTTGACGTCGAGGTCGAGAGGGCAAGAGCGAGCCCCTGGCGCGCATGTGCGTGGCGACTTCTCGTCCCGCCAGGTCGAGTGGGAGAGGGAGGAAGGAGCGACCATCCATGGGAAGAGAGGCACGGGTGCCACGTCGCGGCGAGAGGCCTCGTCAAGCCAGGTCAAGGAGGGCGTGTCGAGAGGGTCTGTCGAGACAAATGGAAGGAGCTACCTCGAGTCCCGCCTTCTGTGGTGGTCAAGGCCGAGGTCGAGGTCGAGCTGAGTGTCGAGTCCAGTCACGAAGGGAAGGAGCGACCTCGAGGCAAGAACCAGACAGTCCTCCTCGACCCACCACGTTACTTCCTAAAGCAGGTTAGCCCCGAGTGTAACCCCCCCCCTCGGACTCCAATTTCTCGCGGCTTGGTTCTTCTTTCGTTCAACTTCCGAATGACGGGTGGTGATGCCGTGGGTACGACTGCTGCCACAAGTTCGGTCAATGAGATGTGCAACTCTAGAGCATCGTATTTATGACTGTGCAGTCTGTAGTGATTTGTATTCCATTAATCAGTTTCTGCATCCCAACTTTTCAAGCGGGCACGAGTGGTGCCATAGCCCTCCAAAAATCGCACCGCACCCCTCGACCACCCTCCCAATTGAAAGCGTCCACCAAGGTAAAATTGTTCCTCAATCCAGGGCCCTCGTTCTGTGTAACGTTCTTAGCCTCTCCAATGAATGTAACACCCACCTCCGTGTACGGTTGGCCCCCAGTTTGATTGATACTCAGTTGCAATGGCGATGCGCCAGTGTAGACAGGCCAGTTTGTGCCATTTTGGGATGTTGCTGACGAAGATAAAGATGATGCATTGCATGCAGAAGCTCCTGCTGCAACAGAAGACGAAATGGAGGGGTTGTTTTTGGTGATGAAATTGCCCCAAATCGCTATAGGGTGTCTCAATCAGCGACAGTCCGAAAAGAGCCAAGGGATGGGGAATACATACTCATGAGGGCTCTCAAAAGATCGGGACCTTGATTGCGTGCTGCTGGCCCGACATAACCTGTACCATCCGAACCGTGAAGAGCCGCTGGGACCGAATATTGATATTTGTACGCCTCACGTCCGTTGCTGGTATCATAGGCTTCGGCGAGCCAGTACGACGGGCAAACGAAGGTTACCTCAGCATAAATGTTCTAGAAGAATCGTTAGGCAGGGCTCGTAAGACCCGGAAAGGGAAAACAAACATTGGCACGTTGCTGATGCCCAGTTGCTATTGAAGATACGTCGTTTGCAGTCGGACCTGTATCACCTTGCGTTGCGTATTTTGAGGCTGTCGTGCTGTCGGTTTCAATGCTATCTATAGTTAGTATGTATTTTGTGAAACCGTTGAGTGCATTTTCTTCATGAAAGTGATGCTAAATTGCTCTTGTCTTTCTATCATCAGGAGATCATCTGAGTAATTATCCCAAAGTTTAGGAACAATGAATGACCCCCAGAAGTACCAGAAAGTTAGAACAACGAGCGCTACCCGAGGCCACGTTTTGTGGTATTTTCAGGAGAGTAGTGGAATGAAGTAAGGAGTCGGTATGACACAGGACCTTGACAGATGCCGAAGTTACGCAAGTGATATAAGACCTACCTTCCTGGATAGTAACGCAAGGTTTTTGCAACATCGCTGTCACTGAAAAGGGGAAACGTTTCTTTGATAAAAGCCACAAGACTATCTTCGGTGGTGATATTTTGTGGCACAAACAAAGGACCTTCAAGAGCATCGTTCTATTTCCAACTCATTAGTATTTGAGCCAAAATGAAGAATGAGGAACTTACACCTGAGAGGACTCTCAAACCATTTACTTTTTTCTCAAGCAATTGTCCACTTGGAGCATTCTTTATAAACTTTCCGTCTGTAACGGGAAGAAATCCTCCCCAAGTTCCGTACAAACCTGAACCACCGACTATAGAACTTGCGTTCTGAAGAATGCCGTAATCTTTGGAGACAAGACATTGAAATATGGTTTGTGAACCAGAGGTACTCCCAGCTGCGTTACCTGTCAAACAACCGACCGCTTCAGCAAAAGCGTAGTACGTTTGAGTCGGTACCAAACCATTATATTCGTGTTGCATCGGAAGATAAGGTGACGCAGCAATGACCTGTGTTTCGCAGGTCAGCGCCCATTTTCCAATTGGGAAGGCAACTTACGTTTTGAAATAGAGAAGTCCCAAGTTCCCCCCCGAATGCCATTGCCTGAAGCATTACACTCCCACCACCAGCACTGACCCCAGCAATAGTCACTTTCTGTGGATCACCTCCAAACAAATGGATGTAATTTTGAACCCATTGTAAAGCAAAAGTTTGGTCTCTGATGCCGGCATTCACAACACCATTTTTATCGACTTCGTCACTAGCCAAGAACCCGAAGGCTCCAAGTCGATATTGAATGGCAACAGTAATAAATGAATTATTGTTAGTAGCCATGATTTCTCCAAAATCTTGATCGCCATTTCCAGCTCCATAACCACCGCCATGAATCCAGAATAGAACGGGGAGATTCTGAGCATTGGGTGGTGCTGAAACACTCAAAAACAAACAATCCTCAGATTGCCCTGGCCCATTTGAATAGTCGAGATTGAATTGTTGGGAGCCACTATTGTAAAGTGTCTGTGGACATTGATTTGGAATACCGTCTGCTTTGGTCACCGAACTTCGATTTTCGGCTGGAGGTTGAGGCGATTGCCACCGAAGTTTAGCAACTGGATTCTGGGCATATCGAATTCCTTTCCACTCCTTAAGATTGCTAGTAAGATTAAGAGTTCCTTCATAAACCGAGTAGCCAAGATCCACTTGTAATGAACTAGTGTTTGACGACTGCTCTTGTCGTTTATGAAGCGCTGGTGGAAACGGGCGTGGGTTGAAAGGTGTTGCTGTGGTAAGCGAGAAAACGAATGGAATGATGAGTGGGAAGAACTTCATCTTGAGATAGGGCGAGATAGGGCGGGATAGGATGAGAGGAATGTAGAGATGGAGAAAATAGTTCCAGATTTTCGGAATTTCGTAATCTTATACTAACAAAGTCCCTCATGCTTGCACTCATCTTACGCCCCTTCGATGCATGGCCCCGTACCACGAATAAGTCCGCGTAGAATGTAGCCAATTACACAAGAAGAACCGCGCCGTAACATTCGCACTGAAGTGCTGAAATGAGGTACCTGAGCTGAGCTGGGCTGGCAAGCCCATGCTCCCTATTTCGGCACTAGAATGGTGCTTCGGTATTAAAACCTTGAATCGCTTTGAGATCTCTCAGACACTTCGAGTCTACGTGGAAAAACTCGATCCTCTTCGTGGTGTTCCTTCACTGTGACTTACTTTCGTCAATGGCCCGATTTTATTCTCCTAGAAAACTGCCGCCCGGCTCCCAAATTTAATCTTTCCCCAGAGGGATCCACTGAGGGGTATCACAGCGCTAATCGTGGTATAAATTCCGTTGCACGACCCTACCCCGCGGTTTACTAACGTCGTTCAGATGCTGCACGTATTATCTAGCTACATATTTTGCGTAAATGATCCGAAGCCTCTTTGCGCAGAAAGGGATGTCAGGCGACTTGGGCCACCCCCTGGATGACGTTATTAGCCTCATGTAGCTTACTTCCCTGCAGCTTCTCGCATCCTGAACCTGAATTCCTGTACTTCGAAGAGTGATATTACATCAAAATTCCTTATGATCCATCTGTGCCGTCGAGAATACGAGTAAATTCAAGGGGTAGACATGCTTCATGAAGAGTCATTTCGTGATTTGTAATTTGAGATTTGAAAGGCTGACGCGGAACAAAACCGTTGAATGATGGGTACTTGCTTGCTAACTTGCTGGTACTAAAAAACTGTACATTAAGTGACAGTATATGAGGCTTACAATGCGGCTCGTTCAAAGTAAGGTTGTCCATACCTACTTTACGTCGTTGGTTCCGCAACATAATATCGTAAAAGGATCTCTAGTTTTGCTCTCTGTACACCCCCATCCCTCTATTGTCTCAGATATTCTATGACAATCAAATTCGTTATCCGTCAACATTTGGAAGAATCGGCTTCTCAGATCCCCTAAATGTTCTCGGAGGATAAACTTCATTGTCCTAGACTATTTCGCACAATCGAAACAAAGTAGGTGTGCGCAGAGCAATGCACAGCTCACTTACGTGACGTTGAGACAACTAGTTTCTTCCTCCGATCCTTTGGAATCGAAACAATAGAAAATAATTGAATATAGAGTTGCTGGCCCCTGGAAAGCGCGACATTAAGAGAAGCCATTAATGGAATTTGCCTAGCAGTAATGAATCCAAAAACCAAACGCCAAATACATCAACGCCCCGGAAGAACTTACCAGAAATCCTTCAATCTGAACCCGGCCACTTCATGATTGCTGCCTACCAGAAAATCATGGTCGTATCTTAACTCTAACTCCCTGACTTCCATCCTTCGCAACAGCAAAAAAGTAATCCCGATGCATTTCAACATCACCCACATCCGTCTCAAACAATTCCAATACCCCCTTATCACCGTCAAGTCTATACTCCTTCCCTCCAAAACTACCAAACACAGCAGCTAGACACAAATACAATTCGGTCCAGGCCAAATTGAGCCCCAAGCAGATCCTGGATCCACCACCAAACGAAACTAAATATTTGTCTAACTTTCCAGTCTCATCTTCGAGCCAACGCTCTGATTTGAACAGCTCGGGAGCTGGAAATATAGATTCATCGTGGTGAGCAACTCGGTGGTAGATGGAAACTGAAGTTCCAGGCGGGATGGACCAGGATTTGTAGTGCATTGTTTCGTTTGGAGCGATTCGAGGCATTCGGATACTGGTTCCGTAGGACAGCCGCAAACCCTCTTTTATCACTGCTGTCAGGTATGGCAATTTCTCGAGTTCCGGGACGGTCAACGGTTCTCCGTTTGGTTTCTCACGTCGAGCAAGGGCGAGTTCGTCTTTAACATTCTTTAGAATGGATGGCGAAGAGAGAATGTGGTAGGTAGAGACTGTTAAAGTCCAAGCTACGGTGTGAAGACCAGCACCGACAAGTACGATTGCTTCATTGACGAGGCGCTCTGTATTGTTCTCGCTTTCGGGCAGGTTACTCTCGAGAAGAGAATGGAAAATCGTTTGTCTATCTATTTTGGCTCGGGAGCCTGGCTTTTTGGCATCTTCGATTTCTTTGCGATACTTCTGAACCAGATTTAGTTAGAGTTTGTGCGAATCCATCTACTAAAAAGAGGCCAACGTACGCTCCTAAGATTGACCACAGCCTTGAGACCACTACCCATGTGTTCTCCTATCCATTCGGGAAGTGAAAGAACAGTACTTATGATCCATGGGAATTGCCTAAAGACATGCACCATCTTCGTAGCTTCAATCTCTATGACATAAGTAGTGGGATCGAAGTCTTTCGCTTGAACAATATTTTCCGAAGCCCCAAAGAGATATTCATGGATTACATCTGGTTTCCCCTTAGTGTCAGCGTATCATCATAGCATATTTTACAGCATAGTTCACAGAAAATAGCATACCATTCGCAAAGGCGCTCAGCGCATGTAAGACATTAACAGGTTCTTCGCTACCCGTCAATTCCCCAAACCTTGCTATCAAAGCATCTACACTGTCCACGACGACAGGCGTTAACCTCCTTGTACTTGCCATCGAAAAAAAGGGGCTGAGAGCTGCCCTTCTCTTCCTGTGCACATCATGAGACGGACTGGCCAAAATGCTATCCGGGAGCGAGAGACTCTGTGTGTGCCACGGATCGCGATCTCGTTTGTGCCCAACACCGGCGTAGATGGTACCATGGAATCCGGGGTCCGAAACATGAATCTCATGGGGATTGATACGGATGATTGGTCCATATTCTTGGTGGAGTTCGATGATTTTAAAGAGATATTTGCCACCGACTACAACATCGTAATAAAACTCATACCTAAAGCATAATTGTTATATGTAATGCCACAAGACAATCAGTTTGGGATCTTGCTCGGGACTTACCAGTAGGTCAGAGCAGCTAATTTTGGTCCAGGAAAGTTGGAAAGCGGGCTGAAGTAAATTCGCCATATTCCCTGACCGATGAGGAAGAGTAGATAGGAAACTCCCAGGACTGTCAAGGATGAAGCAACGCTATATAGTGCAACTGGTTCCAGCATGGTTGGAAAATACTAGAAAGATGGATCAACGAAAGTGGGAGAAACGGAAAGGGACAGTTGCATTCTATCTATGCGCAACCACTATGTTACAGCTGTGGTACTTTCGGGAATTTGCGTGGATGGCTGTGATAGAATATAGAAGCGGCACCGGATAGCTCCTACTATTTCATCCAATAAGTGGTTAACCTAGATCTTTCAAGATAATTATTCACCGTAGACAGAAAAAGTGGCAGTAATTAGCGACCCCCCACGAAACGAGAAGAATTGCAAAAACACAATAAAAATACGAGTAGACGTAGAGGACATTGAATGGTTACAATCCAGCTTCTAAACGATTTTCATGTTCTTCGTGTTAGGTTATACACGTTGCGGCCTGCCACTTATCCTGTTACAGGGTGCTCTTATAATGATTGTCTTTGATCTTCGGAAAATCACTTCAATTGTTCCCATAGAGAAACCATTCCCTCAATTACTCCTGAAGCCAGAACGACAAGATTTGTTTATTGCCGCTTTTGTTTTATCGCGAGCCAGGGTCATGGTGGCTTGAATGTAAGAAATCTAGAGGATCATCCTCTGACCGTGAGTAACACCTACCTAGATTTTCTCTGCAACAATACTGATAAGGAAAAATGTGAGATGACCTACCTCCACATACTGATAGAAATAAAAGGAGGAACTCGATGTTTCGTAGATTGACTCCTCTGCAGAGTGTGTCTGGTCGACAGGCAAAACTTGACGTTGCCCGTGGTGGGTGGCATGAGTTGCTTTGGTCTAGTCATTTAGAAGGTATATAGTACCTTTTGAGAAGCATTTCAGTGTAGAATAAAACCCACCAAATTCGAACGTTTCCCGCAAAGAATCAGAGCCTTTTAAAGCTCATCATGAGTTTCTCTTTGTCGAGATCTCTCTGCCTCCTCATGTGCTGCCTGTCGTCGCTCCTCTGCGAGATCGTCATGCGTTTTGTGTCCTGCAAAAACGGCCAAGATTCCCAGATCATATGTAACCTTACATGCCCCAGCCACAATAAAAGTAACCCAGAAAAGCTTGTATTGTGCCAGAAGTCCAGTAGTAAGAGGCCCAAGACTCTGAGAGGCTGTTTTTACGACATTGATCACACCCATAACAGCAGTTCTCTCATTAGGAAGCACCACGGCGGCGAGAAATGCGGAACGAGGCACTCCATCCATTGACGCTGTGCAGGAGCGAAGAACGAGGAATAGCATTGCCAAAGGTAGGGACGAGGGGACTGGTATAAAGGCGAGGAAAAGCGAGGAGGGAAGATGGGTGAAGACCATTGTTTTGACGTTCCCGATCCTTTTCGCAATGGACGAAGAAACGAGCATAGAAAAGGCGGCGATGATATTCGTTACGAAAAACAAGGAGCCTAGTCTTCCTCCTGTGAGGTTGAACTTTTCTTGGAAAAAGAATGAGACCCAGGATCTAGACTTGTTAGCCAAACTCTGTCTCGCCATACAATCAAGTACTCACAGGGTGACCAAGCCAGAGGCAAATGAATCCAGGGCAAACAGGATACACAAATTCGCCACAATTAACCGGCTCCCTTTACTGATCTCGGGGATTAGGGCGCGCAGTTTGGACTGCTTTGGCTCAATCTCCACAACACCAGCACTCTCCCCTAGAAGAGGCGCTACTTCGGCGTCTTGAATTGGGGTTGCAGGTTTCCTTTCGGCTTCAATCTCACTACCAAGACATAAGACGAGAACGAGTTTGACGAGACCAAATCCCGCGTATGCCCAGAACAAAGCCCTATATATACTGATATTGTCCCAACCCAGCCCAACGCTCGTGTATTCGATAAACCCGCCGGATGCTGCAACTCCCAATGCTGTCCCAGCAGTCCCAAGCAACATGTACCAGGCGTATATATCTCCACGTTTGGCGGCGGGTGTGAGGTGAGCCAGAGTTGATTCTTCAATCGCCCGAAAGGGTCCGATTTCGTTTCCTCTATGCCACACGTCAGTTGGTAACTCTTCACTTCTTGACTGGCACATACCCTGGACTGATCACACCAACAACTGCAGCAAGCAACAACACCCAATAATTACTCGAAGTTGCAAAGGCAACCCCACTGCTCGCCATCAACACCGCGCCCACGGCTAAAATGGCTTTCCTTCCCAACTTATCCGCGAAGAGCGTCAACACCAAGCTAATGGCAACATCACCCGCGAGGGTCAATGTCATAAAGAGCCCAATCTTGGCTTTGGAGATGCCCAGGGTAGCGAGGTAATCGACGAGGATAAGCGTTGAGCCCCCATAGGCGAAAAGACGGACGAATCGCTGTAGGCAGAGGATTTTGGTGTTGATGTTGGATCCCCAGAGGGAGATGAGACCCAGCTCTTCGAGAGCATGGTGTAGGTATCTCGTCGCCATTGCGAGGCTGTCTGGCTATCTGAAGTTTCCAGGCTATCTTCGAATTACTCTACCTCTTTTTGGGAGCCGGCGCTAAAGTCTCTCTATGTAGGTGGTCTTCGAGATAAACAGCAATGAGCAGCTACCTTCGCCGTGAGTCAGAGTTGTTTAACTGGGGAGCATTATCAGCGGAATTTCGCCATCGCGAACCTAACCCGGAAATCCTCGGATTGCCATGTCGTTCTAGGTTAGTACGGTACAGCGGGCAATTCGTGGGGTTCGCGGAGGTGTTGGTGGGCCATCCCATCCCATCCCAGCCTGCAATTGCGATGATGTTCTGTTTCATGAGCCGAGCAAACCACAGCCCAGGCGGCGCGCTCAGCGTATGGCACCCTGAATTACATTACCATTCTACTATAATTGAGTTGTTATCTTCAAGTTTTCCCATCCAATTCATTTTACAGTTTGTCTTGTCAAATTATTATACGAATATTATGGAACTTTTCAAGTTCTATAATATTTGTACATTTCGGGGTCCCGAATCCCTCTATTGTCCAAAATGCAAATTATCAAGGGCCAGATTGGAGCTGGGCAGCTTTCACGACTCCTAACCCCAATCTCTCGGGTCAAGAAGGCTCGAATTCCTATTGGATTTCTAGATACAACCTTTTTCACTACTTCTTTTCCCTAGGTCTACGGAGACGCAAAAAACTTCCCTTTTTACACCCCTTGAATCATAGGATTCTTTCGCTATCTTTAAGTACTACACGACAACAGCATATTCAAACTATCTAAGAACTTGTACTAGTATTAATAAATAAACGGTAATTGACAATTTTGTCTCTTAATTAATTTTTTATACCTAAAATGTCCCTTCAATCTTCGATTTATACCTAATTTATCCCTTAAATTTTTAAGGGACATTTTAGTTATAAAATAAGGGACATTTTAGTTAGTTAACATTTACTATTTTACTTATGTATTTATACCTATTTTTAAGTAAATAAAAACTATAGGTTATAACTTACTATTCCTTTATAATATATTCCATCTATCCTCTCTATCTACTATTACTATTACTAATAATATACTCCCTTCTAAGTATCGAGAGAAGGTAAAACAGCGTGTATTAGCAGCTCTACGTCGTACACTATCTTAACAACTTAAGTAATAACAATAATAAGATAACGCTATTAGAGAGACTCTTATAGTAGAGGGCGTTCTACGAATCGGTTAGGAGTAGCCTACTCTTAAGGAAGCAAAGGAGGCTGCGGTTGTCTATCTTCTTAATAGAGATGAATCCTATACAATTATAAAGTCAGATTTAGAGCGCTTTATGCTTAAGTATAAGAGAGAGAATTACAACTTCTACTTATAGATTATCCTTTCTACCAAAAGTCATTATACTATCCTACAAGCCTATACCCCTTATAATTATCTTATAAATACATATATAAATCACTATAGTAAGAATAGTATATGATATATTCTTAAAACCTATAGCGATTCTATTGATCGAGATCTTAAATTTAATACGAAGAACTTAGTTAATAACGAGAAGTCACATAGCAAAGCTTATAAGATACTAGCTTGTTAGGTATACCGTGCTATCTAAAAGCAACGTAACGACAGCCTTAAGGAGGAGAAGAGGTCATTTATACTCTTGTTAGATTATACTAATAGCATCTAGAATTTAGATCCTACTTACTACGTACGCCTTTAGATTAACGAGGAGACAAAGGAGTTTAAGAGTATATTTATCGCTCTAGGACCTCTTTGTAATACCGTTAAATATTTATGCTACTTTGCTAGAGTCGATATAACATATACTCGATTAAAGTTTAAGATAGTATTAGCGATTACTATTATAATTAATACTAACGACGAAATTCTACTGATTTGTTAGGTGCTATTACTAAAGGAAGACGAGAAGTCGTAGAAGTAGTATTTTGGTTATATAGTAGGTGCCTTTTAAACTCTTCGAGTAATATACGAGGATGTCGATAAATGGGTGTTGATTAGTAACTGCTAAAAGGGCCTACGAAAGCAACTCCTGTATAGCTTTCTGAAGGCTTACGCTCTAGCTTATTGTTAGTATATTATAGATAATATTGCCTTCTAGTATGGCTAGGAGCCTAGGCAGCTATGGTAGAGACTTTGTCGTATAAAAGAGGAGGAGACGTACTAAGAGGCTTTTTCTTAGATAGCGAAGTTTAAGAAGAAGTACTCTAATAAAACCCTCTTCGAATACGTTACTACGATTCTAACTAATATATTCTTAGTATATAATATAATTAAATGCTAGGGACTTTCTCGATACGGCTATAATATATTAAATATCGTTAAGAGTATAAACTTAATATAAAGTAAGATTCGGAATCGTCTACTAATATAATTGCTTAATAGTATATAGGATTAGGTTATAAAGACATTTTATACTCGTTGCTATTAGTCTACTAAATATACTAAGGTCTTGAATAAGCCGTAGAAGCTCTATCTTAAACGATTAGAGTATACTAGAAAGTATAAAGTTATTCCTACTAGTAGAGATGTATACTAAGTTACTATACCTAGAAAACACCGCTGCTGAGTTAACCTTAAAGAGCGTACTTACTCTTGCCTCTCTTTCTAGGATTACTAATCACCTTGCTTATATATAATTGCTTATTACTGGTATCTTACTATCGACGTCGTCTAATTCTTCTACTGTAGCTATTTACTCTCGAATTATCGATTAATATATAGTACTATATTTAAGCTATTTCTTACGATTAATAACCTTAAAGTAACCCCTAGCATTTTACTACTACTGAGAGAGCGCTACATAGGACGACTAAAGAAGGCACGTATCCGTCGAGAATATCGACTTTTAAATTAGAAGTACTGTAATTATTAAGAAGTTAGTTATAATTCAAGAACATATACTAGAGTGCCATCTGCTTACGAGCATATGTAGAAGGTAAAAGAGGCTCAATTTATTAATGGGAGTGATAGTAACTTAAGCGACGACGAGTTCGTAGATTAAGAGGTCTTTCTTAAAGGTATTAATAATAAGGAGGAACCTACTACTTGAACAAGGATTGCTGCCTATCGCCGAAGCCGAGTTTTAACATTACTTAAGGAGGATTTAGATACCGAGGATGAAGAAGGGGTATAAGATGAATTTAATAGCTTCTTAGAGAGCGAGGAAGAGGACTTTTTTAGCGAATCTATTCGTATTCAACGAGAGGAGCCATTTAAGCTTGATAAGGCCTTAATTATAAGTGAGAGCGACGATAGCAAGGCTAAGCTAATTATAGATTACGTACAACAACGATTTAATACTACTAGCGGTAGAGGGATCAATAAGCGATTTATTAGGCTAGGAATCTTCCTAGAAGTTTTAAATAGATAGGGTAATATTAAGAAGCGACGAGCGGGGATAAGTTAGAGTATAATTAATAGATATTAGTACTATACTAATCGAGAAGCTACTATAGATACTGAAGGGCGTCGACTTACGCCTAGTATATTAGATTAATTATATAGCGTTGGAGAGGTTATTAAGCAAGAGGCTCCGTAGGATGAGGCTAATGAAGCAGCATCTTAGGGCGAGAATAGTATAGGCAGTGTTATTTAAGTTCTAGAAGAAATTAAGGGTAGAATTAGTACTTAAATCGACGATCCTGAGCCTTAAGGAGTTAATTTAAGTACTAAAAGTCAAAGCCGTAAGTAAAAGGATTAGAGTATTCTACCTAAAGAGGGATCTCGCAAAAGCTTACGAAGTAAGAATTAGTACCTTATAGGTAGTATAGAAATATATAAATTTGCTTTCTTTATTGATTTCTTAGTGTTTTAGTATAAGTAAAAGAATAAGTGAAAAAAATGTCTTAACTAACTGAAATGTCCCTTAATTTGTAACTAAAATGTCCCTTAAAAATTTAAGGGATAAATTAGGTATAAATCGAAGATTGAAGGGACATTTTAGGTATAAAAAATTAATTAAGGGACAAAATTGTCAATTACCAATAAATAAATTCGGAGTAGGCCCCTATTTTTATTTTATTTTTCCGATTACTATGTCGCAGTGAAAATATGTTTCCGCACAGGGTGTACAAAGTATAAAAAGGGAAGCTTTTTCCGTCCCCGAAAGAGCCTACTCAGAAGACCTTCCGTATTTCTGATATGCTATACCCATTCTTTTTGAACAAGGAATAGAATACATGGTCTCTCTCAGCGATTCCCTGAACTTTACGTACCCCAGTCTTCAAGTCCCCCAAGCCACCATAATTGGCGATGTGACGATTGGTATCTCTTCTGTTGTATCATTCGATGGCAATCAACTACCGTCTGTCACCCTTGTCGAATTTATGCATCTTGTTATGTTGTGAAGTTGCACGCAGGGAAACGCTTGTCTCCCAAGTCAAAAGGCTCTTTATTTCATTGAATTTTCAACAGGCGAGTTGTTTGAGACTTGTTTCTTTTCCTAAGCCAACTACAGGCTTATGGTGGTTTTAGTGTTCACTTGAGAACCATGCGTTGTAACTATAACTTGTGTTCAATGACCAGAATAACCTAGAGGGGGGGGAGTGGAGTCGTTTGATTTCTCGTTCACAGACTGCCTATTAGATTGGGATAAACTTGATTGTGCAACTTGTAATTTGTTGACTATCTAGCGCTCTTTCTTATCTATACATTTTTCCATTTTCTGGGGTTTCATGCTCCTAAGTCTTAATCATTCTGCAGTTCCAAAACAGGCTGAGGATCAGCTCAATGAAGTTGCAAGTAGTGGCAATAAGTTTTCTTCTTGCTTATAATTGAGAAAGTTTTCCATCTCATCGCCCAACTGTCATAAAGTCATAATTCAAAAATGTCCCAAAACTCAAACTGTCCATGGCCATCATTAGGTAACAAAAAAATGAGTATATCGCGACAACCTTTCATTTTAAAGGCTCATTGAGCCATCACAGGAACAAAAAATTAGACTTTACTCCATTATCCATCGTCCACCCCTTTGTCATCTCGAAAACCCCCAATTATTTCCCCTCAGCCAGGTTTTCTACCCCAAATTCCAACATCCTCGCTCCACTTCACCAACAAACACTCAACAATCAGGCCGCAACACTATATTCATACGCCTGAGGTGCTGCCCGTGTGCGGGCATTAACTTGCATGTCAATCTCAAGGCAGTCAGTGCTAGTCTGAATCGAAGCAGCATAGACTTGATAAACCCCCTCTTCCACCGGACATGCAACCCATTTTGGACCACGCCAATAGATTGACTGATATATAGCTTCGTCGGTAGGGAAATTATCCACATAAATGAATCCTTTGGCGATTCCTCCTTCCGGAATGATAGGAGAACCGGGAGCGGTGTATTTCAATTCTCCTGTAGTGCTGACGTATACTATTTGGCCTCCTGGGACGGCAGCGGTCTGTTTTTGTCAGTCGGGTGTCTTTGGCTTGAATTGGCTTAGACAAACCAGATTTCCTGCGCCACCCATCGTGGTTTATGAAGCCAATCATGGTAATGTTGGTGAAAGAACTGCAACCATCAAAGTCACCGGGACAGTTCGTAGAAGTTTCTTTCCCAATAAAGAATCCTCCGCCATTGGCATTGATGAGCTGGCCATCGATAAGGTGCCCATTGAGTTTTGCGTTTGGTATAACATAATAGGTCGGACCGCCTGTACCTAGGTGGTGGGGAGATGATTTGGGGAGCTGCTGAGGCGAAGGCTAGGAGAGCTGTAACGGGAAGAAGAAAGTTTGAAAGCATTGTGGTGGCTGATTTGTTGGATACCTGGGTGTTCTGGTGTGGTTTGAATGAGGTGATGATGGAATTTCGAAGAGCGGGATTGAAACCCTTTTATATATTATGAAGAGTTCCGAAAGAAGACCCGACAGGATATCAGGTAACAAATTTTAAAAATTTAGCATAAGCTTTTGGCCTAGAAGAAATCTTTTTAGGAAGGTTAGGGTAGGAGTGGTATTGCTGTTCGAGCAGTTTCGCGGTTTGCTCCTTCAGCTTATCGGCCCCGCCTAGTAATAAATGCAGAGGCACGGAATACGAAGCACAATGCTACCAACTCTAACATGAACCAAATAAGAAATGCACGAGGTAACCTATAGATGTGGAGATAATACGAAGAAAAGTTGTCCTGAAGAAAACTTACCCCAGGAATTAAGCGAACAGAGAGGGCAGGACCCCGTTGCACTAATTATAGCATCGTTGCTAACCAAAAGCTTTTAAACCGTCAGTGAAGTTTGAGGACGAGATAGAAACAAATGGGGGTAAACTGCAGCAATATCAAAGTTAAAACTGCGGCCTAAAACCCGGGCATTCGCACAAGTGTATATTGGCAACCCCCGTAAAATCAGCCAATCAGAATGAAGAATTATACTGATGCTTGGAATTTCAATGATGAAAACACTGTGGAGGCTGAAAGACGGAAGGAATCAAAGCAAGTTTTTCAGTAGAACTCGGGCAGCTGCTCGGTTGGTTATTGTCAGCTAGTTGAGATGGAGCTGTGAAAAGATTTGATTTATGATGTCTTCTCAATTATTACACCCTGGGCGACAGGGCGTAGTCAGTAGGCGTTGCATATTGACATAGAAAAGACTCGGGGTATATTCGATTTTCGAATCCACGGGGTTGAGGAGCTGATCCAAACAAATCTCGTAAGAAAAAAGATATCCACCGAGTAATACTAATAGAGCATAAACATATGGACCTGGTGAGAATCCAGTCTCGAAAAGAAAGTACAGAAATTACTTTTTACGGAGGAGCAATCTCTTCTCGCATGCTCACGACCATGCGAAGACAATTCTCGCTGCCTAATTTTGCTCCTCTGGGTCAAAAGATCCCCCCTTTCTCTGCATTGTAAGCGCCACAGTGATAAAACAATAACAAGCAATTGTCCCCGTATTACCTGGAATCTGAAGCGATGTTGTTCCTTTCATAGCAAATTTCTTGGCTCACCAGGAGCTCCCGTAAACGGTTAACTAAAAGAATGGGTCGCACTGGGATCTCAGCGTCCACAGAACAGTGAGAGTTCTGGCAATCAAAGCTGGTTTCTAACTTGCTAGCGAGAAATATTGAAGCCAAAAAGGGGTTGGCAGTGTGGCAAACTCTTAGAGATGATTGCAACGACGAGTATAATGGTATTCTTCAACAACACAAAGAACATAGGTATGGGATAATGCAAAAAATGCAAGAATTGCAACAAAGATTTGAAGCAAGTGACAAGGATCTTTCTTTGTGGTCTACGAAGGGGTTGACAGGAAACCTGACAGTCTTCTTACCCTTTATTCGTAGGTCATCAAAGGACCAAATAGCTGTTCTACATTGAAAGTTCAAAACAAAACAATAAGCTAGGTACAAACACGTTTTCCTAGAACCTCTACAACCTTAATTCATCAATTCTTTAGAACTCTCTAACAGACGCGAAGGTAAGTTTAAATCTCTTTAACCTAAATTGGTAAACGGTAAACCGAGAAACTTGAAATACCACCCAAAATGATTTGGCAACGAGCTATTAACATTGCGAGAGTTTTCAAGAAAAAAAAAGAGGAGCAGGAAGACGATGATGCCATGAGTTTCGTGTGTATCGGCCTTCGGCGCGATAGCGATGCTTCAGCAGTAATTGACCGCGTGCATGTTGCTGCTAACGGAATACCAGAACAGACGCCAGTGCCCGACTTGCCCTGGGAGAGCAGACACAATGGAGTTCCTGCTCGTCAACTCCGATCGGTCGGCCATTTGAGTATTGCCCCGGTTTCGAATGCAGAGACTCTTGATACTCGAGCCATTGAGGTCCACGTTCGTGCACCGCAGAGGGCTTCTGCAGCTCTACAGCCAACTCAGAATAGAAGTGCGGCAAGAAACCAAACTCCACCAAGCCGAGACTTCCCAAGTCGCTCCACGGAGGTACACGACGCAAAAGCACTCCCGGACTTTTCAGTATCAAGCAGCAAGCGACGACCCGATCGACGTCTCCGCTCTCACCGAGGTTCGAGAATTGGCGAGAAGTCCCGAGTCAACGTCCATGAGGGGAACCGGCTGAAGTTGAAAGAGATCTGCGCTGGCTACTTGTTCGAGCCTAGATCATCCGAAGACGAGAAGAGGTTGGAGCTCATGTTCCCAGCTATTACTCCGCATACTTCCAAACTCAACCAAGAGGAGGCAAATTTGTTGAGGTTGAAGCAAGTTCGTGAAGACTTCAACTTCTCCGAAGATGATCTCATCGAGGAACTGATCAACGATATGGAAGAGTCCATGCAGTCTATGGCATTGTCGGAAAATGACAAGGAGGGTGAAAATGTTTCGTCTACGGACGAGACAGTACGCGAATCAACTCATAAGACCAATACAGCCACGCAAGCAGAGGAGAAGAAGAAGCCCGAGTCAAACGAAAAGGTAGAAAAGTGCCCCTCACCTGTTCCTTCGCTGGAGTTCGAACCATTATTTCCCGTGACCGACTACCAGCGTCGCTTGCGCGAGGAGACTCGCAAGGCTCTCCTTTTAACTGAGAAGCGGCGTCAAAAGACGGGATCGCGTGAATGAGTGGGTAGACTTCATGAGAAAGGCTGAATCGGGGAGTATCCAGATCAAAGCCTATGGGAGCAGAATTTGAGATGAGATTCTCTTCATTTTCTTAATCATAATGAATTATATTTTAGATAGAATAAACTGCAATATGCGAAATTGATGCCTGACGTGACAAAGAATGAATTGAAGAACGAACTATGATAACTGGCTATTCTCTCTCAGGGCTCGTATTCCTGACATTTGAGGATTTTGTGACATGAGCGACCTTCCCCACTGTTCTGTCGTCTTTGCGCAATCGATTTAGTTGCCTACAATGCTCCGAAAGAATGATGAGCTAGTACACACAAAAGGAGTTGCGGCGGTTCCTGACCTTGATGATAGAAGTTGGTGGGGTTTGCAATTGTATGTTTGTTGGCGTCGCGATGTTGCGAGGGAAGCTGTCAAGTTACTCCGCACCGCAAAAAGCATGACCATTTCTAAAAATGCCCACCCCGAAAGATAATTGTCATGACTTCGATGAGATTAAGATATGAAAGATATTGTAACAGTCCCCTCCTCTCTATTTAGCTCCAGCTTATAGTGACGGAATGGAAGAGTTACAAAGGACAGTCACGTGTATGTCACGTTTTACACCCAATTACGAGGTTATCTGGTTGAAAAAAAGAAATTCTAATTGGGTTGTTGCGTAAGAATGGGTGGGTTTCGAAACCAATCAAACTGGAATATCCAGGTTCGGACTAGCCAAATAGAAAAATAAGTAGGTTCGAAGCTACTGAGCCGACCTCGAATTTAGGATATTATGACTCCGAAAATAAGAGCTAGACTCATACTAGCTCACACTCCAGAAGTCATTTAAAAGAACATTGTGTTCTCCACATAGGCCATACAAAGAACCCAGAACAACTAAGACTTGAAGAACAATACCACTGCACTGTTATTTTAACAAACTATTCAACTTTCAAAATTGAATCCGAGAACAAACAGCACTTCCTCAATTACAATGGACCTACTTGACGAATTAGACAACTTGGCTATCAATGCAGCATACGATGAACCCGAAGACGATGCAGGTTCACCTAGCGAGCACAAAAGAACAATAAAAATGTGGCAGGATCGTTTCGGGTATTCATATGAAAAGGCTGCAGAACTCATTTCAATTACAGAGACCACTAAGAAACCGATTCCATCAACTGCGATATGCGAAATACCGCTATCTCCTGCACAAGCACGCACTATATATGCACTCAAGCTCGAAGGCCCATTTTCGACACCACAAAATGTTCAAAATGCTGCGAATCTTTCCAGAATTCCACATGTTTACCATGGGACTGGCGAAGAGGGAGGGGCTACATTCTGCAAAGTTGACTGCAAAACCAAAATCTCTCTTGAAAATTGGCTTTCCGTGTAAAAGAACAACACTTTCAGACCACTCTTTGTCCCTGAAGGAAAAGCGTACAAAGAATTGTCCGACGACTCGATATATCCGACACTAGGAAAAGATGCAACACTTCCACAGTACCGCCCCCAGGATCCACATCTTCTCGAAGAAAGTCCTTCATACACACCAAGTCAAAATAGTTTCCCAGTCTGGTACTTTTTCTATGGCACACTAGCCAATACTCATAAGCTCCGAAGTCTACTTTCTCTTGCAGAAAACGAGACCCCTGTTTTGCACCACGCGAGTGTGGCGGGTGGTGAGATAAAGACTTGGGGAAATGGAAAATACAACGCTCTTGTCGATGGAACGGAAAGAAGTTGTGTTGAAGGATCAACTTTTCTAGTGGTTTCCAAGGAAGATGAGGATGCGTTAAGGAAATACGAGACAAGTGCATATGAGGTTGTGAGGTGTTCGTTTGAGATGGACGGCGGAAAGTTAGTGGATGGTTGTACATTTCGTTTTGTGGGAAAGGCTGATTGAGTCTTTCAATACGATTTCCTTAAAGTTGCACTTAAAGAATCCAAGAACATGTTTTAGGTATTGAAACAAATGTTGTTCTGCGGGTAAGTGATGGAAAACCTGTGCTTTTTTACCCCTCCCTGTTATAATTTGAAGTGTTGGCTCTGCCTTTCACTTACATTCTAGCAGAATCCACTTCCCAAACCGCCTCAACAACCGAGAATCTTGAGCCAGGAACTCGAGCGACACCCTGGAATCTAAATCTCGAATCGCTTTTGGCAAACAACTGGGCCCATTGATCAGGACCACGCTCTTTGCCATTCAGACAAGATTTCATAGTCAAATCAGAAGATCTGGTAAGTTTATTAGTAGTCGCCTAGCGTTTCGTTAGGATGCTCTTACCTCATTCGCCTTTCCGCTAAGCACGATATTTCCCCAGGTTTGGGCAGACACACTTCCCCAATCACAATTCTTGCTCCAGGCTTGAGGGCAGGAATCAAATTTCGAAGAATTTGCATACTGTATTTATCGGACCAATCGTGAAATATCCAACGGAAAAGGTATGCATCTGCACCCTTGACTGGCTGTTCCGTAAGGAAGTCGTGCGCAACAACCTCTACCCGCCCGTTAACGTCTTCGGGAATCTCAACGCCCGCAACTACACCTGGGAGATCTTGAGAGATACACTTCATTTTAGGATAATGCCTTGCTAAATCAATGCACATTGTTCCCTCAGAACCTCCCAGTTCAACGACTTGTCCTTCGCTAATGGTATCCCAATCATAATGAGCAATCAGACCTGCTCTCTCATATTTCCCGCCAGCATGAAAAAAAGTCATAACATCCGCAAATCGCTTCTCACGACGTTGGTCTTTCTTCATGTTATCAAAATATGGTTCGTATTGATTGGTGGCAAGGTTGTAGCCCGTTTCATTCGGTTCGCCAGAATCTGGCCATTTCTGTATGGCGTCCACTACGCGCGTGCTGGCGAGCCAAATCTCTTCCGTTAGGAGACCCAGCCACGAGTTTAAAAGCGGAACTGTGACAATGGCTTTGGATATGGCTGTGTGGGCAATGATTCCCTTACGGGGCTCTCGGAAGATTCTATGCGTTTTGGCCATGCCGATGATACGCTCGAGATCGGCTTCAGGTACCCCAACTGTGCTTGAAATATCGGCATACGATGCCTCACCATCTATTGGAAAGCTTGATGCGATGCTGAAACGATAAATCGCGTGGAGCGCAGGTAGGAGGGTGGTCTACGTCATTAGCAGGAGGTAGATCTTTGGAATAAAATGATACCTACGTTCAAGTTTACAGAAGTACCCGTCAAGCAACCGACTGGACCTGCTATAAGACAGTTCAACTCTTCAGTTGCCTCCGTAATGGCATTTTTTGCAAGTATTATTTCTTTCGGGATTTGGGTTGCTTCGGTATAATCAATGTTGAAGGAGGGTGAGGCGAGTCCATGAGACTGAAGGTAATCATCAACAATTCTCGTTTGATTAGAGATGATTGAGGCAAGTTCTGAGATTCTAGACTGCTTCATTTTTGATTGGTGTCTTTGAATTCTGGTGAAGTTTTCGGGATATGAATCTCCAAGCAGTGATGGGGGACCACAAATAGAGAATGAAAATAATCTAATCGCCCTGAGACCTTGAGGAGCTGTGTCTAGTTTTATCCGGTGCATTCACCCAAATTAAAGCGGTTACTGATAGTGGGTAGTTTGCGAATAATATCAATTGGGTCTGGCCTCACGCTGTCAGTCCGTGGCATAGAAGATTTATCACTAGCTCGACAAACCAACAGCATATTGCAGAAATTTGCGTGATACTGCATTAGGATCAACACGACTTCTATATTTGGACACCGAAGACGTGTTTGCACCTTCGGCATCTGTGGCCGGCTAAATTGCAGCTGGCTATCATTGGGTTACAATGTGAGAAGTGTTACACGATTATATGAAGTGCATTTGCGATGACGTAGTTGTGTAACTGTAAAGGATTATCATCCAGGCAATAGTTATATCGATATTGAGATCTTTGACCCAACACAGGTGGAGAAGTTCCCAAATTGCCCCTTCTAAGACTTATTCTTGAGAAAGCTTAATTACATACTCTCCAAGAAATCCTGCAAAAATTGTGCTTCCAACGAGATAGCATTGGTTGCTAAACCACCAAAGACAATCCTGTGAATCCTCAATGTTCAACTTCCAGATCATTGTGGTCAAGATTGTACCGGAAGCAACACAAGTCCAAGAGAGAAAAAACAATCCAGAGCCAATGAACATTCCTGTCAGACCAAGGGCAGACACCTCT
The DNA here is from genome assembly GCA_001414485.1 of Calycina herbarum. Classification (NCBI taxonomy): domain Eukaryota; kingdom Fungi; phylum Ascomycota; class Leotiomycetes; order Helotiales; family Pezizellaceae; genus Calycina; species Calycina herbarum. Next base: position 91,571 of record LLEY01000083.1, on the reverse strand, counting down.
ACAGCTGCAAGCATACCTAAGAACGGTTTGATATGATGTGCATGTCGGACTGCAGTCGATTTGACCCCGTTTTTCAAATCATCCTCCAAATCCTGGAGTGCGTAAATGGTATCATACAACACAGTCCATGAAACCGAAGCAACATACAGTGATGCAACTGATAACAGAGGTGCTCCTGATGAGGGGACTTGTACATTAACAGCAGGGAAAGCCAGGAGGACACCCCACGAAAATACGGAGCCAAGTATAACTTGAGGATAGTGTGTGAAACGTTTTCCTAGCGGATATATCAGGCCCCCAACCAGCACAGGTGTACTCCACAGAACACACTCCCACGAGAGAAGCCTCCATACAAGTCCGGCTCCTAAAATGATCTGGAAGACAAAAAAGGCAAGGGCATTGGGAACTGAGACAGCACCTCGAGCCATCGGACGGCTGCGAGTCCTTGAAGCCTCACGATCTATAGCTCGATCGAGTGTGTCGTTCCATGTACTCCCACTACCATGCACCATAAAAGCACCTAGTAGAAGTATCGAATTGATGTAGAAGAGTTGCCGGGGGTGTGGCGAGGGCTTGCTAAGTAAAGCAGCGAGCATCGAGCCGAAGAGACATGGGAAGTAGGTATAAAGCGAACCGATCGGCATATGAAGACGAAATAATTCTGCGTAAGGGACCCATCCTTTTGGAATTAAAGAAAGGGGGCCAGTGCTGTATTCTGGAGGCGAATAGTAGGAAGTTTTGATTTTTTTGAAGGATTGCATGATTTGTTGGTGTTCTGAAGTAGACACAATCTTCATTGATATAACCTTTATATTTTGGAAAGCTCATGCGTCATGTTCACAGTCGGTTAAATTTGAAAAGACAAGTGGTTTTATCACAAGGAGTGTACCTGCTATAACCGGGGTACGATGCTCTCGCCCACCAATTTACATTGCTACAGCATAATGAACGTAGCTTCTACGGAGTATACTTGTATTCCGGTTGGCTCTGAGCTTTTAGCCGTGACTCTGAGACATTACTTTCTTTATGCATCTCGCTTTACCACGCCACATATGAAATTGCCCACCCCCCCTCGGAATTCTTCAACTCCGCTTAGAGAAATATTTCCATGCCTCAGCTTCGCATGAGAAGGTATCATTGTTATACTGGTGACGAAAGAAAGAACGGCGCAGTAAAAGGTGTGAGTGATACAGATAATATTGGCCCTATTCCAATACAAATGTTGTATATCTACAAATTACTTACAGGTTCTTCGAGCACAAAGATATCGAAAAATAACTCTGCGAGAGTCTCTCATGTCTGAAGCAAGCAGCTTCCAAACTTTTCTTTGAACAACCATGGTCTATTCGCACTACTCAGTCACGGCAATAATCGTTAGTGTCGTTCTTCCTATTTTGGCTGCCGCAGCCGTTGCGGCCCGGTTGAAATCACGAAAGCTCAAGGCTTTGTCGCTACAAGCAGATGATTATCTCATCCTGTTAGCTCTAGTAGGATCCTCATGATTCGATTCATCAATCTTCACGATGCTAACACAGGCAGATTATTGCAATTGCTGAGGGCATATTCTGCATCTGGGGATCTGTAGATGCCGGTATTGGTGCAAACATCCACGACTTGAGTCGACCTATCTCGGTGAAGCTTCATAAGGTACAGTTGAGAGTTAAGTCCTCTACACATACCAGGCTAACACTGTCTAGGCACTGTTTGCAGTAATCCTTATCCATCTCACAGTCTTGACTACGATCAAACTATCGATCCTTCTCTTTTATAAACGAATTTTTCAAACTCCAAGATTTTATCTCGCCGCCAATATAACAATGGGTCTGGTGATTTGCTGGTGGATTACATTCTTCATTGTAAGCAAACCTGATTTTGCCTTCAACACCAACACACTCTAATTATCATTAGGGGCCATTTTTTGTCACATCCCCATTATCCGATTTTTGGAGCAAACGAGTGCCGGTATTCAACTACGATTGGGCTGTATTTGTTGAGGTCTTGGCAGCTTTAGACATTGCGGCGGATGTGTTAATTTTGTGTCTACCTATCCCAATGATTAGGAAACTTCATATTGAAACCAAGCGAAAATTCCAGCTCACGGGTATTTTTTGGCTTGGGCTTTTGTAAGTTGCCTGTATCAATACAATTGACAACATCTCATGGTGGAATTTTAGTTGCGTGGTTTCTGCCGCGGTCCGAATGTATTATGTGGTGTCTTTCAATAATATTGGAGGTCCAGCAAGCCCCCAGATTACAGGTTAGCACTAGTTGATTACTTTCCTATTCATTACACTAAATAGCCTTCGCAGGTGTCATTGACAACAACTTCATCTGGGCTGAAATAGAGCCTTGTACATCAATTATCGCCGCTTGTCTTCCAACCATCGGTCCTCTTCTGCAAAGCTGGCGGACTCCAGAGTCCATTGTAAACAGTGTTCGCTCCGTTTTCTCCATTCGCAGCGGCGGATCCGTTTACAGAACGAACGATGCCCCACCGTCAAATAAAGGAGTGCCTGAGCCAGAAACCAATCCATCCTTGGAAAGAGCTTGGTTGAAATTAGGCGAAGGAGGTGTGAATGAAGCTGGTGCCACATTCTCGTCAAGGAATCCGGATATTGAGCTAGGAGTTTTAAGCCCCAAGGCACAACAAAATAGCAGCGCAATTGTTGTCGAGAAAAGTTTTGCTACCAAGCACTCTCCTAGATAGTGGGTGTTACAAGAGGGGGGGGAGACGTCATTTGTCTTTGTTCAATCCGGGTTCTAGGGTATCGTTCAGAAGCACATTTCTATGGTATTTTCCGTAGTGTTTTATTTGTATTTTCCATATTTGGAACTCTTTATTGTGAACTGACCTTCTCCACCTATAAATTGTGTGCAGACTCCTACACTCTATACTTCTGGTGTGGATGGGAAGTGCTGTGAGTCGCTTCTCCTCCTCGAAAACCATTCGATTCACAAAACGATTACCTAATATTTCCCCTTGAGAGAACCTATATATATAGCGTGCGCTCCCCGCTCCATTTCAATTATTTTTTTCTCTAAATAAATTCGATACTACAATGCCTCGAAATTCTTTTGTTTTCCCTCAACACGATAGGTGGGATGAAAAGACAGAGAAAGCAGTACGTTCTATTCGAAATATCATGTACACTGTACCCGAACCTACAATTTCCACGATCCAGACAAGGAATGTTAAATCAACACCTGTCCAGAGCCCAACCTGTGTCAGTCATGTGACAGTTCCAGTCCCGCAGAAAGAGAACATCCGTCAAGCTCTTTTTGATACAGTTGATCAAATGGGAACGATTGACTATGAAAAACAACCCTGGGCGCCAGTTGAAGCGGAGTGGGTAACTTGTTTCAACGAAGAGCAGCGCTCGGAAGTCCAGGGTGCAGCTGAGCCTTCGCCTGTCATTTTTTATGTCCATGGAGGGGCATTCTTGTATGTTTTACAACCCCTCAGTGATGCGCAAAAGGCAGCTAATAAGTTCAAATTAGTCAAGGTAGCGCTGGAAGTAGGCGTCCAACAACAGGACAACTAGCAAGAATGACAGGTGGCCGCTGTTTCTCTGTCGACTATCGTCTCTCGCCCCAGAATACCTTCCCCGCAGCACTTTTGGACATCATCCTCGCTTATCTCGAGTTACTATACCCAAGCTGTTCACAATCTCCCGTTAGACCCTCAAATATCGTCTTGGCTGGAGATAGTGCCGGAGCAAATCTCTGCGTTGCGCTTATTCAATTCATTTTGCACATGAACTCCGCCAATAGCCAGCAAAATTTGATGTTCCAGGGGTATCCAATCACTCTTCCTCTTCCAGCAGCTATCACCACTCTTTCCTTGTACGCCGATCCGACATTTTCCCTTCCTTCGCATATTAGGAATATGCAATATGATTTATTCAGTCACCGAACACCTTGGTCTTTTCTCGACTACCCTGCATGCGACATATGGCCGGTCAGCCCCCAACGTGCAAATCTTTATTGCCACGACCTTTCCAACAGCCACCCCCTCATATGCCCTGCAATGGCCAATAGTTGGAAAGGAAGTCCACCGATGTGGTTGTGCTACGGACAGGAGCAAATGGTGGACGGCGGAAGGGTTATCGCCCAAAAGTGCATCAATGATGGTGTGACTGTGATATGGGAAGAGTTTAAAGCAATGCCACACTGTTTTGCACAAATCGGAGCGCTGAAAAAATCGGACCAAGTCGTGAAATGCTGGGAAAATTGGTCTGAATTTATAAAGCAAGCGGTACTGGATCCTACAACCTTGAAAAGCACTGGTGTGATCGTTGGTAGGGATAAAGAGACATGCATCGATACCCAAAAGGGAAGTTCAAGTTTATTAGGGGGGACTATGAATTTGGAAGAAGCAAAGGAATCTATCAGGAAAGGAATGTGGAGTACACACGAATGGTTCCAGAAGCAGCTGAAAAATGCGTCCAAACTCTAGTTAGGGAGTTCATAATACTTTATATTGCGCACTGAAAGCTGGGGAGCATTTAGCTTTTGGACTACTTAGATCAATAGATATTCGATTTGGTTGATTTGATCAATATCTCCCCATTCCCAAAGCTTTGGAATTTAGAGCTGTTGTGAGAACCCCTAATGTTTTAAAAAAGAATTCCTTTGAATTATTACGTCTTCATTTTGTCATCTGTATTTTCCCATCAAAACAAAATCATCATTTGACAATAGCAAGTTTCTACCTAGCTTCACCATTTGATAGAAGGATGGAAATATCTCAAATTCAGAGTAGACGATTTTTTTTAGTGTAACCATAATTTTTGAAATATTTTATCCGGACCCCCTGCCGCTTGCTAGGCATTCCTGTCACTTTTAATCTATCATCGGCAGTTTCTACTGCTACATTATGCGGAGAGAGATTCTTGATATGGGTGTTGTTGATGTTTTCATACCTGCAGTAGGTAGTATTTCAAAGATGTGCAGTTGTGGCACAGCGTTCGAGGCTGTCTTTGAGGCGAGGCATTCAGGGAAGGAAAGCTCGTGAACTTAATGCCTAAAGGGCTAAATTGGAGGGCCATGTAAGGCATCAATGGCGTTGAATCGTCCATTTATCCGGATACGTAATGTAAGGTGACGTACGTTTGTTATATGCTCTTCCCACAGTACAAGTGCAATAGAGAATGGCATAATGGAGCACCCCACCACGTACCGCTTAACCCACCTTGGTTTACATCCCTTTTGAGATATCCTGTTTCTTAATTAACAAAGCACCTTCCCATCAGACCAGAACAGATTGCTCAAACATGCTTTCAGAAGAATTTGGAAGCCCGATAACGAAGCAAATTCCAACCTTACACGACTTCTTCCAGAAAGTTACGAGTGAAAATCGCAATAAAGTTGCCTTAGTATGCATGCATCAACCACCATCGTTTCTTTCCTCAATCATCGGTGTCAATTTACACACACCTCTCTTGTCACCACCCCCGAGATACTTGCGATGGACTTTCTCCCAAATCTCAAATGCTGGCTTCAACTTGGCCTGTTCCCTGGCAGCGGCGGGTGTGAGCCCCGGTATGAGGATCACAACATTTCTCAACAACGGAGTCGAATGGCACGTTATGTTTCGAGCTGCGTTGGAGCTGAATTGCATTTTTGTACCGTTGAATCCGATGATAGCCTTCAATGAGAGAGAACTAGGCCATGCATTAGACATGATCAAGCCAAGTGTTTTGCTTGTTGAAGACGCGAAAATTGCCGAGAAACTCCAATTGCACGCCCCCGAAACACTCAGCAAAACGGGTCAGAAGAAGTTATTTTCCACTGGCGGAAAAGATAACTCCACAATTCCAAAGGACTGGCATGACTTTGTCTCTTTTGCAGAAACTGTTGTAACTTGTGGAGACACTGCTTTGAAGTCACTAAACATCACAAGGAAGCCAGACGATGTAATCGCCATTTTCATGACCAGTGGTACAACAAATCTCCCCAAAGGCTGCCCATATACAAACTACATGTGCACTTCAATGATGAACTCTTATATTCAGCATATGGATCGCAAACGTGATCCAGCTCGAGTTGGTCTATGCCATATGCCAACATCACATATCACTGCCGTTGCTGGGTATGCCATTGGTTTCCCTCTTGCAGGCCTTACGGTAGTTCATGCTGGCCCAGTATTTGACGCAAGATCTTCACTGAAAGCAATCGAGCTTGAAAGATGCAGCGACATTCCTTGTGTGCCAGCAACTCTGAATGCTATGCTTGCCGACCCCAATTTCCATCAAGTTGACACAAGTTGCATAAAGCATATCATTCTTGGAGCAACATCAATTCTTCCAAAAATCATCAGCTCGGCTCAAGAAGATATGAAAGCTGAAAGAGCCAGCGAAGCGTACGGGATGACGGAAACAGGTCCATGTTTGATGCACGCATACTCAGATATTGCTCCAAGTGTCCCAAAGATCGTGACATGTGGACTCGCGATGCCCGGTGTCAAAGTCCGGATTCGTGATCCTGCCACCAACGAAACGGTAATGAGGGGTGCTCCCGGAGAACTTCATATTGGCGGAGACTTCGTCATTAAAGAATACTGGTTAGGGGAAACCCAGCGGAGTCGAGAGAATTTGTACACTGATGAGCATGGTCTTTGGATCATGACTGGAGACCAAGGAGTTATGCATGAAAATGGCGAATGCCAGATTGTGGGACGATATAAGGACATTATCATTCGTGGCGGTGAGAATATTTCACCTCATGCTATCGAATCCATTATTCACAGTAAATTTAACTTAGCATCAGAGGTTGTGGGTGTTCCTGATGAGATAACCGGAGAGATTGCTATTGCTGTTATCCAAAAGGAACTTGGACGGGAAATTGATGCGACCAAGGTGAAGGAGACATTGGTTGAGGAGCTTGGAGCTGCTTGGGCACCGGAAGAAATAATCGATCTTGATACTCTGGGTATTTCCGACTATCCTAGAACTTTCACTGGCAAGGTGTTAAAAGCGCAATTGCGCAAAATTGTGATAGAGTACCTGGACAACCATAGAAATATCATAACCAAGGTTGATATTCTCGCTACACTGACAACAATTTGGTCCAAGGTCTTGGGTATAAGTGCCGAGACTCTGACACCACAATCTTCGACACTCGAGTGGGGAGATTCTCTTGTCCAGGCTCGGTTCTCTGCTGTTCTGTTGAGGGAGGCGGGACTATTTATCCGCTTACATGAACTTCTTGAACACCCAACTATCGAAGACCAAACAAGACTTCTCTCAGCTCGCAGTACTTCAGCAAACCCAACAGGCTCTGGTATGCTGAGTGAGCGCGATGGACCTCCCGGCATTTATGATATGGTGCACAGCCATGGTGATGAAGAAAGACTCAAGAAAACCCAGAGTCTGAGCATTAATATGCTGAAGCCACTGGGACTCGGCTGGGACGACATCGAGGACGTAGTTCCCATGAACGGTACGCAGGAATTATTCCTCAAATACCGCCGTCCGCAAAGCCAGAATCATCGCCATGCATTTCTCTGTAATCGGTCCACCGTGGCCGAAGTACGCAAAGCAATACAGACAGTGTTGGTACAACATAGTATGCTTCGAACAATGGCATTGTATTTCGATAGTTGCACCTCATTGCATGTTATTGTCCGTCCAAGCGACCAGTGGTTCTCAAAATGCATCCAGGAACTTCCTCCCATCGCTAAAGAGGACGATCTCTCTAGCTTGGCATATGGAGACATTGAACAAGACCACGCCTGTTTCCCTGGTCCTCTCTTGCGTTTCATAATCGCACATGTTGAAGAAACCAAATGTGCGGGAGTTATTTACATGGTGCAGCACTCGGTTTTCGACAGTGTATCTCTTTCCCTCTTCCTTGATGACCTGGACACTGTGCTCACAAATCCAGCCACGAAATTGAAGCCACATTTCCCATACAAAGCATGGGCCGACAGCTACTACAATTTACAATATTCCTCCATTGCTAAAGCCTCTGTGGAATGGCATGTATCTCGACTCAGGGGAATCTCCAAGAACCCTGCTGCCTTGTTCCCTACCCAACGGGCACCGGAATGGTTCAAAGGATCATCACACGGCTGGATTGACATCAAGACTGGCAGGCCTGGTCCTCTTCGAGAACCGCTCACACCCAATTACCTTGGCGTGAAAGGCATCACTGGCCAAGTAACTTTACCAGATCTTCGAGTCCTCAAGATGAAGTATAACATTGAAGCACCCCAACTCGCGAAAGCAGCCTTAGCCATTGTTACAATCCGGCGTACAAAGCAACCATACGCCTTGTTCGGACAAGTGCAGGCAGGTCGCACATGGCCATTCATGCTAGAATGGCAAGCTAACAACATGTCGCCTGCCATGGATGTTGCGGGTCCCACCTTTCAAGTAATGCTGGACAAGGTTCCAGTTAACGAGAACGAGCGAGTAATTGATATGCTCTTGTACCTTCAAACCGAGCAGTATCTCCTGAGCCGCCATTCTTGTGCACCCCTCAGACAGGTTGCGTCAGCTCTCAATGAGAATGAGACGCCAAAGGATATTTTAGATTTTGAAGGCAAGATCAAAGGTTCCCCTTGGATCGAGACCGAAGGCGGAGAAGGCGATTTCATGTGCGATGCGATAAGAAGGAACTATTTCAACTGGTTACCCACACGACCGGAGTTCAATCATAAAACGCTGCAGAAAGTACAAATGGAAAGTCGTGTTGATAGTGGGTGTGTATGGCAATGTTACATGTTGAATCATACGACAGTGATGGTTCATCCAACATGGGATGACGCACAGATGAAGTTAGAAGAAGTGGAGGAGATGTTGGAGGAAATTTTGAAAGTGTCAGAGAAGTTTGCGATGAAGGAAAACTGGACGCGAATGGTTGAGGAATTTGTTTGACACTGATTAGCCACGAATGCTGGAGTGATTTACCGACGCGCTTAAAACTCCCAGCGGGGGTTGGTTCCCTTTTGACTAAGGATTTCAAGACTACTTCTGGGCCTCAATTGTCAAGCAGCCTCTCGCTAATGGGAACTCATGCTGAGAAAGTGTACTGTGGGCAAGTGCAAAAGCTGGTAAATTCCACACAGTCGTCTTGAATTGAACGCTTGCTCACTTGAGAGGATGAACTTAGCCGTACAAATTCACATGCCGCGGAGCCACTTCAATAAAAATGGCAGTTTCAATTCTACCTAGTCCCATACCCAGGTAACAGTGAACTCCAAAGCACCAAACTCCAATTTTTCCAATCCTTACATACCCAACGACTCACTTACAACAACTGTCCTTCTCCTCCCCCTTCCCTTGTTTATCCAACACACTCGTCAAGTTATTGTTACTAGGGACATCAATACTAGGATTCGCCTCAAAGAAATCACTAGGCTTGAAATGCAACTGGAAGATCTCTACCGGCATAACCGGCCAATCCTCAACTCTAGGATTATGCGTAAGTCCAAACACACTCCAAAGTACCAAATCGGTATTGTAAACATTGTCTCCTCTCTTCGCAGCATCAGTGACACCATCAATTTCATCTTGTGATTGAAGGGTATAGCGACCGCCAGCGTAGAGCTCTTGGTCTTTGTATTTTGTTACCCAGACATGGTGGTTTGTGAATTGAGCACGACGGCTTTGGATTGATCCTGGTTGGGCGAGGAGTTTCTGTGTTGCTGGGGGCTGGAATTTGTAGGATACGGGCTTTCCGCTGATTGGATTCTTTTTGTCCGGGTTGATGATTCGGACGATTCGGTTGTTGTGTGGGGCAGCATCGAATCCTTGGGAGGTAGTGACGGGTGTTTGGATAATCTCGTAGAGGTTACCGGCTGGGTTTCGTTCTGGTGAGAATGGGACAGGATGAGATTCTTCAATGATAACTGAGTTGTTTGTTCCGTCCACGGCTGGGTCGATTCGGACGGCGAAGATATGTTGGTGATTTTGGGCCATTGCTCCTGGCGAGACAACGTTTCCGTAATAAGAGGTCTTTCCGGGATCGATGTTGACGACACTGACAATTCCGGTTGCTCGGGTTTCGACCATGATACCCCCGGACTGATCGAATTTGTAGGCGAAGATGTACTCGTAGTTGGCGAGAGTGATAATAAATTGAACAACGAGTTCGCGGTGTCTAGTGACAACAGCACGACCAGTTCTCCAGTTGGTATGCTTCCAAGCGATACCATTGTCCTGCTCGTGGAGGCAGACAACATTAGGGCTCACCTTGACAGTTCCATCGGTTTTGGTGTCTGTGGTGTTGAAATACTTGATGTGTCCCAAGCAGTCACATCCAAGCTCCAAATTATTGGCACAACTTCCAGCACCACCATCCCCAAAGTCGAAAGCCTGCTTGCGATGGAACGGAGCACGAGCATCCGCATAGGGAACAGTCTGATAGTGAAATTAGCATAAACAAAAGATACCCAAGTGGGAAACTTACCATCTCGGAAATAGCCAATCTGTACATGACACTTCTCCCATCATATCGAACATCGTGGATAGTAGCACCCTCTCGATGATTGAAACCGACTCTGAATCTCCACTTCTGCCACTCAACAAGCGACTCATCGGTGATAGTAAAAGAAGGACCATCCGGCTGCACAACATTCAATGGCTTCAAATCCTTCCTCGTTCCGTTTGGCAAAAGTTCAGGAACATACTCAGAATTCTTGCAATGCGCAATGATATCCTTAGCGTGAGTTCCCGTGGCGAGTAAATCTTCCTTCCCCCCAGTACCTAGACGATCAATTCTGATAATCTCCTTTGCTCTCGCGTCGAGAATTGGAATCAGGGGAAGGGGATAAGCGTAAAAGTTAGAATCTGGGTTCCCGATCCGTTTATCCTGTGCAAAGCATAGTCCTTGGAAGTATCGCTTATCTTCATCCTCGAGATCTCGTCCTCCGTAAGGCCACGGTTCGACAATAACGTCGAAACCATCAGGGATGTTGAATTCTGCGACTGCATCTTTGAAGAGCTTGGATTGCCATACTGCGTCGACGAATTCATCGAATTCCCCCCTATAAATTGTTAATGATTATCACGTGGAGTTGGGAATAAATACATACAAAGTAAGTGGAGCTTGATGTTTAGCATCAATCAACTCCTGCGCAACAATCTTTCTCTCATTGATATCAACGATCGACTCATAAAACGCATATGTCTTATTCTCTCCAACAACATCATAAGCAACTCTAGCGAGTCTTGCCGGTCGTGGAAATTCAATCTTCGAACTTCCTTCACTCTCGGCATCGAGAAAAGGTTGAAGTTGCGCTTTAGCCGGCTCCTCAAGACAAATTGTTCGGAAATCAATCACGGTTTTGGAATGACCACCAAGAATAACATCTCGTGCTACACTCGCTTCTGCAACCGAAAGCTGTTCGAGAGGGTGGGGGATACGTTCTGAGATTTTGAGGTTCTCCATGTCGTCACTGGCTGTAGCGGTGTGGGGTAGTTGCATACTTCGGGTCGAAAGGAAGGAGATGAAGGAGTTGAGGTGGTTTGCAGGTTGAATAATCCAAGATGTAAGGTGAGGGGATTTCTTATATATCTCACTTGGTACAACGCTAATGGAACTATTCACTCCCGAATTCCGATCTGAGGAGGGGTTGGGATCCGGAAGGGGTAGGTCCAGCCGACCGGAAGTCGGGTATTAGGATCGTGGGGTTGTGATGCTTGTTGACTGAATGAATGGACCCCTAAAATACATAGCATAGCAATGATAAAGCCCAAGCCTCCCTATTGGACATTTAAAAAGTCATCCGCGAAACAAATATTTTCCCGCCAAACCCCTCGATGACGAAGAAAATAATCACCGGGGAAAGTCATATCTAATCGCGGGTAAGTGTAATCCCACTCCCGCTCCCGGTATCAATTTTCTATCAAGCTTTCGGAATTGTCGACCCTACCCGGAACCTATCCTACTACCCGGCTGCTGCCCGTACATTAACCGTGCATTATGAAGGTGCATAATACACGATGGTTGCACTGTCGTCGCAATTTACTGACTAAACTCCAAGATATCGTTATCAATCCCCAAGAGAAAATCATAGATACGCGAAACATGGAAAGAAGCCGCAATCACGGTAAGGCGTCGGGCAGGGCAGGGCGGTAGGGAGTATGGTGTATAGATATCGAAGGCAAATACTCTTGTAACAAAAATCGTTGTCGTGTTGTATTTCTGGTAATCGAGCAAATTGCAAAAATTGTCACATCGTCAACCCCTCGCTTATTCGAACTTTCCTCTGCCCAAACAATGGAAGACATGAATGCAAATCCCGAAAAGGCACAAATGGATATCTCATCCTCAACCAAAAACGATGAAGAGATCCATCAATCGACATGACAAGTCGAAGAAGTCCTCCGACAAGACTTCTCAGTCTGATCTCTTGGAGCACTATGTCTCGCCCTGATGGTAACATGGGAAGCCGGTTCGTTCCATCCTCGCCTCCCCCTTTTCTTCTCAGTAAACGAGAACAAAACACTGACTCCTCACCAAAGCAACATCCGTAGCAGCCTCAGCCCTAATAAACGGCGGAGGCCCCTGCTTCTTCTACAACTACCTCATCTCCTTCATCGCCTCAATAGCAATCGCCTGTTCCCTAGGAAAAATAGCATCAATAATCCCAACCCCCCGGTGGCCAATACCACTGGGTTTTCCGTTCGCCCCACCATCTCAGAAAATATACGCCTCCTGGACAACAGGCTGGATATCCATAGGCGGCCAAATAGTATTCACAGCTAGCGCCGCATTCGCAGCCGGTCTGCAACTCCAAGCTCTCATCACTTTGAACCATCCTGATTCGTATGTGCCGGAGCGATGGCAGGGAATGTTTTGCTGGTTGGCCTTGTTGTATTCTGCTGCTGTGAATATTTGGGGGAGTAAGATTTTGCCGGCGAGTAATATGGTTGCTGGTGAGTTTGAAGAAAACCGAGGAAAGAAGAGGGAAAGAAGATAGAAAGAGCTACCAACAATAGGAATCTTTCACATCGTTGCCTTCTTCGCGTTCTTGGTTGTCTTGGGTGTAATGGCGCCAAAACACGATGCTCATTATGTATTCGTCGAGTTCAGTAATACAAGTGGATGGAGCAACGACGGAGTGAGTTGGCTCGCTGGTGAGTGTAACCATCTTCGCATCCTGCCAACTCCCTTTCTTCTAGACCCTCCTAACCATCTCCAACACAGGACTTCTCAGCGCAGTCTACCCTTTCCTTGGCTACGACGCAACCTCCCACATGGCCGAAGAAATGCACCAACCCGCGTTGAACATCCCGCGAGCCATGGTCGGAAGCGTCGTTTTAAACGGAATAATAGGCCTAGCCTGGGCCCTCATGCTCCTCTTCTCCCTCGGCGACCTAAACGACCTCGTCGCCTCCCCAACCGGCTCCCCCTTCATCCAACTCTTCCTCGACGTAACAAAAAGCCAAATAGGGGCAACCCTCATAGTGTTACTAATAAACTTCACCGCCATCTTCGGAAACTGCGCAGCCCTAACATCAACATCGCGAACTTACTGGGCCTTCGCGAGAGACGACGCGGCTCCTCTCTAGATTTTTCAAGGAGGTAGATACTAATTTGTATATCCCCGTTAGATCGGTCTTGTTGATTACTGTTCTTCAAATGCTTCTCGGCTTGATCTATCTTGGGAATTCGACTGCTTTCAATGCCATATTGTCCATGTCTGTAAGTGAAATTCCATCTTACATCAAATCTCCCCTTTTACTTTGACCCCACGATCATATACATGTATATAAGCTCTGGGAAATGCAAATGCTGACACAAGATTTCTGATACAGGTTTTGGGCATGTACGGCTCCTACCTCGTACCAATCGTTTACATGGTGGTACACGGGAGAATTAATCTCAGCGACAAACAATTTGGACTCTGGAAAATGGGCCGTACTCTAGGCCTCATCGTCAACCTCGTCGCAATAGCCTGGCTGGCCCTTGCTACTGTACTCTGCTCGTTTCCAGGTCTCCAACCAGTAACTCCCCAAAATATGAATTATTCTACAGTTGTCTTGAGCGGCTGGATGGTTTTCGGACTCCTCTACTTTGTCTTTTTTGGGAGACACGGATATGCCGGGCCAACCGTCAAGATGATTAGATTGTTATGTATTTCGTAAAGCCATATATTCGTATATAGCGAATTGCAAACTCTTTTGTCCAGATATGCAGCCATTAATGCAGGTAGAGAGATACCATTTCCTACGCCGTGTAAACCAGAAAGGTGTTGACCCTTCCGGTCTTGTCGTGTTGCTGAAGGAGAAACACAATGGCTGTTCAGGTAAAGGTAAATCCATCCAACCTATTCTCTGCATTGAGCAAATTTCGAAGTTCGACATCCCACGAGTAGAATTGATCCGTAGAATCGCCGAATTCTGCCAAAAAAGACCAATTATCCTTGCTATTGGATCCAGTTGTGTTCGTTCCGGGTGGATGAAGTTGGTTATTTGGTGGTGGGATGGGTGTCAAATGGCTAGCTGGTTGTTGCTGAGCAATGCTTTGAATAGTATTTAGAGGAGGCTGGAACCGAACATCCTTGGTGGGGGTTTGCTGGAATGATTGCGGCAGATCAAACACTGAAAAAATTAGTACGTCTGATAAAATAACATAAGCTTGGATGTACATACAATCAGTAAGTAGCTGTTGTCTCGCCCCAGCGGTCTTCCAACTCTTTCCAAGAACCGAAAGCCAATGAATACAGAGCTTCAAACGTCGTTTTGTCTCCGCTGCTACCTCGCCACTTGCCTGTTTGGAATGATGTAAAAGGATAGTTGCAGCAACAAATACACTAAACACCATATCACATGGCCACCATGACAAACGCTCTAGATACTTTTCTAAAATGCTACACATATTGTTTGCAGCTTGAAGACAAATATCGAAGGGGTTCTCCTCGTGACCGTTAAAGGGTACATCGGATCGTCCCGGTCTCCAGCGAAGAATGAACGGGCGGTTGCACATTATGACTCCCGTAAGCATTCTGCAACGTTAATGTTAGCATTTGAGGGTCTGACACAGGGTTGATTGTACTGACATAACAACATTCGTGATTGCAGCAGGTACAGATGTCAAATTCTCGAGATCCAATCTCAATGGCGAGGCTTCCAAATCACTTTCCCATTTCCGTAACTGTTGAAGCAACTGTATTCTATTCCGCTCGCCTGCTGCTTGGTCATCTCGGATGTTCTTTCGGGCCGCAAGCCCATATATCTCACGGAAAATACGCTCCATTATCATCGACAATGTAATGGTCGTATGGAGACCAGACATGGTTTGCATTTTGACTGAAGGATTACTTCGGCCTGAACCATTGGACTGATGAGACGGCGCCTGGATGGGCATCAGTTCAAATTCGTCGGATTCTGATGTCGAAGGCCAAGGGCAGTCGGACTCTTCGACTCGAAGGAGGATTGGGCGGCCTTGTTCACCAGAAATCATCTTTTCGAGGATATAGAGGTTCCACCAAAGTCGGGATCTGATCTCGCGCTCAACGGGTTCATTCGGCTCGTACACTCGGTGCAATTGTAATTCAATGGCCATGGCGGATGCAAGGCTACACAACATGGCAGCACGGGAGTATTCGGCAACACCATGTTGCTGGAGAGCTAATATAACGAGCACCTGACAAGTTGAAATTGAGGGTACAAGGGCATTCAACATTCTGCGAGAGCGGTCTTCGCCTGGCGCTTGTTGGATGAGATTCAAAGCCTCCTCGAGGAATACTTGCGGCTCCGGATAATTGTTTGAAGAGGCATGTCCGGAATCTGGTCCCGGATCATCCGCTCGGTCGACGCAGGAAGCAATCGCGAATATTGCCACGACCAAAGCTTCCGGTATACCAGGAGAAGGATAGGTGTAGTCGAGCGAGGTATATAAGGGTTTGTATAGAAGAGGCCACATGGGATGTATGCTAGCAAAATAGACCTGAAATAATCTCTTCGATGCATCTGGCGAAATGGCTAAGGTTGGGCTTCGTGGGCGACGGGCGATGTGTGGAAGTGGTGCGCCATTTGGGGGTATGAAGTGGGAGAATGAGGGGGCCCCAGGAGGAGGGAGGGAGAGATTGTTAAGAGACCTCGATTGGGAGTCCGGAGAGGCTGCCGAGTTTGATGGTGGTGTGTAGAAGTTCCTCCTATATCCCAAAGATATCTTGGTTAGCCAATTGCAAATATATAAATCTCGTCGCGTGGTGTTTGCCTTGGCCTTCTTCAACTAACCGTCTCTTGGATATTCCGTACGAACATTCTTCATTTCGAATCAGGCATGGCCCGCACTTGGGTAAAGTTCCGTCGCATTTGACTTTCTTCGCCGCGCCTTTTCAACATACGGTAGGTCAGTAAATGTACAGCGACAGCGAGGGTTTGCGCGCAGGCTAGGATATGTATACTACTCACAGAGCTTGCAGGCTTGCGACACGCGCTTTCTGGCCGACATTGAATTGCTTTGGTGGATGAAAAGCATGCGCGATTCTAGTAGGCCGTGGCAGCTCGCGGATACGGGCACGATCGTCTGAGCCCGGGTGTTGTATGTTGGAGAGAATTGAGGGTGTTCTTGTTTTGCTTCGAGGAGGAATTGGTGAGAGTTCCAGGGAAAGAAGACGCTGGAGAAGCCGACGCGGGGTCCGGCACGATCTTCCGGGCCACTTGCCGAGTACTAGTAGCCCCTGCAAAACATTCAGCCTTTCGGCCCCCTTGCTACCCGAAATACCGAGTCCTGTCTCACTCCCGTATTTCTAGACATTTGTTGACTCCTCGAGTTTGAAATAAGGTAGATCTTTTAGCCGGGCCTCGTTTCCAAGTAAACCCAGAGCACACTGCCTTCCCGATTATTCTCAACTACGTATTACACAAGATGGTGTTGTAGGTAGAGTGAGAGAAATATACATTTCAGTGTGCAATTACTCACTTAAAGTAACTCGGCCTGGTGTATAGTGCAAGTGACTCCTGTGTAGGGTTTCAGTACTGTGAGCTTCATGCCATTTGTCACACCCAATTCGGACTTACTCACAAGAAATTTACTCAGTTTGTCACGACGTAAAGATAGCGAGTTGTGAATCATCCAGAAGGACGAAGTATAAAAAGACTCCCAGAAACCACACTCTTCTACTCTTTCTCCTCCACTTCAAACACACAACAGCATCGCTGCCAAACTCAGCCTTTACAAACCAAGAAATCCATCAGCAACCATGCATCTATCTCACCTCCTCCTCGTCTTCCTAGGCCTCGTCTCACCAACCCTCGCTTACAACCCTTATACCCTCACCACAGCACTCCTCACAACATCCTCTCTCGTCTGTCCAGCAGTTCAAGCTGCAGCTATCCCAAGCAAGCACAGACACGCAACAATTCCCGAAAATGATCGCAAAAAACTCGTCGAGGCCAAGGCTCCACCAACGCTCGCAGTACGATCACGCTGGCGGGCTTGCAAAGCCTTCGGAAAATGCAAATGTTCCGATGGTTCAGGGAATAATTGTAGCTAGGAAACATGGAGCCTATGATTCGACTAGTCTCATGGTTAGATACTTTGCCTAGTTGGATTCTCGTCTAGTCTATTTAGATCCAGGGATTTCGCATAGAACGAGAGAATGCTGGTGCAAGGGCATTCCTCAGCTGTGCAAAGACGCGTTGAAACTGTATAATTCGATGCTTTAGGACTTTCCAATAATGTACCATATTCATAGTTTAGTTTGATTAGATATTAGGGTAGATTGTAATGCAGAATGAGTATTTGAAAATCAAGTTCCACCATGGGTTATCTCGCAAATATATAAAAATGGAATCTACATAAGATAAACTTAGAATTCTATTATCGTGTCCTTGCTTTCTCTTACGTACTTAAGAGAGTGAGTAGGTGTTATGAAGTTTCACTTGCACCTGTTACAATCTCTTAAAACTGCAGTTCAAGACAGGGAAGGATTGCTGAGAACATTGTAGCTCCAACATCTGTGAAGTAAAGATTACTTCTGATGCTTTGCTGGTTCTTTTTCCTGTGACTCTAGAAAATTTGTTTATTCGCACTGCTATCTGGTCTCAATAACTTAGGAATTTGCTGCTCGAACTCATAAGATTTATGAAATACAAACATCAAAAATACTTTACTCACGAAGCAAACTGAACTTCTAATAAGGTAAAAAGAAAGTTGACCTAATTAATTACGTCTACCGCGTAAACAATGAATAGAATAGGTAGTTACACTTGTTTACTCAAGAGTAACTACCCTTAAATTACTCAGATTACTGAGTAACGCTGTTTTGAGAACCGAGAGAGCACCGGCCCTCTTATAGGAAGGTCTTCTAAACAAACAATTATATTTAAACATTAGTATCTTTTAGGATGAAGAGAGAAGAAAGAGTACTGGATCTCAAGGATAATGTATTTATTATTTATAGTAGTCTTTTCACTTGTATTTATATACATATATATAGCTTAATACTTTTCAAGAATATCACTTCTATTCATAATCTATTACTCTAAGTAACTACTCAGAGTAATATATTCATCAAGGAACATATTAATTATACTCTACTCTACCATACTCAAGGTTACTCAGGAATACCCTCCAGTAATAAGTAATTTCACGCTCTCGTTAGATTGGGACAAGGAACTCTCCAGGTATAAGAAGCCGACCAGAACTCTCTTTGTCTCAACTTCAACAAACAAACAAACGAAAACATTCCTACAATCAAACCCAGCTCCAAAACAGCAACACCCACCACCACCACCGCTAACAACCATGCACCTCCGCCTCTCTCTATTCGCTTTCATAGCCCTCCTCTGCTTAGCAGTCCAAGCTGTCGCCATTCCCTCTGAGAAGAAAAACACCATCCAACCCGAAAGCTTCAGCAAACCAATGGGAGAAAACGATGCTACACCGAAGCTAGCAAAACGCGGCAAATGGTTCGGCTACAGTCATGGGTGTACTACTGTTATCTTTTGCGTCTGCTGGGATCACCGATATAGTACAAAGTATTGCGACGACTAAATGCAGTACGTTCTATTTCCGGGTTAGGGATATTATCTCCGAATTTTTACACCACGAACGGTATTCATAGTTTAGTAGATTTAGATGTTTGGGGAGATTACGATAGAGTATTAGTACTTAGAAATGATATTCTAAGTTGAAATTATAACTTTATGGGATACGAATGATTTGAAGTGAGTAAATCTATAAATAGTATGTAGTCTCCTATGATTTCGTCGTACTAGTCAGTGTAAGAGAGTGAAAATGACACAATAAGAGTTTCCGACATTACTCATGGCCCCTCTAAGCGGAAATACAGTGCCAGGGGGGGGGGGGGGGGGGGGGGGGGGTTGAATGGCTCAGATGTGGGTCTTTCGACTGGATAGAGTCACACTCGAGGATATTTTGACTACAAACTCTAACTCGGATTATTCCCTCAGTTATAAAATGTCAACTAGAAACCCGCTCAATTTTTCTCAAACAAAAAGCTGCAACACTAATATCAACATCAGCTATAAAAAACAGTAAGAACAATTACCAACAATCATGCGTCTCTTCACCCTAGTACTTGCCTTCATTGGCACATTCTCCACCACAGCACTCGCTTGCAACCCTTATCGAGGTTTCAAAATCCAACACCTGACCTTTCTAACAACCACCACACTTCTCGCCCCAGTCATAGGCGCCACCATCCCTTCCGAAAAGAAACATACAACCTTTTCACCCGAACCCTCCATCGAACTACTAGCCGAAGAAAGCGAGAAAGCCGAGATCGAACCAAAGCTTGCAAAACGCTTCAATATCTTTTCGTGGGATTCTTGGTGTAAGGTCTTCGGACTTTGCAAATGCCACGATGACAGATCCTACTGTGACTAGGGGACACAGCACATACTACTGTTTCATGGATTATTAGGAATGGGTGGTTGGATTTTCGTCTGTCTTCAGGGAACTGGGACAATAATCATAACATAGAATGAGTTATTACATTTCGAATTTCACTTTGAATAATATAAGTATCTGTGAAGTACAGTGAGAATGCCACCACGCAGTGCTTAGTTTCCCTTCAGTTTGAATGACTTAGACGTAAACTCTTTAGACTATAAGATTCAGAACACTTGCCGAGTATACTACGCTTCTTAACAGCACCCAGCTTCTGATGACATAGGAAGCCATTTTGTCCGAGTCATCTAGACAAGCATGCCTGGAAATCTTCTATAAATGGCGGTTAGAGACCTCTATTGTTTATGCCTTTGCGTCCACGTCAGCAAGTGCACAGAAAACGCCATTATCGTGAAATCCACCTCAGCAGTTTCAACCAAAGACAATGAACTTCTACACCATCTTATTCGCCTTTCTAGGCCTCTTCTCCACAACCCTAGCCTACAACTCAAACATAGCTTTAAGCCTCAGTATCGCAACCTTTACACTTCTCGCCCCCACCATCCAAGGCGCCGCCATACCCTCCGAGAAACAAAACACTGCCATATCCGAGAACTCCATCCAGACACTACCCAAAGAAAGCTCGGTTGAACGAAAGCCAAAGCTAGCAAAACGCTGGTCTTGGTGCAGTTTCTGGGGAACATGCGAATGTTTTGATGGTACGCATAAATGTACGGAGGACTGATTTCATAGTTAGCTACTGGGGCTGGTTGACTTTTTTGTCTGATTAAACCTATTTGTATCTAAAATAGTAGAGATGATAGAATGAGTACCTAGAAATTTTCATGATCAATTTGAAAACAAGGGCTATAAGCGTGTGATGAAGTGAGAATATACCATCCGTAAAAAGGTAAGTATTTACCCAACATGAAAACCCAGTTATGCTGATAGATAGGTCTCAAGCTCTACTTCCGATACTTTCTTCGATGAACTTTGATATATAGATTGGGTAATCTTGAGCGGTATAACATAGTTGAATAATTTTGCCTCATCTCATAAGATTCAGAAGATTTCTCGAGTATACTATATTCACCAATCACGAATAATATAAGAACGATTTCAGTCATGCAGACAACCACAGCTGCTCAGTGGTCCATAAAAAGACCGCACGAAACCCCCTTCCCTCTATCTTTACACTTTTCAACAAACAAACCCCACCATTACTCTCAAACCCAACACCACAACAACGACAAACATGAACTTCCATCACATCATCTTCGCCTTCCTAGGCCTCTTCTCAACAGCCCTTGCCTACAATCCAAACAGACATCAAGGTTTCGGCATCCAACACATCACAGCAACAATCATAACAACCTCCTCACTTCTCGTCCCAGCAGTCCAAGCCGCTGCCATCCCATTCGAGAAAAAAGATACAATGGTCGAAAGTTCCCACCAAACAATGGACGAAGTTGAACCAAAGCAAGGAAACCGCCAGTCTCTGTGCAAGATCCTTAGAACATGCGATTGCGACACGAAAAAGAGCTTCTGGTGTGGTAACCACCATACACGCCAATAAGCTGCTTGGTGGGCATAGGGAAGAAGATACCCCGACTGGTTCGGATGGGAGGGAAGGTTTAACATAGACTCTTGAGTTCCTGGAAATGAACTACATTGAAATATTTTAGGTGTCCGAGGCTTGAGTGGAGTGATAAACTTTGGGGATACTACCCTAGTGCGGAGGAGAATACAAGGCAGTGCGCTGTAAAGTGCCCTGGAGACTTGACCACCTCCCTGTTAAAAGGCGACAGAAGCCATAGGTGCAAGCGAGCTAAGGGGAGCATTTCAGCCCTGATTGACGAGGGAGGCCTGCTGAAATACAGAAGGCTTCTGGGCACTATCACAGGCCATATTTTGGCCCCTTCCCACGGTGTATGTCTCACTCCCCAAAACGCCATATAAAAACGAAGCGATGCACTTGCTCGCTCCCACCCCCAATAAACCACTAAAAAAACCTCACAGTGAATAATAAAAACCCAGGGAGAACCGGTATATTTTCATCGCCCAGTAATCCACACGTATCTCACGCCCTCAAAGCAAATCATAGACATATCGCAATCTAAAAAAAAAACTCCTGTCCCTCTGAAACCCCACCATTAACCCCGCTGAACCCCTCATCAATCGCATATTCCATTCACCCATGTATCATCTCTCTCGAATTTCTCCCGTCGTGCTTACTCCGCGGAAGGGAACTCCTTTGGCCAGCACTTCTCCTTGGGCCAGTTCTTTGAGTCGTGCGTCTCGGCGTGGACCTCCAATTGCTTCAAGTTCGTGTTGACGATTTCCTTTCGGCAGTTTGCGCACTAGATTGGGCGAAAGAGGATATATTAGCATTTTATTCCTCAGCATCCCTCTCGTTCGTGTCTTCTCTCCGGGGCTATTTTTGGGCATCGCGATCACGATTTAATGGGGGGGAGGGGTGTCGGTGTGGTTTTGATCTGATAGGGAGAGGATCGTGGATCTCGGTCTTGAACGTACGATGGATGTTGGCTTTGGGGCTTTGACAGGAAGACCATTTGCCTTGACAGGTGCACGAGTGCCTGCTGCTTCGGCTTTGCGGTGGTCGCGTTGGACCTGGAGAGGGATTGCTTATCAGTGTTTGTTCTTTTGTTTGCCGCCCTCCACTTCACTGTTTTGGTAGGTTCTAGGGAAGGGGACTGACCTTCATCTTCTTGGAAACAGGCATATTTGCGGGTTGGAGAGGGTGACTTGAGAGTGATGTGTGTTTTGGGTTTGGTTGAGGGTATGGAGATGTGTGGTGTTGTTGGTGAGAAAGGATCTGGAATGATCTTTGAAATTCTCGTCCCAGGCAGTTTAAGCTTAAATTCCAGGCCCCACTAAAAGTCGCTGGCGGGGTCTTCGCACCCCCGTGACATCCCCTCCTTTCCATCCCAGCTTCTTTTCCTGGAAGTAAACAATACATGGAAAAATAGGTAATAACATTCAAGGAGACACCTCACCAACCCACTGAAGTCTACTTAAGTCTACTTAAGTCTACTTAAGTCTCAATCTTGCTATCTATTTACGAGGCAAAGGGAGGGCCATCCAATCAGTTCGTCGCATTATTCATCGGGGCTTCCATTGCCTCCGAGCAACCGATATTTTCGGCAGGGGTACCGGTACTCTTGACAACTATTGACACCAACAACCTATGGAAATACCTGAATCTGACTCCTTTTGGGGCCAGCAATGACTCTTTACTTCACTTCGCCTCTTTCAGCTTTGTTTTATTCGCTCAGACTCGAAATGGCTCCACTTTCAAAGCGATATTCAAAGACTCCTTCAGCAGGATGAGAATGATGTATATAAACCCATGAGTTCCCTGTCTAAAGCAACAAGCCACAGCACGGCTTTACTCATTAGTATATGCTCACTTCATCTTTTATTCACTCCTCAACACTTCCAAAGATTCCCTAAAAAGATTCATGGAATTTTCATTCTATCAAAA
This sequence comes from Calycina herbarum, assembly GCA_001414485.1. NCBI lineage: Eukaryota > Fungi > Ascomycota > Leotiomycetes > Helotiales > Pezizellaceae > Calycina > Calycina herbarum. Next base: position 68,251 of record LLEY01000083.1, on the reverse strand, counting down.
ATGTCGAAAACCATTGTAATCCTAGGAATAACAGGAGAACAGGTACGTGAATTAGTCCCTTCCTCTCCGAACAATCTTAACACTTCTCTAGGGAGGTTCCGTAGCAACCCATTTCCTAAACCTCCCAGGATGGAAAATCCGAGGCATAACCCGCAACACAACCTCCCCATCTGCTCTTGCCTTGGCCTCAAAAGGAATCGAACTGTTCCCCGCAAACCTGAATGATCTCACTACTCTCACTGCAGCGTTTGCTGGGGCAACAGCAATCTTCGCTACAACAAACTTCTGGGATCCCTTCTACAATCCCACCACCAAAGCCCTCCTCAAAGAGGGTCAAACCATCAACGAATACTGTTACGAACAAGAATTACAACAAATAAAAAACATCGCCGACGCAGCTGCCAAAGTCGAAGGATTGGAGAGGTTGGTAATTAGTGCTCAATGTGATGCTAGTAAGTGGGGGAATGGGAAGTATAAATGGGTCTATCATTTTGATAGTAAGGCAAGGGGAGTTGAGTATTTGAAAGAAAAGTATCCTGAGTTGGCGGAGAAGATGACAGTTCTGGTTTTGGGAAATTATATGGCGAATTGGAAGGAGAATTTGCATTTTCGTAAGGTATGAAATGAACCGTATTTCCTTGACTTCTTGGTACTGATATGTAGATAGACACCAGAGGGAACTATCAAACTGGGGATTCTCAAGGGGACTCAACATAATCCTCGTGCTCAAGTAGATACCCGTGACACGGGTTCTCTCGTCCATGCAGCGGTCGAAGCTGCACCTGGGAAAACCATTCTCGGTGCAGGGGCTAGTCTTTCCTGGACAGAGCAGTTCAAGCAATGGTGTGAAATCCACAACTTGCAATATGGAGGGTTTGACGAGGTGACGCTTGAGCAATTCGAGAGCTTTGTTCCTATCCCAGGATTGATGAGAGAGATCGGTGAGATGATGTTGTTTGAGGATGAGTTTGGATATGCTGGTGGGGAAGAGGTTGTACTTCCCGAAAATGTAAGTTTTCACGACCTGCTTAATTGCGGAACTCTTGCTAATGGATTTATGAAGCTTGGTGTGCCTTGTCAGATGACGAGTTGGGTGGAGTATGTTAAGAAAGAGGATTGGTCTAAAATTCTAGCGCCCTTGAAGTAGTCGACACTTCAATATTTCGACAACACCTGCAGTCAAACATCAAAAGACAAGATTCAGATCAGAAAGGAACAAGTTGTTTTCAGAAAATCGATTCTTTCCCCTCAATTTCCATAGCATGATCCGCCCAATTCTCGCTTATTTACCCTCCTTCTCCCCCTCGTCACGCCCATTCATACGACCACACTCTTACACAACCCATCTCTCATCCTCACTTTCCTTCCAAATTCTTACTTCCCGCCCCCATTAACCTTCCTAGCTGTCTTCTTCTTCCACAACCTCTCAACCCACGTCTTACTCAAACTATCATTATCCTCCTCATCCTCATCATAACACCTATCACTCAACTCGTCATCTTCCTCTCGTCTCGACAAACCAGCTCTCTGCTTCTCCACACATCCGGGCATAAGCTCTTGATGGATTCTACTTGTCGCTCGATAGAATGCAGGATGTTGTATCTGTAGCGACAGAATGTGGGTTTGTAGCGGATGTGGTGGTTGCAGGAGGTGTAGGAGGTGATTTTTTGTGTGCACATCTTTTTTGGTATTTTGGGTTGTTGATATTGGTGTTTCATGTATTATCGTATTGGACGCGGTGTCTTGTTTGTTTTGGTATTGGTGTGGTATTGGTGTAGATGGTGTGTTAAGGTGGATTTTTTGCGAAGTAGTTTTCGGGATGAAGAATATGTTGGAAATAAAAGAGGTGGCAAGATTTCTAGGAGAGAATATGATGGAATAATTGTATTTTTAACATCGTGGTGCACTACTAAAACAATACATTTATAAACCGCCTCCATAGCGAAACTTGATTCACCGTGTTTTGGCACAAAGCAAGAAAGAAATCCTTCGTCAGGATATGTATCATCATTCACTGACTTGACACATCACGGTAACGCGTGCACTCGAACACGGTATATGAGGTATTGCGCCACTAGACGTCTATTTAGGTAATAGACTATTTAATTTAGCGATAATAATTACTAGTTCAATTAGTCTACGTTGACTGAGAAAATCATAGTACATTTCATCATCTGAAAAATACTAAGTTTAAGATAGAGCTTTAATTCTTACCTGCCTCGCTTTTTGCTCCCAGCCCCCTCTACCGGTCCGTATTTTTGTTCCCCTGCCACGAAAGACTACCAGGATAGCTAAAACTTGTTAGAAAAATATGAAAAAAATCTAGAACAAATCTTTAAGATGTAAATAATAATAGAACAAGACTGCATCTATTTAACTTGTTGCAGTTTTATTTTAAAATTAAGGTAGTTTTTGGAGGGAGGAAATTCAGACGTGGTAGAGGCCCCTCGGTTATTTCCCCAGCCACTAACCCACCCGAAACACCACCACACCTACTCTGGTAGTTGAAGCGTAGTGTAGCACGATAGGAGTAATAGCACGACTGGAATGGGTGAAGCGTGCTTTGATTAATATCGCCCTATTAGACATCTATAGAATTAGCCGATAACGATTTTATTTAGATTAATTGTTCAACAACTCGTATAGTGGAGCTCCATACTGCATGTGCAAAGAACAGAGCAACAAACTTTTACCTACTCATACCCAGTTTCTAGATGGTACCTGAACGGGATAGCTAAAAGCGGAGAGAGTTTGAGGTACGGCTATTAGCCTCAAAGATGAAGATGAACTGTCGCATATGTATATCCATTTTTGATCTCATGAAACCGTGGTCCTTCTCAATTGTTCATTTAATGCTTAAGAAATCGTAATAATGTGCTCTTCTCCAGTTTCCAACCAAGGTAAAATTTCATTGAACCCTTGGCTTTTTGATTCATGCTTTTCAAGTGCCTTCACATCGACAACAAAAATGCCAATTCTCGAGTAATACTCCTCAGTCTTTCGTAAAAGAAGACCACGCATTCTTTGAGAGCCAGTAATTACTTTCACAAGAAAAACGGGTATGCAACTTTCTCTCTCCAAACAATCTAGCAAGACTCTTACACCAGGAACATCTTTCAGGTTGCCGGGCTTACTTATGCTAACTTTGTTATCATAGGTCGCCACCGATTTGTCTTTCCTTCTCAACTCGGCACTCCTGAGCTGACACCGAACTTTCAGATGGCCCGATTTGACTGAGCCGAACTTTGAAGCATCAAAATCGGGAATGGCAGTTTTCTTTTGACCCTTACAGTGAAAAGCAACTTGGCAGTCAAGAATTTGGAAGCCCTTGTCTACAGCCGTGAAGTCTTTACTGGAATACTCGCTAGGACCAGCCATTGTACATGAATTCAAGTCGATATGACCGTTGATACCAGCCCAAGACCAAGAAGGACCTTGGTAAGTCAAAGGCCGTGGTAATAAACCCGGTACAGCACTACACCAGAGAATCTCGCAAGCGAGTTTTGACTCCCATAGTCCAGCACAATACTCATCATTCATAAATATTCCAAACCGTGCAGCAATCCCCGAGAGAGCGGGAAGGCGATCGCCCGGGAAAGTCAGATTGCGGAAAGTATTGGGCCAGTTTTGAAGATGCTTGTCCAAGTCAGCTCTGTTTTGGGGTTTTTGGTCTTTCCGAGACTCTGGTCGTCCTCCGAATCGCTATCATAGCCGTCAAAGTTGATGACAGTCGATGAAGTTGCGCACACATCGTCGAAGATGCCAATGATTTGGCAAGCTTGCGGTCTGGAATCCATCGTTCTTCTCTCCCCCTTCGAATGATTGGGGGCAGAGCCAGCGTGTGCGAGTGATTCCGAACTCCAAGAAACGCGGAGAGAGAAGTCGTTCTTGTAGGGTCCAGCCCCTCAAGTTGAGAGGGTCAATCGGGGGATTTATTCAAGGGAGGAGAATGACGGATCCCATTTTGCCACTTGACGTTTTAAAGGGCAATTCTGTACCACCTCAGAATCCTTTTCCTCGACCATAGGACTTCGATCCGCTAGAAAGCTTTCCGTCACACCATTGGACTTGGATGCTGAAAGTGTAACAGTAGCTTGGCTATAAATTACAGGCATCATCGCAATTTCCGAGCCATTATCCCCGGTGTCATCTTGGATTATGCATAAAGCATCAATCCAAAGATTTCTAAGACCCAATCTTTCAGTGATTTCGACAGCATCACGCAATGTAACAGGCAAAGATTCAAACTCAATATTGCTTTGTCTTTCAAGGATGTTCTGGCTTGTGGTGATAACATTATTTCTTCCCCAACAATAGCTCAATGCTATGTACGAGTTTACGGAATCTAGGGATGTATTCGAAAGTTTTACGCACAGTTTGCTATTAATCTGGTCGATTATTAATACTCTTGTGGGCATGAAATTTCCTTTCGGCTTAGGGCACTGTTTGTGGTCTTGAAGGCAGCTTTCCAGCCAACCCTTCGCCATAGAAAGGGTAGCATTCGACGAGGGCGACATGTTTATAGGTCTTGACTTGACATCTCTCGCAGCGTAATTCTCTGTTCGGTTTTCGTTAGTCTCCAAAAATACTCCATTTCAAAGATTTTAACCCAGAAAACTTACCTGATGAAGTAATAAAACTCAACTCCTTCCAGCATTTGAATTGTGCACCACATGGCTCAACATTTATCATCCCCGGCCTCCATTGTTTCCATAAGTTGTATCCTGATGCTTTGATAAGACGACAAATGAGAGACAATCCCTGTGCATGTCGACTTTGGTACCGAGAAGTTTTCTCGGAGAAAAATCCCCGTCGTATTCTTCGAGTTGCGACCGATAAAACTGACACTCAGACTCGGCAGCGAGTTTCACTTCTTCCATATTGACATCAAAGACAGTATTAGGCCGGGGGTTTCACTGTGCCGAAGAGCAGTTTCCTGAAACTTGCATCGTCTGGAAGAGTTTCTTTGAGCCATTTATCATCATGCGTTGGTAGGCCAAGGCGCGTAGCAATATTTTTCCACCAAGAAAAATCTTTTTCGTCAAAGATGTCGAGGACGAATTTTCGGCAGAAATTACACGAATGCGGCTTTGGATAAGGAGACAAGTCTACCCTTTGACTCTGTGACTGACAATGAGCCAACGGCTTCGATACTCTGCTAATTGCCAAAGTATTTATTCCATTTCGGATGTTTCCATAATTTCTGCAACGACTGCATGAGTGTGCTGAAGGAACTGGATGGGGTTCCATATTTTAAGTATCAGCAAAGTTGAAGAAGTGATAAAGAGAGGGAGGACCCTCAGTTCATATAAACGATAAATTGCTGATGCCTTCCGCAATCATTGCCATACTTGTGTGTACGTCTGACTTCTTGTGTGATGCAAAAAAAGGGGAAAATAAAAGAGAACACTGAATCTGAGTTAAAACTTTCTCAAGAGACATGGCTCAATTATTAAGTCAGAGGCGCTTACATGCGTTTTTAGGCTGATGATCGTGAGGCTGAAGTACAGTAATCTTATACGAGTGGCGCGTGATCACGTGAATGGGGGCTATAAACCTAACTTTGAAATTTGAATGTTTAGATAAAAGTAAATCCTTTCCGAGTTATAAGAAGAATAGCAAAGGCTATATAACTACGGCAGCAAAGAGGAAAGTATATACAATTATTTCGGGGAGCGAAAACCACTGCGGGGTCAATCCCCGACCCCCTGAAAGCCATCGGCCAAAGTGGCCATACGGAGAATTAAGCGAATAGAATCACGTAGTCAATCCCGAACTCTCCATGTTTATATAAGATCCCGAACCCTCTCATTCCCACTCTGCTCAAAGATTTTCATTGTTGCCCTTCCAAATCCACAAATTTCAAGCCTGTAGCACCATGCTTTTCACCAGTATAGAAATCGCGCGATCTCCGGAGGAAGTCCGAAGAGTTGTGAGTACTACCTAATCTTATTCCCTGCCGCCTGTATAACCTCAAAACTTACCACCCCAAAGTTCTTTGACTTCCCAGCATATCCAACTTGGCATCAAGGCTTCGTCAAATCCATTAAACCACTCTCCCCGAGCTCCGATAGCGAACCTCTTGCTGTTGGAAAACAGCTCCATTGCAAATTGAATGATATGGACTTTGATGTTGACATCACCGTGAGTTTCCCCTTTCTCAAGGTCATGATGCTTCGAGTCTGGCTCGTCTTTCTAACCATTTTTTGGATAAGGAAAACTCACCAACCACGTTTCAATGGCAGGGACCGCCAGTGATGGGAATCGCGGGCTTGCATACCTTTTGTTTTGAACCTAGCAAAGTCACTAAAGGTGGCACAACGTTTATACAGAAGGAAGAGTATACTGGGTGGTTATCTTTTCTGGTGCAAAGTTGGTTAGCGGGGAGATCGTTGTATTTGGCGTATTTAGAGTTCAATGCGGATTTGAAGAAAAAGGTTGAAGGTGGATCTTAATGTATACGATGTTGGAGTAAGGCCAGTATAACTATAGAGATGTTTTACCAGTCAATTTTCTTGCTTTCAACTTTTTATGCATTGAACGTTAATTTTTCTAAAAAGGCACCTGGGCCATCCACCTAACGGAACTCTATTTTTACTGCTACTCTTACTGCCTATTGTAAGGCAGTGTATTAGTGTATTTCATTCATGTTGAGATTTCTAGGTGTTTCTTTGTTGGTTTTTTGATTGGGCACTTTACCCCATCCATGTCAACAATGAAATAAGTCTTTCTTTGTTACACTGCACATTGCGGAAACACATCCGCCATTTTTCCTCTGCTCAATTTTTCAAGCCATTCAAACTTTTTTTCTGCTTTTGTTTTGTAGTAGCAGAGAGACAAGGTTCACAAGGTGCTGTAAAACCTCAATACTCAATGACAATTTACCATGGCGCCTATCAGTTATTCTGCCGCTTATAGCGACGAGAGAATGGCTCCCATTCCCCATCGATTTCCCCAGCTCTCAATGACACAAGGAGAAAAAGCCAGATATCGAGAGGAGAGTACAAAAGAGTATTGGCAGAGAAACAAGCTAGGATATACAGTACAGGAACTTATTGATTGTAAGGAGATGCTTCTACACTTTTCCGATCTTTATTTATCTTCCCTTTCTAACGCAGTTTGCAAAGTGGATATACATAGTGATAGGGAATTAAAGCCTACAACTCTTACTAATCCTTTAGGACCTTTATTTCGGAAAGAAAGATGGGAAACCCAGGAATCAATAAAGGAACTCAGAAATTACAATTGGCCAGAATATCGACGGAAATTGCATCCTATGAGTGTCAATTATACCTTGCCTTATGAAGGGAATTGGGAAGCAAATAATCCACATCTTTGGAAAATGATGGAGCCTAGTTTGCGACTCGCAGAGAGATTATTAATGGGTACACAAACTCTACAACATGTAAGGACATACACGCTCTCTTCATGCAAAGCTAAAGAACAAGCAGTTGGAGGACCTTATGGGAGGTGATATTAAGCCAATGGAAAAGGGCTTACAACAAGAACAAAATAAAGAAGTGCCTCACTTCACAATACATCCCTGTAAGAAACCTCGTATAAACGCAAATCCTGCCGTTTGGGAAGCAGACATGAAACAAAAGAGAGAGAATTATATATCACGACTGGTCAATGAATACAAAATGTCATTAGGCTTCATGAACAGGGATGAGGACCCCACAATAGAAGATGATGTGGGCCCTGAGTATAGTTCCCATGGTGCCGCTGGTTTGACTATCCCACTTGGGTTGTCTATACCTGGGGTTGGCTTGAAAACCCAAAAGCTCGCTGTTTATTGGCAGGTGACTATCCTCGAATGCCTTTTTCATCATAATCCTACACTATTACCTGACTGTGAGGCTTTTGGCGCACAGTTTTATTTCGCAGCCACTGCTGTTCATGAAATCATGCATGCCCTATTTCGAGTTATGATGGATGATTTAGGGTGGAATCTGTTTCAGCAAATGGAAAGGCAGGTTCATCTGAAAGATGGAGCAGGGGTTGTAGAACGTGGTTTTGAATGGGAAAGCGCCGTAAGCTCTTATTCACTCTACTTACCAAGATGAAGCTAACAATTTCGTAAGGTTCTTGGTGGAAGTGCTGAGCCAGTGGTGCATGGAAGTGAGCGTGGAAAGGGTGGATACTTTGGGTATCAGTTGTTGAGTTGGCCATCTCTTGAGGATTGGTCTCCAATCATGGCCAAATACATCCTTTGGCAACTCCCCTCTTCAAGGAATAGCTTGTTTCTTACAAGTTATATGCTAGAACAATTACAACAGGAGGAATTTTGGGTTCGTTGTTCCAGAAATATTTACGAGTCTTGAACTAATTTCTCTGCTAGGAGGTTGCTATTAGAAAGTTTGGGATTAAGAACTTATTGGGGGCTGGCTCTAGGAGGGTCGTCCACAACCTACAACTTTACAAAGACGAATCTGGGGGAGAAACTGTCGGACTTGGGAGTAGGGAAACTTTCGACCATTATTACCAGCAAGACGAACTCAAAAACGCTCTCGCGAAGCTCTCTCCGGACGAAAGAGCGGTAGCAAATTGGGCTCAAGGTTTTCTTAAGACAACAGATAACTTGGAGAATATTTGGGACGCACAACATGGAAATGAAGACAATAAAAAAGATGGCGTTGATCAAGCAGTTGGTAAAATATTGAAACTCATCAACGAGGGAAAAGATTTAACCCATGTCATACCACCGTTGACGTTCGCCATAAAAGAACATGAAAGAGCTGTTATGTAAGTCCAAAGACACATGGCAATTTCTGCTGTTTTAGAACTCTAAAATCCTTCTCAAAAATGCAGTTTAACTCTGCTACCCTGGAATTAGGTCTATTGTATATTTCAGGTCTTCAATTCCCAGCATACCTCCACAGTTACAGTTGCAACGCAAAAATCTATTAACCTGGAATCAAGGCACAAGGAAGTTTCTCCGTCAGCTTCAAGAAAGATTTGAGTCTCAAAACAATGAACTCGAATACCTTAAGATTGCGCACTGCCTCGATCGTCTTGACATATCACGCATGCTCTTGGCTCAGCCAACAAATGATGAGGAAAATGGTCTTTTAGAGGATGACTACGCTGATATGGACAAAATTAAGACCTGTTTCCGAAATGCTATCTCGGGAGACGACATCTTAATGAGCTACGCAAGGCTAGGTCTTGACCAAATATTAAGTGTAAGTCTTCCCCGAGCTCCTCCTCCCCTTTCCGGTTCTGCCGGGAGTTGAGACCCCGCTTCCTCCTCAGTTACCCCCTTCTTTCCCCTAAAACTTGATACTGACTCGAGACCTTCTGCAGGATTATGGTACCACCGTATTTGATGACGCATGCGCGGGAGTTTTATATATTGCGCTTAGTCCTGATCCTTGGGAGGATTTAGAGGACAGGATCAATGTCGCGTATGATAACCTACTTAGATTGGTCAGGGAAGATAAATCTAGAGGAAAGTTGTGTCCTTCACCCTGGAAAGATTTGCTTTGGAAATGGCTCCGGCTGGCTAGAAAGGTTAGAGAAGGAGTAAAGCTTCCCCCAGAAAAACGACCAAAGAACCTGTCAGAGTGGCTAGGATCAGTATGCCCGAATCCCGAAACACATATCAATTAGGGACGGTGTGTAGCATACTTCCTCAAAGTAAATATTTTCCATGATGACCTATCATCGATCGACACTTGAATGTTCGGGATTTGAAACTGTATATTTTCAGTGGTTACTAATGTGTGAATGAGTTAGACCACAACCATACCAAGAAATCAGTAGTACCTCCCTTCAAGAGTAATTCTAGAAGGCTCATTGTGGACTTTCATGTCTTTCGGTTTTCTGTAACGAATCTCTCGAATCTCTTACAAAAAAAGCTTCGAGTGTTGGAAAGCATGCGAAATTGGGCGCTTTGCTTGAGGACGACTCACATCAGCGATAGCAATACCTGCTTCTTTCGTCAGGTATGAAACTGATATTGCAATTCTTTTCTTTGTTCTATTTTAGGCAACCTTTTTCTAACCTGTGTTATCACAATAAAGAACCATTCTTGAGTATTTCAAATCCTTCGACAAAGCAACTAAGACATATTTAACTAATTCCAAGATCCCCAAGTAATTTATTCCCTCAAATCTCGCACAAATTTACAACTGCATACGAAACTAATTCGCTGCCGGGCGCGAATACAATTATACGGCCATCCAAGGTCAAAATCACAACATGGACATCAATAACCTCAGCCTCGACCAACTCTCGGATTTCCTAAAAGAATACGGCGTCGAAATTGAGCGAATGAACTACAAAGAAACCTACGGTTCAAAACGTCAACGAGAGAAGTGGAATTGGATCCCAGATAGATACCGGGATATGGAATATCCCACCTACCAAACGTGCAAGAAATTCAAACTTCAAAAGTCTCTGAGAAACCAAATAGAAAAATACAGAGGTTTGAAAGATAAGAGATTTTATCAAGCTCCGCAAGATGGATGGCAAAAATATCCGAGGGGTGAGGGAGAATTGACTGATGTGGAGGAAGGTTATATGCTGCCATTCATCAGAAGTACAAGGAGATTATGATGGTGGAGGGGTGGAAAAATTATTTTGCGAAGAAGAGAGAAATTGTTGAGAATGAATTCAAGGAAGAAGAAAATAGGCGTGGTGGTGCGGGAAATAAGCATTGGTACCTACCCCACGCTCAATCCGGAGGAGCTTAAACACTATGGCGGTTGACCTCCTTAAAACGGACTCTTCGCTTAACTTCGCTAATTCCCAAAGTAAGTGAATATCCCTCAATTGGTAGATTATTTATTACATGCAGTGATGCAGTGAATGCATCAGTCCGCTACAATTATGTTTCAAACTCCTCACACGAAAGACGGACGTGATACTCCCACCTTCTAGGCTCTTTAGAGAATTGATATTTACACACGTTTCACAGGGTATTGCGACAGAATAGTGCCTTGTTCATTAAATGTAATTGCCAGACGAGAGAATATGAAACTAGCGTTGCCAGTGGCTGAATTCTCACACCACATCTCACACCACACCCCTCGCTTGAATCCCGGCCTAAGCAACGCTAACCTCCCACCAAAAAACCCCTCTCTTTGGGGGAAGATAGTTCAAAAACAACAGCAAAAAGAAAATATTATTGGAGAATGCAAGAATCGAACTCGCGACCTCTCCCAGTAGGATAGCCTATAAGACCATGCTAAGGGAACATTATACCACTAAACCAATTCCCCGTTGTGCTCTGGGTGGTGTTAATTGGATAGATGAGCTGAAAATTGAGCGATTAAAGTGGATCCAGGTGGCTCTCCCATTGGCTCCTTCTTAGCGCCATCGCCTGCATCGGCGCCTCTTTAAGCCGACGACAGGTCTATAAATTCAACCGTTTCTTTCTCAGAACTTGAATCTGCACCGCTCTTTTTACATCTTTCAGGATGCAAGATCTGTACCTCCCGTCGCCCACCGACTAGCTACGCCTGTCGTGGCCGCCCATTGCTCCATTCGTCATCAATTTGCGCTGCGTCTATCCCCCCTACATCGTGGATTCCGCTGATCGGAACTGAACAGCATCCCTCTCCGACTTTCGTTCTCCAAAAATCGGGAGGAGTTTTGCTGCCGCTATCGACCTGCTCGACATCCCTCTCCCTCTCCATCATGCCCGACCTCCCTTCTCCAACAATCCTCCTGCTCGACATCCCTCTCCCCCATGCCATGTGCCTCAACCCCAATTCTGCGCCTCGGGCCAAATTTGTCAGACGGGACAATCAGTCAAACATGTCCCTGCTCCCGTCCTGGTTGAGGTATAGTCTCAGTCACCCGTTGGCGTATCACATCAGTCGAATCCAATCGATATCTTCGCGATGGTTTCCCCGCACCATACCATAATGCAGTCAGGTTGGTGCGGCAATTACGCAGCCCAGTCGATTACATTTGTGACGGGACTGTTGCATCACACGCCGCGGTCAATACCTTCGCGATGGGCTTGTCGATCACACCATAATGCAGTCAGGTTGGTGCGGCAATTACGCAGCCCAGTCGATTACATTTGTGACGGGACTGTTGCATCACACGCCGCGGTCAATATCTTCGCGATGGGCTTGTCGATCACACCATAATGCAGGCAGGTTGGTGAGGCAATTACGCAGTCCAGTCGATTACGTTCTGTTGCATCACACGTCAGTCGACGCCCAGTCGAATCCAATCAATATCTTCGCGATTGGCTTGTGATGCAGGCAGGTTGGTGAGGCAATTACGCAGTCCAATCCATCTGCGGGGACTTACGTTCCGGCGGTTGGAAAGGGAGTCGCGGCGAATGAGAAGGTGTTCATTTATCTCGGAGTTCCCGAGGCTGGATGTAGGCATTTGGTCATGCAGCGATGAGTCCAATCTCAAGGCAGGAATGCGCACCTCCGTGTTGTGAAATTTGGGCATAAGAATGTCTCGCTGGCCCGAGTGTGTGGGCCAATCTTGTCAAATGTGTTCTTTCGGTATTGGAAGCACTGGAACATATTCGTCTCTTGCCCCCAAAACTCAAACTGGCCGTTTCGCTCTAAAGAAAACTCATCCCATTCGAAAAAAGCGCCTTTCCAAGCGCAGAAAGACCATGAAACGTACTGGCACACGAGTACCGAAAATCGCCATGGTGTCTGCGCCTTCATGCGATGTCGCCAGCGCGTCCGCGCCTTTTCAGCAGTGTATTGTTCCAGATGCCAATGTCGCTGAAAACCATCAATTGAACGCCGCAGTCCGTGAAATGCTCTTGGATAAGAGTACAACAGCAGGTGTGTAAGATCCGCAGCCGGTATGTCTTGGCTAACATATGGAAGGGAAATCTGAGCGTGATAGCGACGACTCTGCAACTTTGGTGGGAGATGATGTTACTGTGGTTAGTAATGAGCTCGTTGCCTCGGAAAGTGGGGTTGTCTCGCAGCTTTGGCAAACGCTCGCTAACGTATGCCAGTGATTGTTGTGAAAACAGAAAGTAATGCGGGTGGATCAACAGATGGATTTGATAACCGACCCGATCTTTCCCACCAATCCACCTTCCTCGAGAGTCCTCCCGCCCTTCCACCTCTTTTCAACGACTTTTCCGCCACAAAAATCCACTGCACCAAGGAAGTTTAAGAAATCCGCGCGAGGTGGCTATAACAGAACAGGGCGCATCCTCCCGAGTGTTCACATTTTACTATCAAGAGAGAAGCATCACCGTTGCTATTCAGCTGTATGTTGCTATGGTTCTTCTGATTTCCTTGAGGCATTGAGGGAGGAATTGAGGCTGTCGCTTTCTCTGCTCGAGGCAATTCAGATAGAGAATATATTGATTTGTCATTGCGTTGTCCTTTCACCCAAATTTGAATGTATACTCATCACTTGATGCACCTACTGCGCCAGCACAAATCTTAGAAGCGCAATATTGTGAGTGTCTTTTGGTGTGTGTAGAGCAGGGCCTACCTAATTGGTGATAGGGTGGGTGCCTTAGGCTCAAAACATGTGACTCGAGAAACCAACTTCCCAATCTCACTCAAATTTTTACTGAGCTGACCATCACAGCACATCACAGCACATCACATCACTATCATCATGGCCTCTGTCTTGAGGGCGTTTTCGAGACCTTTTCTCCAAAGGACCATACCTGTATATCTTCCCAAACCTTGCTCATTATATCGACTCCTCAACCGATCAATCTAAATCCCTTTCAATTTGCAACCAAACTCACGATGTACGATCTCGCCCACCAACCTCTCTTGGGTACAGCTTTACACCCAGTGCCCTACCTTATTCGGCGTCGGAACCCCTGATGGGTACTACGAAATGATCTCCCAAGACTCAACCTTACCAATTCAGAAGAGCGTTATTCGAAAACGTGTTTTCTCACGCCCCAAAAGCACTGTTTCCCATCTACTCCACGAAATGTCCCAGCGTTTATCAATTCGGTGGACTTTTCAGGTCTTGCGATGGGAAAGGAAGGGGAGGTGATTGTGAGAGTGACTATGAGGCTTGGCTAGAACTTGATGGGTCATTTCAAGGTGGAGGATATGCAGAATCGAAAGGTAATGGCGATATATTTTGACGGTACATCTGCTGTGTGTCAAGATCAATTTGTTGTTGTGTAGGTGGGTCAATTTAGTATAGTATATTTTCAATTTCAATTTTAGCTACGGCGATTCCCCGACCACATGACACCTCCTCACTGAGTTCTAACCTTTTCAGCCTGCCAATTTTGTGAGTGATGGATTTTTCGGATTCAACGGAGGAACTAACGTTTATGCGGCTTGGGACCTCTCATGGACCTCTGGCTGCTCAGTCTCCTGGACCTGTCTGGTCTTGCCTATCGCCATATTTTCCATTATACATGAGTACTTTCTCGTCTCAGATGTGAAGATACACTTACTGGCGGAGGAAGCTTGCGACTGATCCTTTCTTCACAGTCGAGTTTGAAACCCATTTAGTTACCCCGCGAAATGTGTATTTCGCTCCGTTCATGTTGAATGCACCGAATGTAAATGGATAGGATGGTGTGGTCGTCATTTCTTCTTCTAGACAATTAAATCAACACTAGTATGAAAACTTTGACACTATGAGCTTCCGCTGTGCTCTCTGCCATCAATCTTTTGATAGCAACGAAAGCCTGCAGCAGCACAAACGAGAATCGCCCGCTCACACCTTCGACTGTAGAACTTGCGACCGTCTACGGCAGCGAGACGGCTCTACAGCAGCATCTACGCGACTCTCCGGCTCATCTCCCGTCCTTCGACTGTGAGGACTGTAATCAATCCTTTAGCAACGAAGAGGCGCTACGGCAGCACCTGCGGAACTCACCAGCGCACGCTTTCGACTGTAATGACTGTGATCAAGCTTTCGACAGCGAAGAGGCACTACAGCAGCACCTGCGGGATTCACCAGCGCACGCCCCGTCCTTCGACTGTGACGACTGTGTTCGAGCTTTCGACAGCGAAGAGGCGCTACAGCAGCACCTGCGGGACCCCCGTATTCACCAACAGGATACGGAAACCCCTTTGGATATCTTTTTCCGCTCTTTCCCAACGTTTGATTATGATCCTTCTCTCCCACCAGCTACTTCGTATACCAACTTGCGGGGACATGAGGGGTGGCGCCGTGGCAGTGCCGCGTCAGACGATGCGTGGAACAGATATCAAGATGCACTGCAAAGCGAACTGCACAAGTGGTACGCTGCGTGGCATGCACTTTGTCGCGCAATGTGTCGAGCCGCTTCCGAAAACATGTGCGCAATGCGAGGAGGTAGGAGACCGTATAACGAAATTCGGTAGATTCATACTAATGCGGATTATAGGCTGTACGAAGGACACACGTTAATATCGTTGATTTGATTGAATGGGGACGTAGTGGTAGTGAGGAAAAAGTTCAGACCTTCCGCGATGTGGCAGAGCTGCGAGCCTATACCAAGGAGACAGGCAAGATATTTCGTAACACGTTCGACCAAGAAGGCGGCAATGTTGTCTTGAGACACCTGCTTCGAAAGATCTTTCGAGAGAGCTTATGAAAAAGTAAAGTATTGGCTGCCGCCGAACTGACTACTGCAATAAACTATATGTCCTATCATAACTTTGCCCTTGTAGTAGCCAAACATAATAAATGACAACCCGCATTTCCTAAGCCATCTGACTGCCATTATATCCTCCAGAAGATACAATCACGTTTCAATCTCTATATTCAGCCAGCGTACGGCTTGCAGCTCGATAGATTTCCATTATTCAATTAAGCAATCTGGCAGGTCGTTAGCTGGAATTCAACAAGGCAGAAGTCAGCCCACCAACTACCCATTACTCGCGCTTGTGACCACACTTGGGGCAGTCATCACCCCTCTTTATATTTGCCTCGTCGCAGTATACAGGGTTCGTGCACTTGCCATAAAGGCTGAGCCCATCCATAGCAATGTCATATAGGTTGAGAGGAGAGAGCTCCGTCGGCCCAGAAATTGCCTCGTGAGGGTGTTGGAGAGATGCCTGAGACAGATCAAGATGAGGCATGGTGATATTGCTTGTGTTGAGGGTGTGCTAAGGTTGTGGAGCAAGTTGAGAGAAAGCGTTCGTGATGTTGATAGATTTTTGGCGTGAGTTCTTCCTTGGAGGTGGTAGAAGAAATCTGCAGACATTTTTATCTAACTTATGCCTAAGGCATAACTAATTTAATCCCTGTTGCTTGCTGACGAGACGTCTCTGGTATATCCCACTCAACACCAGCATGCCAATGCAGTTCTCGTATGACTCAACCATCCATCTTCCGTTGGCAAGGCCAACATAATGACAAGCGATCCGCGCGGACCTTTCAGCATACAGATTGGACAGCTTTACTCAAAGAAGCGCAGATTCTTAATGGCGGACGGGCATGCGTTTTCGATGGACCTTACCACGCTGGAGGACGCCATATTGTTCGTCGCCTCGAATTTATCGATGGAGGCCAGTTGTGGCTTGTACGCATTCCTATTCTTCCAACCTCTTCGACTTCTGATCAGAGCGAAATACTGAAATGGTGGACGGCCGAACGACGATTTACCATGGAGAGCGAGATTGCAACAATGAAACTCATCGCGAAATCCACCGGCATACCAGTACCAACGATCTTTGGGTACAGGACATCTATAGATGGAAACCCTGTTAAGCTGCCATATATGCTGATGCAATGCATAAGAGGCAATATGTTGTTCGACCTTGGGGGACCTGGCATTCTCACTAGTGAGCAAAAGAGTAGGATCCGGAAGTCGATAGCTTCAATACAGGTTTGTGGAACCCCCCTACCATTATTTTCACCTTGCTTACTTCTCCTGGTGTTGTGCCTAGTGTCAAATGGCAAGTGCCTCGATCAACAAGCTTGGATCCCTTGTTTTGGGGCCAAACGGGACAATTGAAATTGGTCCACTCCCAGCGTCGTTTGGCTTTGAAGGACCGTTTACGTCAGCGGCGGACTATTTTCTCTCATGGGCTGCTCATGCAAAATTCGGGAATTTGGACTTTCTTCACAGTCGGTTTGAAGACAACGATGAGCTTCGAAGCCTAAAGCGAGCGGTGATTTCATTCCCTTTACGCCTCAAGTCGGCAGTAGAGAAGAGATCGTCGAGAAACCCAACCGCTTACGAAAATCGCTATGCGATCGTCCATCGGGACTTCATGCTGCACAATATGCTTTTCGACGATATATATAATATTGTGGGTGTAATCGACTGGGAATTTGCACATTCTGCTCCACTCGAAGTGTTCGCCGCTTTGACAAATATCTATTCTTGTTTTGATTCAAAGACGCTCCATGCTGTTACCGATAGAGATGATGAAGGAAGGCAGTACATCAAGGACGTCATGGATGAGGAGAAAAAGATTCGACAGGGGTGCAAGCTGTCCAAGACCTTTGGAAGCATCTTGGGAGATATCGGTCTGTGCATGACGTATTTTGAGGAGGGAAGAGCAGTTTCATTTGGGGAATTACTGGACCGCTACGAATCGGAGACTATTGAGATTGATCCTAATTCACTGGAGCCCCAAACAAAATAAGAATCAACCGACAGAGCGTTGTACTATCCTGGTGAAAAGTTGACCAAACCCGCCAAACTTATACCTGCACCTTCCGAAAAGATTGATGCGTTGAGCCATCTCAACTTCACCAAAGTTTATACTGTTGAGCATAATTTGGAAGTTGTGCCTGTGGGTAAAGTTGCTGAGGCTGATCATCACGTTGAAGAAGTACTTTATTGATTTCATAATAGGCGGGGGAATCTAATTAAATGTAAAATTTGATTTTCGTATTGTTGTCTGATTGCTTGGGAGTAAGGTGAAACAATTATCAAGGGTGGATTTAAGACTTTTCATTCTGTGTTTTACGCAAACATCAAAATACAATGCATTGCAAAAATTTCATTCCAACTAAACACTACACAGGAGAATGACCTCATACGTCAAAAGGACGTGCCTCCTATAGACCAAGATCCGCTCCTGCCATACCAAGATCCTGTTTGTCCTTTGGACCAAGATCCGCCGCTATACGGCTCCAATCCTGTTTGTCCTTTGGACCAAGATCCTCCGCTATACGGCTCCAATCCTGTTTGTGCCTCTTCGCAAGCATATCCCCGGCGTCCCCTTTCGCATCATGCAGTTCCTCGTCCCGCATCCTCTTACCTTTGGCCAATATGTTCGAGTGAATTTGGGAACCATCCTTCGCTTGACTAGCTTCGAGAAGATCTAAGCGAACTGTTAGCATCGAATATACTTGGTAGATAGGGATATCTTACAATTAATTGCATCTATTCTGATTATCCTTTCCCTCTCAACCTTGAGCTCTTGAAGTTTCAGCTCAACCAGACGACACTCTGCCTCCAGAATATTAATCGCCTCTCCAAGGACAGTGTGGGTTTCCAGGTGAGTTGGTGTAATGGTCTCTCCAGGAGAAATCCCCTCATCCTTGATGGCAGTGGTTTCTTCAATGGTAGTGTGGATTCCCAGGTGAGTCAGCGTCACTTCTGGGGCGACGAGTCGGGTTTTGGAACGAGTAACAGGCATTGTGGATGGCGCTGTGACTGAAGAGGGTGGGTCAGAACAAAAATAAGTGAAGGAAGACGAGGAAACAAAGGGGAATGAGGGGGATGACCCTTTTATGTTCCTCGTCTGCCCCCCTGGAGGCTAGACCACCCCTTTAGCCGATCACATGTTTGGAGCTTGATTGTATGTTTTGAATTCCTAACTCCGGCTGTTATTCATAGCTTCAGACAGCTAGTTTCGTAAAGTGTCAGGCATCATGAGCTCTTCGATTTGTTGGTTGTACCTGGCTTGCAAGTCCTCGTCATTTTCGCTCGCAGGTCCAACCTGTACATCGACGACAAAGCATTTAGTGACAGCTATTTGTCTCACTGCAGTTGCCGTAACAAAACTGCCTCTTGCAGCAAGTAAGTCTTCCATTGTCTTCTCCGAGACCGCGAACTTGAGGCCGAGAACCTTTAGCCTCAAATGGCGAGAAAAGAGAGTAAATCTCCGAAGACATCTAGAGATATTCTCCTCATATACGCAAGGCCATGTTCGTCCTTCGTCGAGGCAAGCCGTAAAATCTATACACAACTCTGTAATCCTAGCGGCTGCTGCTGGGTGGTCTTCTATGAAGTGTTCCAACTCTTCCCAGCAATTCTTGGAACATTCCCACATGTAGGAAAAATCCCGAACCCCCACACGAACAGAAGCACCCTCCCAAAACTCCTCAAGCAGTTGTTTTCTAAAACTCTTACTAACATAGGAGACCTTCCGGAGCCACTCGAGGAATAGATAGTCGATGTTGCTATGCTGCCAATATAGTTCCCTTCCACGTATGAAGACGTTACCAATAATTTGGTAATTACTCTTGCGGCTTGGGTGCGCTTTACAGTCCCCCTTAGAGATAACAATGGAGCATTGTTCCCCAAATGGTTCTAGCAAGAGCCGGAAGATTTGGCGCCGAACTTCTATTGGCAATTTCTGGAGTTCAAACACCCCTTCTCTATTTTCATTTCAGCTAGAACGTCTAAAAAGGGACGGCGTATACATACTGAAAAAATGAATCAACAGGTTTGCAATTGCTATGTTCTAACTTCCCGCTTGCGTAATGGCAACGTGTCAGCGGTGTCAGCCCAAGACAGAAGTCACCATATTCCATATCGAAACTTCGGCCTAGTCTAGCAGGCTCGCTGAGTACGGGGCTCTCATTGTCGTGATTGGGCTCGCATTCTTGGATCGAGTCTTCCATTTTGAGAGTGGGTCGTGAAGGGCCAAGGAGATAAGGTTGATAGAGATGATGGGGGGATGGGGAGGATGGGGAGGATTCGGACATATAATCTAGCCGTGGGGAGCTGAGGGTTGCTTGACAGCGTTACTGGTAAATCTCTTCTGAACTTCTCGGCTACGCGTGCGGCTTCCATATGTGCCCTGTCTGCTGTTTTAGGATACGGGCATAACCTCACCCCAGAAGTAAGCCTGATAAGGCAATTTACGAAGCCGCCCAACACACAGGCATTGTCATTCTTCGTTGCTGGAGTGGGTGTTCTTTGAACGTTTCAGAAAAGAACTGGTTTTTCTTTCACCCAGTATAGGAGGGATGAGGTTGTCTGTTGGTTCCACCTTACTGGATTTGCATAGCAATTATTGCGAACGAAAGGAGAGATTGACCAGCATGGGCATGCGATGCTATTGTCATGTCGCAGCGTTTTTCTCGATGCTGGCTGCTCCAACTATGGGTCGATGGTCAGATCCCCGCTATGTTCTGGAAAAGCAACAGCTCCCTGATCAGCCAATATATCTCTCATCTCCGCGTGGATTCCTTTCACATACTGAAAACTGGGCAACTACAAGTGATTGGTAGGCCCTTGATCACTTTGATGATCCCATCGAAAGATCTGTCAAGCAACAGGCAGGAAACGGCACGCGTAGCCGAGAAGAATAGGAGGGAAGAAGCACGCGTTGCGGAAGAACTTCCCGTTTAGTACGCCACCACGGCTTAGAGGGCCATCGAGGGGAGCATGAAGGAAAGGATCGTTACATTGGCTGACTGCCGGAGTACTTTTGCCACCTTCAATGACTGCCCGGTTTTGGCCAACCACCCCTACACTCTTCTGCATTGCATGTTGGTGTTGCTATTGATTGGCAATTGGTGAAGCTGGAGTGGAAAGCGGCGTGGTCGTGACAAATATCCTAACTGTTTGGCATCTACACCAGATATTGTGGCGGCTAATTATGAGCAGGAAATAGGTGTGCAAGCAATTCCCCGTCGGGTTCTTCTTTTTCTTTTGGAAGCATCCTACAGAATGCTTACCCATCAACGAGCAAAACGAGAATCAGAACGCGAAGGCAAAAGAATGATCCGCAGATTAGATCTTTCCGAAATGCACCTACGCAGATATAGAATCATTTGCATGTTTTGAGTGGCTTGTGTAGAAGCCAATAGAAAGAGTAGCTCGGTCGAGAACCGCCTGCATGATACCTTCTCCCTAGTTAACCACCATCCAATCATGAACTTATCCAAAGATATCAGAAAATCAAAGGTGGGTAAAGGCGTTTGGTGCAGCTCACCGCTCTGCTTAGTATTGATGTGAACACAACACCATCAGGTAAAACATCTTTCGGCCGGTAAGTGGCGACGGGCCTCTCACCAAAAGGGGATGTGGCTATTCTATGACTCGGGGGGTCTGCGAATTACATCCTCAGAACCAAAGCTCTGCGCGTTTTCCCCGTTTGCGCGTTTGCCGTCAATACTACATTGCTCCAGGAAGGTAGGGTGGATGCAAACAGACATAAGCAGCGTCTGTTCCACTTCTACGTCGAAATACTAGTTCCTCTTCATTTAAAATGTCTACCCCACAGCCTTCAATGGGCGCCTGCCGGGAAAACCTCAAACAATCAAGTGACGAAGGTCGCAAATTTCCTCTTTCAGAACTTCCTGCAACTGAGCACCCTCCACTACTGTCAAGAGACCCATATCAGTTCAACAGCAGCATGTTCCACAGATTCAAAGGCTTCACGAGGAATGGACGACCAACTGTGACTTTTGGTTCAGTGCCGCAAGCTCCCCATTCCATCTCTTCTCCTTCTCAACCTGAATGCAAGAAGAAAGACGAAGTGTTCCACCAACCCATCATGACACCTCGTGAACTGTTGGAAATTGCCAACCGCGACTCCGTTCAGACCTCCATTCAGAGGAAGCAAGAGGAGGAGAAAAAAAAGTAAGATAGACGCGGGAGTAACAACGTTCTAAATAAGTATGCTTCCAAAATCTCTTCTTTTACCCCCCCCGCTGAACTCAAAACAGCATCTCTTCGGGACCTCAAGCAAAGACCCAGTAGTTATCTCGACTTTTGTTTCTCCACTAGCCCACGATCGCGCATGAGAATGGGAAATTTCCAGGGTCAATACTTGAGTTGGTTGTCATTATGCATCAATTTCCTGGCAAATATTTCCGGATGGTCTACAGTGGGGACAGTCCCAAACGCGGAGCGAGAAAGAAGGTGGCTTCAGGATGGCAATTTAACCGCTTTAAGCACCCCAAATACACAGGCATCCCAGATACCGTAGGCGAATAATGTGCCCAAACACTGTACGTAGACAAGGGGCACTCACTGAAAGTATTTGATTCGTGGCATAATCTTGTCTCATGGTGGGGGATCGCTTTTGAGTAGTGCACAGAAGCTGATAGAACTAAGTGGCACTACCGCTTGCATAATCCTGTTATCTGTCCAACCATCAACCCTATACAACAGAAGACTTACCTTATCACATGCAGGCGTTTTGTCTCCTGCAGCTCATTTGTCCAGGTCCTCACAGGTCTTACCCGACCCATGAACGGCCAACAGGCTTACACTACTTCTCTATCTCCCTCCAGGACAAAATCGCGGAATAAACGACCACTCTTCAACTCAACCCCAATAAAAGAAAATGAATCAAACGTAAGTTAAGGCATCCTCCACCATCTTCTGCGTTTCTAAGTTGCGGGCTGACCTAGAATCACAGAATGTCCTCTTCTTCACCCCCTCCTATCCAAAGCTATTTCAGCATCGAGATTTGCGATCCTCAGCCTTTGTCCCTAGCAACCAGCATGCAAGAGAGTATGGATTTGGAAGAAGAGTTGGCGATGGATGCTTTGTCCCTGGCAACCAGCAAGCAAGAAAGTATAGATGAAGAATGGGCGATGGTTGAGGTGGAGTAAGGGGTTGTTTTTCTACTCGGTTATTGTCTTTTTTCCCAACTTCCGTCTTTACTAGCCTTTCTCGCTTTAATCACTCGCTTTATGTCATGGAAATAAATTGCAAGAAGACGAAATGGGCCAAGCATTCGGTGACCATTTGTGTAACAAATTTGACATAAAGTTAAAAAAAGTCCCCCCCCCCCCAAAAACAGCTTTCCCCCAGAGCACTCCCTATCCAAGCCCACCGAAAGAATGGTACTTTAATCATGACTTATGAGATCGAATATCCTCGACCTCTTTGACTTTGGTGTACTTCCGTGATCATCCTCTTCCAAACGTCTTTTTCCAACTCCCCTAAAGTTGTCCTTATCCAAGCTCGGTTTTTCATCCTTCCTAAACATTCTGTCCTCTCCACCCCCAGCGCTAATCTTACCTCTCTCCTTTCTTCTTCCACTCAACCCACTTCCTGTTGCTTCTACGATGAGCCCCCATTCGTTCATTTTGTATTCGAATGCTCGTTGGTAAAAGGGCATGGCGAATTTCTTAACGCTTTCCGCTGTTAAGTTTCCCTCCTTCGACATTTTTCTGATTTTCTTTTCGTGGTTGTCAAAAACACGGTGGCCTTTGGGTGGTAAATTCAAATTGTCCCTGGCCTCCTCAATACGTCTCCTACCGTATATAGCTTTGTATTGAGTTTGGAGCTTTCCTCTTATACTGCCCACCGATAATCCCTGGCCATGCTCATCCGCAATTACTTTATGTAGCAACTCGGAACCCAGCCCCGACGATGTGTCTTCCTTTCCGTTCATATCTTCAGACAACTTCGCGGTGTTCCCAATCGATCCTCCGCCAACTTGGTACTCCTCCTCAAGAGACTTCCGTGCGGTGTCTCCAGTATCTCCTCCTCTAACGAGGGAGTCGCTTTGTGTAGGTGAGGAATCTAGGTTCAGTTGGTGCTCCTTCTCAAGATGCTTATCCAAATCAGGCTTGAGGATGCTATGTGGAATTTTGGTTGTAGCGGATTTAGGAGGGAGATGAGTGGGATTGTCCATATTGGCGAACCCATGGCACTGAGTAAGGGATAGGGTATGCGATTGTTTCGGCGACGGGCATTTTGCTTTCCATAGTCAGATTTTGCTTATTGCCAATTCCAAGACATAAACTTACGACTATCGAAGCTCTTGTCTGAACCCTTCCCTAATTCTCCTCCAGCAATGGTGTCTTTCGGTGTAGCTTGGCGCTCAAGAGAGAATCGGTGTAGGCGTAGAGTGTGAGCAAAATCTTTGACGGGTTTGCAGTTATCGCACACGTATGGAATCGCGCGAGTGTTTATACGATGTCTATGTAGCATCAACCTTTATAAATCGAAAAGCATTTGAGTGAGGACTTACTTGCTCTTTTCAGTTTGAGGGCACGTACTACACTGAATGTACCCTCCAATTTCCAATACTCTTCGATATTCCTCTGCATGATTCTCTCGCTCTACCTCTTCCTCTTCAAATGATGTCGATCCACACACTTGAAAGCTACAACCAGGTCGTTCCTGTCCCCCAAAATGGCTGTCCAATCCCCATTTCTTTAATTTGTACGAGAGGGTTGCGATGGAAAATGGCGGAGGATGGGCTGAGTTTGATTGTCGGAGTGATTCGAACAAAGACTCTACTGTCGTTATATTTTTACCGAGGCGGGATTGGATATCGGTCTTCGCTCGTTCACATCTGAGGTGACCCCAAGGGGGAAGCCTCTGCGAATCTATCCAACTGGTGACCTGCCTTTCGGTGACATTTTCTTTCTTTTCCTTCGCGAGAAACTCCTGTATGTCGATCGGATAGCATCCCTCGCCATTTAGTAGAGCGACTTCTGCTCGGTAATGATCCAAAATGCTATGTCTGATTTGAGTTATGGGGTATCCAAAAGGGAGAGGAACACATTGAGCGTGATGTGTGTGATGTGTGTGATGAAGAGTTGGATTTTCCATATTAGCGATTGAAAGTTGGTTGTGAATAGGAGAACATTGAACGACAAATAACTCGGTTCTCCGCTGCCCTTTAAGACATAACAATCAAGCGGGGAAAGCATTATGTGGCGTAGACAGGCTCACCCTAGAGAATGAAGCCTGTCTTTGCATATGCGGGCTGAATCCAATAATCTCATTACAGGGATTGTATTTGCCTTCATCTGCTTAAGCGGATGGCGCGGCAGGAAAAGCTCGCTAAGACGTCCCTTCTCCGCATAATACCTTCGCATACGATGACTTGGGACGGATTTTCAGCCAAATTATGTAACTGAGTGGTGGTTGATTTTATGTTAGAATGATGAAACGACAAAGTTCAGATGCATTTCAATGGTTGGGTTTAGAACATTGACTATTCCAGAAATCCCTGTGAAGGCCTCGAACGCAGCGAAACAAAAGAGCAGGTCACACAATATCGACCTTAAACCACCCAAAAAAGAGTTGCCGGCCACCCATCCAATATCTTCATAAGTGTATATATGCAAAAAATACAGCCCACGACAAGTATGAAATCCTACAATAAGACCGATGACTGGGTGATCCAGCGGTTGTTTATATGAAAATGTTCCCGTTTACGCCACCGCCCGCAAGCCTCCGATTTCCTCGTTCCTTCTATAGGCACTGTTTGCATAGTTCGGTGGAGGGTTGGAAGACGCGTTGTCTCGGATATCCTCGTCCTTAGTTCTGACCATTTGCCTGTCCGATTCCGACTTGGAGTTCCGGGCATATGTGTTGGATGCCGGACGGGCGACGTAGTAATTTGGGTCGTTATTGCTCGCCTCACCTTTCCTCTTCTGCAATTTGAAATTGTTGATGACGTTCGCGAGCCAGAGAATATCGAGAAGGACTGTAAGAGCTATGTGTACCTGAATTTTGTAAGTATAATCCGAGAAAACAGAACAACACATACTGTAAGAAATACAGGCCCATTCTGCACAAAAATCAGGAAGACAGGTGGAGTTATCATGGCAGTGGTAAGACCAAGAACTGCTGTAGTTCTTTTGTTTCTATTGAAAAGGTGTTGATGTCGATTGACCACCGGGGTGAGCAGGGTGATGATTGCACTCTGCATTGCAAAGACCACCATAATGCGACTAAGTAGTCTATGAATCCCCAAGGAGATAAAAATGATGCCAGTACAGCCAGGTCCCAGGACGAAAAGGCTAGTGATAGTGGTAAAAGCTCGAAGTATATTTCGATGGTCGATGATACTGACAAATACTTTCCAACCTAGCCATCCCTAGTCTAGGGTTAGCTTGGCGCGAGAGCATCAAAATGATGACCTACCTTGAAGAATACACTTTCCAGGAGGCACATACCTTGCAATACGACCAGATATACTAGCTTAGTTTGTGTGTAATACAAAGCAACTAATACGATGTTGATGACGAGAGAGACGATTGTGAAGGACGCTCCGAATAGAAACTCCCCGTAGGATCTCTGACGTACGCTATTGTCATGGTAATGGTATAAAACATAGCCATATATTGCAAAAGTGAAGCTGGTGAAGAACGAGAATATCGTAGTGAGAATCGAAATAAATAGGGTAGTCTCCATGATTGGAATTGAGTGCGATGGAATGATTTAAATGGTTGTAATCAAGTAAATTGGAGTGACTGAAATTGAATGATTGAAATCCAGAGATTGAAATGCAGTGATTGAAACGAAGTGGCAGTGATTGAAATGTAGGTATGGAAGATCGAGCAGTGCAGAGGGGGGCCCCTTCTTGTACCTCCAATCCCTACAATTCCCCTTCTCCACAACTCGATGAACCTGGAAGTTTGATGGTCTCAGCGAGGGCTTGCATAAGAGTGGGGGCTTACCTCTTTAGTGAATAAACCGGATCAGTGGGAGAGCGACCGAGGATCATTACGATCTTACATGCGGAAAGGATAACGGGAGAGGTGCCTGGTAGGTATGACAATACAATAAGGCGGCGGCACTAAATCCAACGAGCTCTGGGTTGCACAGCCACTCACTAGCCACAACTGGCCCAAGCTTTTGAAAATCCCCGAAAAGCACATGTCCGTAAAACACCAAAAGTCAATTTAGCCTAAATGTACAAGATATCCAAGCTGGACCTTCGAAATAAACCATCAGAAGGCACCCAAGCAGCCTTACTTTCAACATACGACAACTACACTATCGCACCCTCAGTTGCTCAGCTGTGTGTACAACCAAAATGGACGAGGGAAAAAACCTTTGCGCTACAGTGCCTGGTTTGAACGAGGCTCTAAAGGCGCAACATTTGAACGCAAGCCGTGAACTGTAAGTAAAATCGTCGTAAACTGCTTGATACTAGCTAAATTATCTTAGCTATAACTTGCTTCCATCCGATTCGCAACAACCTGAGATTCTCGAACAGCATGTGCAAAACCTTGCTGCCCTCTTTGTCCGGAACCGCGCAGAGAGAGTCCTTGGAATTCATTTGGCCCATGGCCACTTTGCAGCTCCTTTTGACACTACTATGCTTGGTGTTAACTTCGAAGAACCATACTGCCGCTGGGCTAGACCTACGTCTATTCAAACAATCGACCTCAACGATGTACATGGGCATATATTTGTTCTTACCGAGCACGGATTTCTCCCATATGAATATCAGGCGGGTCCTATGCCTGATTTAGGGGGAGTTGGCAGCAACTTCATTCTAGAACTCGCGAGATATCTGATCGCAAACAACCTTCAAGGCCTTGTAGGACTTCAAGTTATAGATCCAAGTCCCAAGTACATGTTGGAACTTATTCTCCCTCAAGGTACAATTATGTTGGATATGTCGGTTCTCAAAGGATGCAAGGCTACTAGGCAGACCGGATGGAAATTTGCTAGCCAGAATGGAAATCCACAGGTATGTACGAACATTGAGTCGCATGGCCGGACTGCTACGCATCACGAGATCTATAACCAAGGGGACCCTTGCCCGAGGTTGGAAAGCTTTCAAGATCTAAAGGATGCACTCGTGGACAAGGGAATTCTAAACCCATAGACTCATTGTGAATTACTGTCAAATATTATATATACTTGCTGCTCTACACTGGCATAATGTCCTGTCCTTCAGCAGTCCCTTGAACACCTAAATCTTTGGAAACTACAATCCCTTCAGCACATCCCAATTCAGCATTACCAGCTTTCAAGTCAGAATCCTTCATATGCTTGTCATCCCCACAGGACAGGATCTCGATCGCTGTCCCACACGATTTTATCCATTGACATACTCCATCGTTAGGCCAAATTGTCAAAAAGCCAGCTAAATCTCCTTTCGGTGCCGTATACCAACCGTCCTGCTTAATAGCACCATATGGAAAGTTTCGAAAGACGTGCATCACAGCGTCTGGAGTAAGTTTGAAGACATCGCCTTTTTTCTTTTTTCCCAACGTGATCACTGTAACATTTAGCCTTTGATTTTTTATTGAACAATCAAACAAACTAACCTGTAGGCCCCTTTTGCTCCTCCTTCGAGTTATTCTCCTTCGAGTTATCCATGTGAACATCTCGCTCAAGAGATCTGATACGTGCAGCAGTGTGCGCTATGTGAAGTTAGCTTGCAATTGTTTTGCCTGAGAGGTATACATTACCATTTTTGAAGTTGACGTATAGTGGTTCGCTGATGTATTTCTCCTCCCCCTTTGTAAAGAAACCATAGAGGCCTGGGTGTTCGAGAAGTTGAGAAAGATGATGATGAAAAATGAAGCTCTTCATGTTCTTCCCAAGGATGCCGAACTCGACGTCACTGAGCTTCTGCAATGTGTGGCGGTCGTAAAATAGTGCGAAGAATTTAATACAATCATATTCCCAAGCGCGAATTTCCAGATACCTTTCTTTTCCTTCACTGACCCCAGATCCAAACGTATGTCTGAGGAAATTGGGAACTAGGGTTCCTAGTTTGTTCCGTGCTTTTTGATCAGTTTGAATGATGCGTAGCCGAGAAGCGGCTGCTTGTAATCCCGCGTAAACCTTGAGCGAGGCCTTTATGAACTCGGTCTCCGCTATCAATTGGGCAATATCACCCTGTTCATAGTCAAACTTGAACATGGCGTCCTCGGTCTCGAGTTGTAGTAGAAACTGACCAAGCATTGTGAATGCTAAGCGAAAACAAAGGCGGCGTGAGAAATGGAACGCGGCTTGAGAACCTCGAGAAATGGAACGCGGCGTGAGAACCTCGAGAAATAGAACGCGGCGTGAGAGCCTCGAGAAATAAAGGACAGCGTGAGAACCTCGAGAAAAAAATCACGGCGTGAGAGCCTCGAGAAATAGAACGTGGCGTGAGAACCTCGAGAAATAGAACGCGGCGTGAAAGGCTCGAGAAATAAAGGACAGCGTGAGAACCTCGAGAAAAAAATCACGGCGTGAGAGCCTTGAAAAATAAAGCACGGTGTGAGGGGTGGCTGAACAAGGATTCCGTATTCCTGCTCCGATTCGTTCCTATGCCCTAGGGTTAGGTCACAGAAACGACGCCGATCAAGGGCATTCTGGACTTTCGGGTAAGTAGAGCCAGGTATCATGAGGTGCTACGCTTCAGGTCAAACTGCGGATGTCAAATGTTGAAAACAACGATTTCATTTGGCTAGAGGATATCACAGAAACTAGCTAGATGCCACGAAAGAGACTTAAATTCGTAAAATCAATAATGAAAAATTGAAAACCCTGGGAGAAAAGAGACCAATTGTTAACTTGCGCATAAACCAATCCAACGATAATCGAAATTCCAGGTAAAAGCCTAAAACCAAACCTGCCACAGTTGCGCAACCAAATAAATCAAATCATTATAGAAAGAAAAACAGTAGTAGGAGAAAAAATGAGAAATGAGAGGTGCCGACACTAAAACTATTGCACAAATCAGTATATAGAAGCACGAAATGGAAATGCGAGACAGTGCTTACCTCTGGCCTCCCAGGGGGCTCAACCAAGCTTTCCATATTAGTTGGATCCAACTCTCGGCCACTTCCATATTCAACTTTCCACTCCCCGTTGATAATTTTTCCCACGTCAACGTCGCGAAAGCGTTTTTTATCGAGAACAATAGTACAACTTTCTTGGACTTTCCGAAAAGAGAGAATCCCGCGGTGAGCTTTTCCAGACTCCTTCTCCACAAGCGCTATTTCTTTTCCAGACAGAATAAAGAGCGCATATTGAACAAACCACTGCTGATCGGCATCGAGATGGAGGTAGGTCGGCTTCCACTTTTCTGACAGGTCGTGAACCTTTTTCCACATAAGCCACTGCGATGGCCGTACGAGTGTATCAAAGAAAGTGTCGTCCAAAGCGGGGTATTGTGACGGATCTGCGAGAGCCTTGTTGCCGACGTCAATGAGCGATTTTGGGGAAATAAAAGCACCCTCCAACGAGAACCATATAGCATCCACAGAGGAGATTTCACTACCAAGCTTAAACTTTAGAGCTTCTTCAAGAGGGAGCCAGACGGCATAGTAACCAGCCCCAAAACAGAGTTCGATTTTGCGTCCCGTACCCTTTCTATAGATCCTTTTGAGAGTTACTTCAGGATAATAAAGTTGTCGGGCTTCCAAGCTGTAGTGCCGTGTAGGATGGCACGCTGGTGGAGGAGGTGGTGGACGATAGTGCTCTTGTGGTGGAGTAGGTGGTGGAGTAGGTTGTGATTGTTTGTTGATGTTCATAGGCAGAGGATCTACTGCCTTACTGGAATGTGAATCATTGCTGGAGCCATTGTTGTTCTTGCTACTGCATTGTTGGTCTTGTTGTTGTTGGTGCTGTGTGTATTTTTGGTCGTGTTGTTGGTGCTCTAGGTACGGCGGGAGGGCTGGTTGCTGTGTTTCGCTCCCAATTTGTGCTTTCGGCACAAGGCAGAGAATAGTTCTAAGCCAACGAAACATTTCTAGACGGGGAAGATACTATGGTAGGCAGGTAGTGTATATTGGGAGGTTCAAAAGCATAAAACGAAAAGGAAAGGGTCAATTGTCCTTATACATAATTTCAAGAGAGTGTTCGCCTCCTTCGCTCGCCTCACTTTTCGAATCGCCCGGCCAGCGAGGTAACTTAGGCGACAACACCCAAAGGGGCGAGGAGCGGGGGCAACTTGGATGATGGCAAGCAAGAGCATGCGACCTGGGCTCAGAGCAGCTGATCTTTCAGACTTACATAACGAAGTGAAACCATTTCGGGAAAAGACCCGTGCAGAATCAAGAGACACTTGCATATATTGTGGCTTAAACATCTCCTACACAGCCTATCAATTCTCAACATCGTCCAGACTCCATGCCGGCAACCTTTCCGCAACCTTGCCTATATCCAGTCTGACCATCCTTGTACAGCATCAGCAGGGGCTTCTTCTCTAGGGGGAGGAAAACTGACGTGGCTTGGAATCAAACGGCGGGAGAAGCACCCCCAGCTCCTGAATTTTCACCTTGGAAACTTGCATTAGATAGTAACAGCTCATCCCTCGTTGCAGGAATATAACCTGGTTGATAATGTCTGAGTCAGACTTCAAGTATACGATAATAAGGTACGAAACAGTTCCGATGGATCGATGGATCAATGGATCGGTATACTTACGCTTCAAAGAATGTATGGCAGCCTTTACATGCCATTCACTCATTCCGGGGATGTTCAGCCAGTCACTAATCTCCCCAACTGCCTCTTGCATCCAATCGTTGTCGCGCGTATATTGAAAGAACTCCTCGGTGAATGCACGCGCCATCTTAGCCACCTGATTTTGTCTGTCAAGAGACTTAAGCGCTACAAATTGTTCCATGGTCAAGTTGTCTTTTGCAAGCTGCCCAGTGACGAATTGGGCGCGAGCGGTAAGCAGGTTAGTCCACCTAAGATCTTGACTACCATCGTTGGACGAGTACCAACGAATCTGACCTACGGCTACATTCATCTCATGTTGCACGGTGGGCTTCGACGCCCTGACTGCAATCGCGGGAGTTGTATTCTCCATTGTTGTATACCTGGGAGAATCGATAGGTTGTGGTTGTTGAACGTCACGCCATCCAAGGCGCCAAATTAAAAGGGAGTGGGTGTGGTTCTTTGTGCGGGACGAATTCGACGCACGTGTTTTAGCGCCTTGGCAATTATTCTCTCCCAAGCGACATCCGAGCGCCACAGAGTGACATGGCAACGTTGTGCGCTCGTGCCGCTTACCTTTGTACTTCAAGTAGCCTGCAATGGCATCTTAGAGGATCAAAACCAACACTCGAACCCCGGCAGTACAGCAGAGGATGGACGAAGCGATTGGCAGTGCATGCTGGACGACCTGTTCTTATGACCAATAGAGGAAGCTTATCGTAAATTTGTCCAGCCCCGCACCGGTCTCTCTATTACCCAATTCAACAGCAAGGCAATCTCGTGTCGCACGACTTGAATTTGCTTTCTCTGCTGAATTCTTTGCCTATACCTAGGATGAGGATTGGATGCAGGAGGTAATGGGGGAAGACGGAAGCTGGGTCCAGCTTCCGGGGATGCGGGAATGGCATGTCAAGGCGGCTCTCTGGAAACTGATGGATTAGCAAACGACTGCGAGTAAAGTGCTTACTCCCCTTTATAATTAGGAGAAAACAACGTAACCATGTCTTGCAGATTCATCCATACCAAGTACTGCTCCTGTAATCGCTGAGCCAGTAGAAAATGCACCCCCACGGGCTCCGGAGCTTGAAGCATACAGTTGGCTCGGTTCGGCAGGAGGAATCTGATCGGCGAAGGTGGACCGACAAATAAGGTTGGAGCAGGTGAATTGGAAAGGACTGTTGATATTCTTGCCATTTGCCATTTCCCCATTTCCTCATTCCGAACAGAGATGGTCACTCCTGCTCTAACAAATTCGATGGGCTCCAAGAAAATCATGGGTCTCTCCGACCTCGAAAAACAACAACAGCATGCCCTGAGTCAAGAAGTACCACAAGGAGGCAGTTTCCAAGAACTTAAGCCCTTCGTCGGCCCCCTCTACGCCTTCTTTACATCTTGCGTTGTCGCCCCCTTCTTCGCCTTCTTTACATTTTGCGTTGTCGCCCCCTTCGCCTTCTTTAAATCTCGTCTCACTACCAAACCCCGAACGACTTGTGAGCGGTCTGAAAAATACTCTTTCCTAGAAGTCTTGGAAGCCAAGACTTCTGGTATCTGCACATTCAATATTCCATTGAAAGAGAAGCATTTCCTTGAGCTTGGTAAGATCGATGACATTATTCTAATAAACCAATAGCTAATCTCAAGCACAGGTGTATCCAACCCTTATTCTCTCCCTAGAAGTCTTCCGTGGCATCAAGCCATTAAGTGGGCGAACAATTTAGAAGATAATGGAAAATTGGGCCCGGCGTGGAGCGCCTTGTCCCGCGAAGCAAAGGAGTTAGGCGCTACAGAGTTGAAGACATTGATGAAAAGCACTCGGCTTTATCAACCTGGTGGTCTTGAAGAAACATGGGGAAAGAAGCTTCATCTTCTTGACGGCAAATATGTCTTTATTACTCGAAAGGAAGGCAAGGAATATGTCGACCACAGCAACGGCACTCTCATGTATCGACCACATGCTCTCTTCCTTCAGGGAGACGACGTGGACAAATTGCCAGTCAAACTGGTCTTCAGAGCGGAAGCGTTAGTGAATGGGTATTACGATATCGAGGAAAGAATTGTTAAGGAAAGTTTTGAATGATATTTCACTTTTCTTCTTTTGGGGTTTATTTGGTTGAGAGAAAAACTGGTCACGTATTTGTACTTTCTTTATCTCTTTTAAACACTCCTTCTTTCCCTCCTTGTTTTGCTTCGAGTCTACTTCGAGTTTGCGAGGTTTCTGAGGGGAAATGCCAAAATGTGTGTTGCTATATTGCTGTTATCATTCTTTGGACGAAAATTTCTTAGCACAGATTGGAAGTAGTTTTAATGGATCAATTAAATCTTTGCTATACATGAATAGTGATAGTCTCGCTAGAATTCTGAGTTGGTGTGCACATGTCCAATGTTCTATCGGGTTACATCCGAGTGCTGTGCCTAAAGCGTAGCCGCCCGAATCGTAGATTATTTATTCAGTGAAGATCCCCTCCGAGGTGGGTTGCCTTCGTAGCAACAACTTGCCACAGCAATCATGGAAATGAGCGACATGATCGATTTGAAGAACGTTATTACTCGCGAGCATGGAATTGGAGTACAGCCAAAAAATATGCCCCATGACTTAGGGTTTTTGGGGACAGCAGAACAAATCGCCCAATACATCCACGATTGGAACCTGCTTCCCCGCTCTTACACCATCTGCGAAGCCTGGAAAGATAGGATTCAAGAATTAATCCCTTCGGGTCATACTCCTGAAGAAATCGACTTTGGAGAAATCTACAAAGATCTCCGGCGTCAAGGTATCCACACTACTGAAGCCGCAATTAAGTCCAAATGGGAGGAGTGGGAGCTCGCTGGTGTTATTCTGTGGCGGTGTGGCGTTCTACGCATACCTCCTGTCCTTTCGACGGAAACTGAAGCTATTGCTGACGCTCCTTCTACGACAAGTTATCTCGAAGGCGAACTTGACAAGATCAACGGTCTTTCGCAAGAATTAGCCAGATTGGGCAGATCTGCCTCCAAGGAACAAGTTGCGGAGACTCGTGGTGCTTTTCTCAGGCTTATATCACATGTCACACGCGCTGGGTTTGAGCAAGGCTTAGTACGTGACAAGACTGGTCTGACTGAAACCCTTGAAATACCAGAAACCCAATTGATGATTATGAAAGACCATCTCCGGAATATCAAAACGACTTACCCAGAATCCCGATTCCTTCAACATCTTAAAAAGACTCTGGAGCTCGTTTACGAAGCGATTCTGGATCTCTATCTTCTTCAGCCAGAGGACACATCACTAGAAAAGGAGGTTGCAGACGTGAAGAAGACTTGCTCGGTTCTTATTAATCGAATTGCACAAGCGCGTAGTGGTAAGTTCCCACTGCTCCCTAGCATATGACCTCTACTGACCTCCATCTTCAGATGGTGTGACACCCAACACATGTCGCTTATGCTTGAAAGATCTCTCTTCCAGCCACAATCTTGGGAGGCATATAGAAAGCCAACACCAAAGGGCCAAGAAATGGGCTTGCAAAATTTGTAAATTCCATACATACCGAAAGACATATCTAGTCAACCACGCGAAAGCCATCCACCAAAATGCGTTCAAAAATGCTGCTAAGCCGTTAGACACACTGTTGTGGAGAGTGGGTGAGGGTGAGGGCGAGGGCATTGGGCAATTTTCACGACATACATCAAACCACTCTCCTTGAGTCGCAAAAGACCCAGTCAAAGTTGTGGGAAGTTTTGCAAGGATGAAGGGCGGTGTGGAAGAAAGTGTCTTGAATCTGCCAATGCGTGGCTTGTATACAGCCTCTAGTAGTAATAGGGAGGACGTAAGGGTATATCTACTAGTGCGTTGCAAGGTATTTTTGCAAGGTATTTTGTATGTGATTTGATCATCTCCAAGGATCCAGGGATTACGAAACTTCTTGTCCACTCCCCCAAGAGGCTGTGGGTACAGAGTCGAAAAGAATTTCATGTCTGACAGTAGGTATTTCAACTCTCTTGGGTGATTTGAATGCTAATGATAGTAGCTTGGGTAGCAGCTAGGACGAGCAGTTCATTGAATGCCAAAGCAGCTCAGCTTTCTCCACCATCCGAGGCGGAGTTTCAAACTTGGAAAGATTTTATCAAAGGCGAGGTTTCACCAGAGGTATACGATTGGTATGGTTTGGAGAATACAAAGGCAGAGAATTTTCTGAAGATATAGATTCGTCATGTGGAGAGGGGATTGGTACCTGGCATCTAGTCTTCCTTCACGGAGTTGGGACGCTCGCTCTTCAACAGGTAGTGCAATTTTGTAATGCAGCTCATCTCAGAGATTTCCAAATCAAATAAAAGCCACCCAGTCATCTTTACTAGTCCTTAGATATTTCTTGTCTAATAAATCTTCTCAACGCTGTAACCCCCTCTTTGAATTCGAAATGAAACATAAGGGCTGTAGAGAAAGTACCAGGTCCACCTTCCTGATGTAACCCTACATGCAGTAATCAATATTTTCCTACGCAGTCTGCATTGAGAGTAACCTTCGGCAGAGAAGAAGACGAGGATTGGATCGGGTCATCAAAGCGTCTCGTAACTTTCCTTAAAGGTATACGTCAAATGATCACTTGCCTGGACCAGACTTGGGTGGTGTCAGATTAAAAATGGAAGCAGTCTCTCTTCATCAAATCTTTTGCGCTTTACTTTTACTATCAAGTATACCCGCTCGTACGTCGCTCACCCGCTATAGCATTAGTGAACTTACTAATTTTGAAAGTAAACCACACCCACCAGTCAGACCAAGACCTCCTCCCCCATACGAGCACCCTCCCGATTACAACACCAAAAACTCAGAGAGTCCGGGCTCAGACAAGCCTAACCCAGACACGCCTAAGCCTCGGAAATAAAAACACTCCCATCATAGGCGTGATCGGGCCCAGGTATGTCCCCAAGTCGTGGTCATAGGTAGGTAAATTAACTTAAAGCAGCAAAGTAAAGGCAATACCACGTCGTTCGCCAAAAAAGCAAACAGATCCAGCAAATCACTCCGCTTTTACCGATACGAGGCCTCCTCCATACTCCCCATCCGAACCCCCACCTCCGTCATACAGCGCCACCAACTCCGACAGCCAGGTGCAAGCAAACCTCGGAAATGAATCAAAATCGAGATGATGGTGGGATGGAGCGGGGCTTCGGAAGTATCTGATATCACATCGGGCTAGGATGAATGGTTTTCCTGTTGACACGGCATGATTGGTTTACTATACTTGGCGATCATTGGGTTTGTGGGTGTTGGTCTCTGACATGGTGTAGCTGAAGCGAAGGTGGTCTGGTGAAAATGAAATATAAACGATTATGGTTTTGTCTTTGTTCAGAGTAATTCAAGTCTCAATTCTTAAGAAAACAGAAATCAACTCCCCTGAAACTCAACAAACACCACACCAACCCTCGAGTACAATGATTTCTTGCGGGCTCCAACCTCATAAAAACACCGATGAAGATCCCCCCGACGTGAATTGTGGATCAACTTCCGGGGGCTACTTCAAGTACAGATGCAAGTACTTTTTTACCTATAATTGCTCCTAATGGGTGTGGGTACACAATGCTCCCTGCGCACACTGCCTGGTAAGTTGACCGCATCTATGCAGTGAATCAATGCTGATGTTACCTTAGGCAGACGGACGTGACTGAGAGTGGTGGATATGGCAGTGGAACACGAGCGGAGGAGTTGGATGAGGGGGTGGTTGTGGTTGGGAGGTGCGTCTTTTGGAGATTGTGGCCTATATCAAATCTGATGGGGAGGTATAAAGTGCCATATATTTACTCCTTGTGCTATATTTAATACAATCAAACCTTTGACCATCTCTGAAAATGTCTACTAAAGACAAGCAATCTTCTGGCGATACTGCGCTATTTAGTTTAGTATTCGATACAGAAAACAACCCAATGATTGAACCATACCCCGAATTCCATGATGTCTTTCGTCGATACTATGGTCACCCAATGCCAACTCAACTTCCACTCTTCGAGGTTTTACAAAAGATTCGAACATTCGACGTTGAAAGCGATAAATCTATCCCGAAAGAAGAACATTATACGAATTTCCGCTCCATTGTCCATGAGGCCAAGAGAGAACTCGAGATACACACGACTGAGATGGTATACGAGAATAACAGGCTTCGTGGGAATATTTTGGAACTGGGAGAGCACATGCAGAAGAATATTGAGCATTTGGGGAGACTGGCTGATGAGATCAAGGGGCTTCGTAAACTTAATACGAAATTAGAAGAGACGCGGAAGGAGAAGATGGACCATTTGTACAGAATAGAGAAGGAGTCAGACAGATATGTGGAGCACATCCTGGGCGTGACAGACCTGGAGGAACGGATCGGGGTTGTGGAAGTTATCTTGGAGCCAGAACCAATTATCGAAGAACTGAAAAACTTGGTATAAATCTTCATTCAAGCTGGCAAAGATTCTTATTCTAACTACTTGATACAGTGTTATGGTGGGAATTAGACATTGGTGGTTGAAAAATGGTGATTTTGTGTTGTTTTAGTGTCTTTGGATTTTTGGTCGGGTTCTGGGTAATGT
This sequence comes from Calycina herbarum, assembly GCA_001414485.1. Lineage (NCBI taxonomy): Eukaryota > Fungi > Ascomycota > Leotiomycetes > Helotiales > Pezizellaceae > Calycina > Calycina herbarum. Next base: position 30,498 of record LLEY01000083.1, on the reverse strand, counting down.
TGTTAGTTTGGTCACCAGGAGGAAGTGGAAATTTCAATACCTGGATCCTCAAAGCTCATATGGAAATCCCCTGTCCCCTCCTTCTCTGCACACCAAGTGCTTAGTTTCAATTGGCTTTGACTAGGCTACTCGATCATGTTCACTGACATAGCAGATCTCTTTTCTTGCGCTGAATGTGTCCTCCGCAGGCCCATAGAGCCCCCCCCCCCCCCCCCTCCCAAAGCTGCGACTAAACCATTCTCTCTCGATTAGAGACCTCGTATAAGCTATGTACCAAGAAGGGTCAGCTGGATGGCAAGATACCAGTGTTTTGCAGAAGGATCGGTGACGAGATGCCATACGCGAGCATGTTCCCAAAGTTGTTCAAACTCGTCCTGGATTTATTTGCGCCCACGCTTGCCTAAGATATTCCGGAGAGAAAAGTATATTGGTATTCTTAACAATATAAATAAAGCTTCAACTGTCAGCATCGAGCAAGCAAGTATATAGAGTGACTCACTAGGTCTTGTGGAAAGTGCTACCCATAAATCTTCTCCGAATCATACCTAGTGCCAAACCGGAGTCCAAACACCTCAGCAAAGCGAATTGTCCAATTCCATTCTCTGGCACGATAACCTTTTTCCTTCCCCCAAGAAAAGTATAAAACACGAGTGTACGATTCATCCACGATCTTCTCATCTCAGGTCTCCCACGTTGTGTAATAGGACTCGAAGCTTCGACAGTTGCTGTAAGGTTCGGTTGTCGGTTGGTCGAGGAGGAGATAGAACCAATTGCTGTTGAGCTGAAGATACCTCGAAGTGATTGCCAAACCATCTTTAGAGGTTATTTCTAGTCTTTCGTGAGCTGCGGATGTAAGAAGAGGTGGGTTGACATAGGACTGAGAAGCGGAAGTCGGTCGAGGGAAGTATTTTACCTCAGCGTCGACATAAACTTCTGGAATCTCTCGGATGAATATCAGAGAGGTAGTCGAGCGCATGCTTGGAGGGTTCTGGGCGGGAGATCTTCTCAAACTCTGAATCCTCCTGTTTGAGCTGGGCGTGGCTGCCGAGGTGATTGATGGAATTTGCTTCGTCTGGAACAAGAAGGGCTGCACCGCATTCGCATGCTTCAAGTGGTTCTTTGGCGGGTGGAAAAGGAAGACATATTTGTCCAGTGTGACTGGTGGTTGCTGTTTTCGAGTTGGACCTCCGAGCAGATGGTCGGACGAGCTGATTATCGCTCTGGCGTCATGTTTGGTATAGAGAACGAGAGAAGAAGTGGTGTGGAGCCTATCTCACCTCTCTAGAACAACGCTCCCGTTCTCTATTACGTGGCGTGGCTACAAGGCGCGTCGGCGCACTTCAGGGGTCTCCCCCACGAGCCTGAATTTCCTGGTAAGAGGCATCAAGTTCGTAAAATGGCGGACCGCCACAGTGAACAGCCCATTGGTCCGCTGGGAGCTTAATATTTGCCTAATACTTGATGATCGGTGACCTGTTTCAGTGGAGCATTCAATGATATGAATGGCGGGAATTGCGGTTCCTTGTGCGCCTGTTGATGGGACCACAGACTTCCCCCATCAGTTTCTCGATTTCCAGCTGTTTGCCTCCATTGGGCTTCACTGGGTCCCTCTAGGAAATTAGCTGTCGCAAATACGGGTTTGATTACTTTCCCTTCGAACAAAATGTTAGTATTCTCATGGAAATGAAGTGGAACTCTGACTTCTTACATCCCGTTACATAGTCTTTCTAAAAGGATCCTGTTTTAGCAGTACTTTCGAGGCCTCCTGAAATTGTATACATGGAGATCGAATGGAAGCATCCATTAGCCTCTCTCGTGCTTGTTTGAATCTCTCAAATTCCGTTATACACTCGTGAATAGACTGCTCGTTTGCCTCAAAGACTTTTGGCGTTACAGTCCGGTCTTGGAAACTAGAATAAATCTCTTGATGTAACTCTCTTTGTCTGAGGTCGATTCTTTCAAAGGTCCAGACTGCTTGTATCCATTCCAGGAAGCAATTTCGAAGTTCTCTGAATACTTTTCTATTCCAATCGAATTTAGGATCCAATAGTAGACGTCTGTATGTTTGTACTGCGCCAATGGTCCATCTTTCAGCCCTCTGGCAAAAAAAAGTTCAAAGCCTTTCTTTTAAACAAATATTCTGGGTTCACTCACAAAGGCGTGGAGTTTATTCTCATCCCACCCGCTAGCAGAGCACCTCGGAGAAGGTGTGTTTTCATTTATTTATAACTTGGTATGGAGATTGAGACGCGTAAAGTCAAAGTACCTGTCGTTTTTCTCGGCACGTAGGGTTTCTCGGCACGCAGGGAGGGACGTTATTCTTGTTCTGGTGCTTTATCTCTTCTAGCCACATTTCGCTGGCAATTAAATCCGATATAAATGCTCTCCACTCATTTGACGTTGCATAGATACTAATAGTAATTGTAACGAAAGTCATTGTAACGAAAGTCCTCGTTGAGATTTAGTTGGAATAGAAGTTTGGAATCAAAAAGTAAACATATATTGTCATGTCATCTTTTCGTGTTTCTTAGATCTCAGATTCCCTTTTCTTAAAAAAACAATAATTACATGATAAACAACCAGAAACAACCTCAGTCTAATAAGCTGTTGCATAATATAGAAAAATTGTAGTCATTTAAGCAAGGGCAAAGGAAGCGCAGCCCCGCGTCTAAACACGACTTCTTCTCAGCCCCCATTATCTGCACCTCGCGCAAGATGGATATCAACGCGTACCCAGAATTTCCATCTGCATGTAAAAATCTCTGTGCCTCATTGTGATCGAAATGTAAAGAATATTGGATTTGCCGGTCAATGGTCGATCTCATCGGTGCGCGCCCATCTCCCAAGCACTTACTTATAAACCAAAAAACCTTACAATACCCATGCAAAAGAGTGATATCCCGGCTCATTAATTGCCTGAGTTTCACGGGAAAACGATCCAAATCGCTAAATAGATCAGGGGTCTCGCTATCTTCAAATATCGGTGCTGTTCTAGGTAACAATTCCTCGTAAATGGACGCAAATCCTAAGAATTGTCAGTAAAAAAGGTGATTATTTATGAACAAATACTTCTCATGATTCATCGAGTTCTTGGGGAGATATAGCCATCCATGCAATTACCACATGTACAATTTGATTGATCTTAGGACACTAATCTGTCTTTGTTTTCAATGACCATTCGCGACTTCGAGACACCCATATTTGCCTATTGTCGATTGAGAGGGTTAAAGTTATTGAAATATAAATAAGTTAGATGATACCCAAAAGCAGGAACTGAGAACCGAGAACCGAGAACTGAGATTTTAGACTGTTTCCCGAGTAGAAACCGAGATTTTCCAGGGAATAGAGGAGACGATCTATACTAAATTAGTTCTAAATGGGAAACTCGTCCCAAGATTTACTTCGCCTTCTTTGTGGGCCCACTGGTATAGAAAAATGCAAATTAAATAATATATGGCGAGGTCAAAGGTTTGATATAACGACGATGCTACGAGTGCGGGCAATAATAGGTAGTATACCCGGACTTTTGGACTCATAAAAACTCTCGACACAAGGGGAAATTCGAACGTGTATACAACGAGACCGCATATGAGATTTACTATCTGAAGGAAGGGGACTGGATAAACTGCGATATCAAGATTCTTGTCTATAAAACTCCAGAACATTTTTGGCCAGATTGTACAATGAATTGCACCTACCACTTGACCTAATTGTAGAAGTTAAAAAACAGGGCTGTTTATTTCACAAAAGATTTACTTGCAGAACGATGCTGTAAGAACAATCAGCCGTGCTAGGTGATTCTTTATAAGCCTTCCCATCGTGCTTGTTGATTGAACAATGAAGAGAGAGAAAGCGAGAGAAATATATATATATATATATTAACTACTAATAAATCTATGAAATGAAATCTTGGAATTGGATTATGATGGCGGTCAGGCCAAAAGTAGTGTTACATAATAACTGATTTATCACACACGATTTGAAAACCCAAAAGGCCAAGAAGTATTTTCGTTTTGCATAAACTGGGCTAGTTTAACCGATTCCTGTGAAAACATATTAATTGTTTCTCTACTACTTCGCCCATATAATTCCCCCCGAGCTACAACGTTCACGGAGGAATGTGAGTCTCTTATAAGGGTAAAAAGTGAGCGCCATGAGCCTTCGGTCAATGCAGAATTCCCAATAATAAACTGTTGTAAGCTCGTAACATGTTCCTTGAATATCTTCAGATACTCCTGTTCAGAGGTCCACATTCCGTTGATATGCAATTTTTGTAAAAGTGGCCAAGACAAGAACCCAAGAAGTTGGATTGATGGTGCAAAGCCCTGGAAATTTAATGACAAATGGGTGAGATTTGGGAAAAGGGAAAGAAATCCGCGAACAGAAGCTTCATTTTCTGATATTCTAAAGGTATCTACAGAGAGATTGGTAATAAACGGAAATTTTACTAATGGCGAAATTGACCGCCACATGGGGTTCAGTGTCCCCAGAACGGTAAGCCTCTGTAGTTTCGAGAAGTCATTCCCTAATGCCAAAAGTGACATCTCAACTGCCTGTGAAACATCGTTGGATAGGGAAGGGGAAACCCATATCGTTTTTAACAAGCTTTGGTATCTTGAATTCGTTGCTGGTCTCCAGATACAATTCTGCATATGAGAAATCTCGAAACTCTGGAGATTTGGGAGGGATTCGAGAATTCGAAACAAACATACAACGTCATCGGAATATCTTCTGCTACTTTCTTCGATCCAGAAGGCTTTATAGGCCGTAAATGCATTCCTGGCATCAAGTAAATTGCTCCGAGATACCCCCACTCCACTAAACCTAGCTCTGCCGCCGAAAAGAAGTGGGTGTTGCTCCCATTCCTCTTGAGAGGTAGCTTGGGGCCACTCAGCGTGAAACAGTCTGAGATGGCGAACATTTTGTGCAATGGTATTGCATTCCAAAAGTTTTCGACATTGGTTCAAATCTCTATGGGTGTTCATGATAGATAATCCATTTTTAGGTATCAGCGCAAGCCCAGCTGCGGCAAAATCCTGGCTGACGAGCCGAAAGCTTGACAAGTCCTGCGCATCGAGATTTGAAGCTATGTTCATCAAAAGCTCTGGGAGTATATACATGTTTGTCTGAAGGAAAGTCTATACACAGGTAAGGAATCATATGAAATAGGTTCCGAAAATATATTCCATTTGAAAAGACGGGATTGTACGTTTCTAGGTAGTAAGAAGCAAGAAATGAGAAACAAAAAAACCCCCTCCTAGGCAATGGAATAGGCACTCCAGATGCGACGGGTGCCGCCATCATCTCCAAAACCCCGTAAATTCACCGGCGGAGGCTAGTCGCTTCCCCCACCCAGAAAAACAGACGCCGTTGCTCAAGAAACGGCTGGAAGGGTTGGCGAAGGAGTCGGCGACTCGAAAGTAGTTGGCGAGGCGTTTTTGTTGACGATGGTATCGAGATCGATTTGGCGCTGATCGGTTTGAGGACTTTGGGATGGCTATGTTAGCTATGCAACGCGAGGGTATTAAATTATACTTACCGGTATGTTCCTCCAGAGACTGACCCAACGGCCGAGCGATGAACGTTTTCAATGTGTCTTCGAAGTTGATTCCATGCAAATGATTTCTTCGGCTTTTGACAGAGTGGATGATTGCAATAAAACCTTTGCCTGAACTGTCGGCTCTGGTCTTTCCGGTGTTTAAATATTTTTGTACACCCCTCGGAAGACCTGAACACCTTCGGGATATTGTCTATAAATATTAACATGTCTTTATTATACCTAGGGGTAAGACGACTTACTGATCAACTCCCTGTCTTTGTTGGAATTTTCATTCCTCCCTTCACGGATATAACTGATGAGTTTTGGACAAGTATCCTGAATCAAACGCACATTCTCTGCTAAACTAGACTTCAGAGGCAGACTAGTAAACAATGATACCTGGCTACAGACTAGCTCTAGAATCTGTTTGAGACACGCGTGGAAGTTTGATTGCGGTTTGATACTTTGGATGACTCTACGCTGCTCTTCTGCAGACTTATAGAACTCGGGCAGTTTGTCTTGTAGCCAACCTTCTTCTGTAGCAGCGAAGATAACATGTTCGCAGAGGTTGTCCCAAGCTCTCTGAACAGCTGGCACTTGTTCTCTCAATGAAGGATCGCTAAGTCCCTTCAACTCAAGTTCAAGTTTCTCAAGTAGACGAAGCTCCTCCTCAAGATACCGCCATTCCTCTAACTTGTAATTGATCGCTTCTGCAGTACAGTTGATGATCCTGGCAACTCTATCCACGCCTTGGTGTGGGTATAATACAAGTATTGTTGCTTTGTATTTTTCACAGATGGTGTGGGTACGTGGAGGCAAGTTCCAATCAGTAATCCAACGGACTACATGAGCGACTGTAACTGCTGATGTGTTTCTATCGGTCTGTAGGTATTCGTATATCTCTTGGGGTTCTGCCCCGAAGCCATGTTGATGAATCGTGATAGCGATGGCAGATCGGCTCGGGAGACGAAGGGGGGGATTTGCAGGCGCAAGAGGACGCATGGAAGGCACAGTTATGGACATGGTCAATTGATGAGTATACATTTGAATTTGGGATCAATGGTGAGAGAGTATTCGTCAGTGTGCGAAGAGTCTTGGGCATCGAGAAAGTAAGATGGCAGAAGAAAGATTTTCGAAATGTCTGGAAACATATTATTGCGAGGGCGAGGAAAAATACACACACCCATCGCGGGTAGCGGGACGGCAACATGGGTAATTACTATCCTTTCATTGCAAGACGTTTCGTCTCCCGCAGCAAGAGGGAAAACAGGCAAAAGGTGGCTCCGACTCCTGCGTCCCATTAGATGGTAAACTTATACCCCCTTCCTGAAACAGACATGGCTGCAGCCCCAGTATGCAACCTTCGGTTTCTTCCATGATCCAACATGGTAGCCAATAGAAAAGCTGGTCAACCAACCGCTTGATGCCTTCTCCCTGGTCAAATGACATCCAATCATTATATATGCGTTCCGTCTCCTGCAACTCTTGCCTCTAGGGGTCTGATAACATCTCCTACACCCATGATGGATTCATATCGCACTAGCCTCCAGAACAATGAGTACCCAATCGAACGTCAATTAAAAAGATCATGATAAATCAACACTCCGATATCAATGACTACCTCTCCGCCGCCTACAAGGACGACGTTGTAAGAGTGGTTGAAACAGCATTGAGCGCCGGCATTCACCGCCCTCCAAGACCTATTGGGCCCCCGAAAACTATCCAGACCGACCACATCAACCCGCCGAAACCTTACCCTCCGACACCTATTGCAGAGCAAATAGACGAAGAAGCCCCCGATGGTATGTTTCAATGTTTTTCGTCTTACTTCAGAGCTAATTTAATGTAAGGTTGTGGTTTTGGGGTCATGCGGCAGCAGACAAAAGGAGGCGACTACGAACTTGCTTTGGACAGCTCGTCCGATGCGTGTCAGCCAGGATCGCCCAAAGACGAAGACGGCGATGTACGACCTCAACCCCTACAGTTTGTAGTTGTGAAAAATCATCAGGAATCGAGGCAAGTCACGAAAGTATACTTGAAGAGAACGAAGCGAGCGAAACATTCTGCGACCCCTCGAACTCTACCCTTTGCTTTCCTGCTTCAGATTCGTCGAGGAAAGAGACCTGAGGTACACTAGGCAATAGATCAAATCTGGAATAGCTTCAGGTTCAATGTCACGGATAATTCAAGAAAAATCGGCTTTGTATGACTCTACTCGACTTGTAATTTTCCCATATGAGATCTTCGTGATGCCATTGATGCTCCAGACTAGAACCATCGTCTCCTTCCCTAACCAGATTCTCTTTTGTAACTTCCCGTCGCTATAGCTATCAGTGCCCACCGAAAAACGACCATGTCCAACAGCCAGAACAAAGCATCAGAAACCTCAGATTCAAGATGAATCTCCCAAGTACCTTTCTTCAAGCCATCAGAGGCAACCATTTGGAGAGTTTCTGGGTCCCGAAGAATGGGGATTTTGTCGTCGCAACGAAGAAACCCGCGAAACGATCGCAATACATCGTTTGATGCCTCATGGTACTTGTGAATATGTACTATGTGGTTGACTTGACAAAGAATACGAAGATGGCAAAAGTATGTATCCTCCTTGGAAAGCGTTCCTGCTCGCACGCAGTCCTGCAATTGAGCCATAGTTGTTGCTAAACACTCTTCAGCGACAGGTTGGAGTAATTCTAGAGCCTGCATTTTCGAACCCCTTTCCACCATGTCATTTTTGCGGATATGTTCGACTATTGCTCCTATACGAAAAGAGTACCCTCTCTTGCCTAGCATATGGAATCGATTTTCGGAATCAGGAGAGGTACATAGGCCGCTAGAGTGTATAAAGTCGTTATTAAGGAAGATTTGATCCGGCCCTTGGGACAAGCAACGTGCTGTGCTCGGTATAGTATCCGAATCCATGCCTTCTTACGTCCCTATCAACTCACTTTCCGAAAGATTGCCATCATGATAGCATTGTCCCCAATTATCACAATTATAACTACCAGACGCGAAGGTAGACAGACGTTGACGCTCCTCTACATCTTCTTCGGTCCAATCTTCTGTGAGAAACCATCCCCTACTTGGGCAAAAATAATTCTCTTCTTCGAAAAGAAGTATTGTCCGTCGATTTCTTCCATTTGGTCAGAAGAACAATCAGTGGGTTTCTGTCTTTCCACCTGTCCGTTTCTCATCCAACGCTTCGTCGTCGGTTTCTGTCTTTCCACCTGTCCATTCCTCTTGATCCAACGCTTCGTCGTCGGTTTTCGCTCAATATAGTCGATCCAGAGATCTTCTAACTGTTTAATATCGTCTGCATTCATCGCTGTTCATTTTTGATGTTCGTCGCTATGAAGAAGTAACTTCACAATTCGAGGGTTCGAGGGTTAAACCAGGGGTTTGGGTTTCCAGCACGTGACCTTTCCCATCATGCTCTGTCGATAATAGAAAAAGTCACTCGTTCACAGTTCAAGTCAAGTATACGGAAAAGTAGTAACAAGCTAAACTCAATTTTTTCTTATCTAACTCATCGTCACGACCCGAAAAGGGGTGGGCCATCACGCGCAAAGACCCAACCAATCTTATATATCTCCAAGCCCATTATCCATAATTCTCATCTTAATATCTTCTAAGCACTCCCACGTGGCGCTATGCCTTTCCTCTGACGAGCTATCGAGATACTCGGACCATTGTTCGGACATTTGCGCTTCATAATCACGAATCTTCATTTGACGCCATGCAAGCGAGTTGAGAACTTCCTTGGATCTTTTGATTTGCTCTTTCAAATCTTTCTCAAGTTGCACACGCTGATCGCGGAGATTCATATAAAAAAGGAGTTGTTGATAAAGATTTTCTATGACGCCTTCTAGAGACTTGACTTTCAACCTGAGTTCATGATTTTGTTGTTCAACGTCTGGAAAAGTAGGAAGAGAGGGCAGAGCTTTTTGGTAGAGACTCATATTTTTCGGAGAAAGACAGACAACGGGGAATTTTTTTTTTTTTTTGGATAAAGGGTGCTTATATATATCAAAGTCACCAAGAGAACGAAGCTAGAAAAACCAGCATCCTAGATCTAAGAAGTCAGTTCTAGGCATGGCAAGGGATATTTAATTTGTATTTATATGTTAGCTTTGAGCATGCTAAACGACAACTATACTTTCTTATGTTGTTTTGAGCCTTTCTTTATTTTGTTTGTTTTCATTTCATTTATTTTCCTTTTCCATTTTCTCGTCTTGAAAATGCCAACCCCACGTCGTCTGACGAGAATTCTGGAGCAACCACATCAAGAGGAGCTTTTAAGCAAAACCTGGGAAGATTTCAGTTACCCGCCAGAATTTCTTAGCAAGAAGTGGGAAGACTTCGATCACTCACAGACGTTATCTTTAGGAGAATGGAGATCCACTTGGATTGTCCATGAACGCAGAACCCTCAATCCGTACATTCTCCAATCATGCCCCGAGGATGATTGGACGATCTCCCGCGAAAAGCTGCTTGCGCTCGCTATGCAGGATTCCCTGTTCATCACTCCGCGCTACCAGTTCTGCCGTCCAAAACGAATTTTCGTATGTTCTGATATTGCTGACACGGGTATTTGCTTGGCGGATTTGATCAGCTGTACTATTCCGATGACGGAGTCACACGCCTCTAGCGTGATGAAGCAGGAAAGTCCATCCACATTAGGATCGGAGAATACAAGTAACTGTTATCAGGTTTTAAACGCACTCAAAGCAGTTGCGGCAAAGAATCTAGTATACACTAGCTTAAGGGCATCAAACGTGTTTGTCTCTCGCGAAGGAAAGGTGCGACTGGGTAAGTAGGATGTTATTAGCGAGTATTCCTGCTAAATTAGAATTCCTAACAGCCGGATTTGGGCCAAGACTTTCTCCCCAACCCTTGGTGGGCGGCAGCAACATTGACTGCAAAGAAGTTGGGAATCTCACCTATCACATTCTCACGAGGAATGGGTCAATCGGAGGAAGCGGCGTTTCGCCGACGCCACCAGGTAAGATATTGGTACGAACCCAATCGGTCAATATTGAGGTGGACATTGATCACCAGCTTGGAGGGGACTTTTTTGATTTTCTCGAGTGCTGCAACCGCAAAGAAATCAATATAACCGCTCTTCTCCGGGTGAGCATGTGCAGCAATCACAGTGACCAACTTTGGCTAACCCGCTTTAGCATAGGTTCATTATTGAAGGGGGCGTTCCCAATGGTTTGACCCCACTGGTTTTGAATGCTGAGCGGAGCTCTCTGCGTTCCTGTGTGAAGGTTAAGATAGGAGATAAGGAGTAGCTTTAATTTAATCATTTTTGAGGGAGGCAGTGAAGGGTAAAAATTTGTATTCAAACAACACGCGCCAACTTTAGAAATAACTGGTTAAACAAAACGCCATGGAAATACCAATTGACCCAGGATAATTGCCTAGTAAAGATAAAACATGCCCACCCTTCCTCTCATCTCAGCTATCAGGTGAAGCAGAGTGATACAATTGTTTCAACTGGTCCAAAATCTCATCCATTCGCTCACAATTGGCTTCAACTCTCCTATCTAATTTTTCCACATATTGCTGAACAGCGACTATTTGCAAAGCCATGCTTTCCAAAGTCACCTCATAGTGTGTGAAGTTAAGCGTGATTGGTGGGCTTGAAGCCTGTTGGGCTCTGGCTTGGGATGGGGTGGGGGTTCGTGGCCCTTGTAGTTGCAACTGTTGTTGTAGTGGTGATTGTAGTTGTTGTGGTTGTGCTGGAGGTGGTGGAGCTGGAGGTGGTGGAGCTGGAGGTGGTGGAGCTGGAGGTGGTGGTGGTTGATTGTCGTTGAGTTGTGTGCGCCGTTCTGGGTAAATGTGTGGTGGTACTTGGTGTCGAATGTGCCCTTGTGCATGCTCTGGGAGTTGCTCTCCCTGGTTTTGAGGTTGTAGGTGAGATTGTGATGCTTGGACATACTGTCCTTGATTGTTCTGGTTCCCTTGAGGTCCTAGGATCCGAGGTGCTTGACTTTGAGTGAGAGGTGCTTGGGTGTGCTGTGGGGGTCCATGGGTGTGGGTTACTAGGTTTGGTCCTTGGTTTTGCTGTCCTTGGAGGTGCTGTTGTCCCATATGTTGTTGTTGTTCCTGGATGTTATTACTCAGCAAATGGCTTTCTACAATGAAACTCGCTGGAGAGTGAGATTGTTGTTGGGTTCGTAAAGGAACGGATGAACCTTGCCATTCTTGTAACGCACCCGGAAAACCACCAGGGACCTGCTGGTGATTCAACTGGCCCATTGGCTGTTGGACGTAACGGGGAGGGTGGAAAGGAGTGGGTTGGGAACTAGCCCACTCCGAGTTTGCTTCAAACGGTTCTAGGAACTGAGGAGGTGGCGGAGGAGTGAAGCCGTATTGGTTTTGCATTGTGGAATGGGAGAAGTAAGACGAAAGTTTCAGAAAGTTTGTTGGTGTAACTTGGACCACTCCCCCTTTAAGTAGGAACTCAGATGTTGGATCCAACATTTCACATGAAAGAAAGGCGAAGCGAGGTACCCCTGTGAGTTGTGGAACCCAGAGCGCTTGTGTAAGCGCTCTCCACATCTCAGTTTACAGAAGTATTCATACTTGTTTCTTCTATAAAGACTCAATTCTGCCGAATCTCTTTCAATCAAACATAGAGTAATTAATCTTCAAAATGCGTTGTCAAACGATTTTGTTAATAGTCATGAGTGCTTGTGTCTTCGCGTCCTCTGATCCACCACCAATCTGCATGTTAGCTCCGACCGTCTTTATCCAACCGGGATCAGTGATATCGGCGAGGTGAGATGGGGGATTTTTTTTGGAAATTCCGTCGTCCTAACATCTCAATTAGACTCCAGCCACAAGGGAAGCGCTGTGAAGCAACGCTTTCGTTTAGTAATCCCGATTTCTTTCCCGTGAGATTCGCATTCAAGTCAAAAAAGTGCTCCAGTCTACAGGCAGCCGAGTTCTCCGTACCTCGTGAAGTGCCTAATGGAGATGCGTTTATCATGTGGTATGTATTTTGGAAAAAGTCAACACGCTTTTTGAGCTAAGTCATTCCTCCAGGCAGTGCGCAGATCAGTCTTCTCCACTATGCACTCATGCGAGTATTTCTGGAGGTTCAGAAGATGCAGATTCTATCAGTTTTAACCAATATGGAAAGCTTGAATGTCTTATACCGCTTGCAACGCAAACGTCAATTTCAACATCATTTGGCCTATCTACAACCCTCACAATTCCCAGAATTTCTACCATATTTTCAACCTCTACCTCGACAACTTCGCAGGATCTTCCAACTAATTTATCTGCATTATCATCTAACAATACAGCCTTATCTGTAAAGTTTTCTCAAGGAGCTGTCCCATCTACTGCGTCAACCACATCAACAGTAAGTCTAGCAAGCGTTGCTGGGGGGCAGTCTTCGATTATTACTATTACCATGACACCACCGTGTAAAGCAACGCCCTGAGAGAGGCCTCGTGCGGTTATCAAGGAGGAGCTTTTTGTTTTTGGCGCGCTGCGGATATGATCCTTTCAAGATTTAAATTTAGATGTTTCCCGTATTTAATAATAGAATCTGAACTTTTACCATCTGCCGATTTGTCAAATCCTTCTCAATGTTGGTGATTCAAATTTCAAGGCGCGCACAATCGGTCCTGTTAAGTTGGAAGGCGATCGTACCAGGTTATGGAAAGCTTGGCCAAAGTGGCACATTCATGCCCTGTCAGTATGTCACACCCCTTGTCGTCGTGTAGCAGGGCTCCTGGCATACCAAAAGCTACCACCCCTGAACCACACCCCTTGTCGTCGTGTAGCAGGGCTCCTGGCATACCAAAAGCTACCACCCCTGAACCACACCCCTACGTGGTTCAGGGGTCAACTCCGAGATCTCAGAATTGCATATACTATATCTTGGATTAAATACTTTATAGATATTGGACTATTATATCGGGATGTTTTCTGTAAATTATATGCACATCGCTTCCTCAAACCCGCTTCATTTGGACTATTCTTCATTCTCCGTCACCTGAAATGTCGCATTTTGAGATTAACCACGAACATCGCCAATATGCAATCCCGTTTCCAAGCATGAGAATGGAGCCATTGCCACACGGGGAATCGCAACTACAACCGAACGGAAACCCAAATGCTTATCATCCCCACGAAGTAGCCCCAAACGACAACGAGGAATGCATATTGGAGCCGGTTGTTGCAATGCTCGCAATGTCAGTGAAAATGGAGAAGGCTTTGTTACAGGAGAAGCGAGTCTCTAAGGGGATGTACATGGTCACAAACAATCTCCAAATGAGGATCAATCAGATGGAGGCTGGGTTTGTTGCAAAAGACTCACGTATTAGAAACCTTGAGAGTGAGAATCATCGACTGAGCAGGGAATTGGCCAATTCTCGCTTGCAGGAGATATGTACTCAGGAGGTGAGTAAGCCAGCAAATGCAATGGATTCAAAACTAATGTTGCAGCCGGACAAAACACCTACCACTCTCAGCGATTATAGATCGGTAGACTTTAGTCCTTCTCTCATGCTGCCTCCGCCTATTCAACCAACTTCCCCTCGCAACATAGCCCCAGTACCACAAGAACCAATCCATACATCCTCCGCGGATACTGCGGTCGTACACCCATCGAACAAACGTACATCGGACTCGCAACCAACTCAGAACTCTACGAAACGTCCCAGGGTTGGAGTATCGTTTAGGAGCCCCAAAACACCATCACCAATGGATCCATTCAGAATGACTTGGTAGGAAAGGTGGCGTTGAAATGATAGTTTGGTTTCTGGTTTTTGTTTTTAGGGTGGATCACTGTTATTTGGTTATTTGGTTATTTTGCTCTAGTATTTCACTATTTTATTTCTTTTTAAGTTAATTAAATTCTTCGTCTTTTGCACGTATTCTTGCATTAAATGATTAAGATTCCCATTATATCTCCTGTTATAAACTTGAAATTGTTACTTCTATAATAAAAGACGACAGAATATTAAGGCCAAGAACAAACACCTAATTTGAAAATATCTAAACAACAAAAGTTTAATCCAGACTCGCTATTTTCAGTTTAAGTTCAGCGTCAAACTCCGCCTGTTCTAACTTGTATAAGGCTTGCATCCCATCCCGAAAGCTAGATTTCTCACTTTCGTCTAGGTCTTTAATAATTTCTTCGAGTTCACTCTTGAAAGCCGGTTCCCGCATGTTATACAAGCCTCTCATCACTTTTATGTGTTCAGAAAGCTCAACAAACTTTTGGAGTTTTTCTGGATCTGGCGTCACTGGTGTTGCTTGTTCCAGACTCGCTATTTTCAGTTCAAACTCCGCCTGTTTTAACTTGTATAAGGCTTGCATCTCATCTCGAAAGCTAGATTTCTCACTTTCGTCTAGGTCTTTAATAATTTCTTCGAGTTCACTCTTGAAAGCCGGTTCCCGCATGCTATACAAGCCTCTTATCACTTTTATGTGTTCAGAAAGCTCAACAGATTTTTGGAGTTTTTCTGGATCTGGCGTCACTGGTGTTGCTTGTTCCAGACTCGCTATTTTCAGTTCAAACTCCGCCTGTTTTAACTTGTATAAGGCTTGCATCTCATCTCGAAAGCTAGATTTCTCACTTTCGTCTAGGTCTTTAATAATTTCTTCGAGTTCACTCTTGAAAGCCGGTTCCCGCATGCTATACAAGCCTCTTATCACTTTTATGTGTTCAGAAAGCTCAACAGATTCTTGGTGTTTTTTTGGATCCTCTCCCGGTGCTTGTTGCTCGGGTAGCTTTATTTCAGAGTTTGGTTTGGGAGAGGAGGCAGCGGGAGGTTTAGGGCTAGGATTAAGAGAACCTGGCTTAGAAATAATATCGCCCCCAATATAATTTTTGTATTGTTCTGTGGAAAGACTCTGAAGAGCCCTTGGCATCAAAGGGATGTTGCGAGAAGGAGTTGGTTTAACTGGAGTATATTGCCCAACTATATCCCTGTGTTCGTTCATAGCAGGGCGAACTAACTTTGCCGTATAAACTTTCACCAAGTTAGAGTACAAATACCATCTCTGAGGAGTGACACCTTGTATTTCTTCCTTCTGAGAAAGTCTTAGATAAGCTATTGCGCTTCGTCTTGGGGCTATGATATTACTCCCGTCAAGTCGTACAAGTTTTTGTGAAACCTCTGCCACACCTGTTAATATCAGGTCACTCCATGGGATGCCATTATCCTTTAATACAGACGCGTCCCCAACTGGAGTTTCATCATGAGACTTGAGCCATTTCTCTCTGTGTCCTCGGAGTTCAGATTGGGGGACAAACTCAAATGCCGGATAAATGGAACGTGCTGTTGTCCAAGTGAGAAGAAGTCGATGCTTGTTTTCTCCGCAGCTGAATAGGCCTGCTACCTTTTTATTGAGCATCTTGGAGGGGTCCGAGCGATCTATGCTGCTGGTCCATCCCTTACTTACCCCGTTGGAAGGATATTGAGAAATATCAAGGTTATCTGGATCTGGTGGCGGGGGAGGTGTGCTAACTCGTGGAGGAGGTGGGGGAGGTAGAGGTGTTGGAGATGGGGTTATAGCTCGTGAAGGAGGTAGGGGAGGTAGAGGTGTTGGAGATGGGGTTCTAGCTCGTGAAGGAGGTAGGGGAGGTAGAGGTGTTGGAGATGGGGTTCTAGCTCGTGAAGAAGATAGGGGAGGTAGAGGTGTTCCTCTAGAAGCTTCGGCGATTTTAATTTGTTCTTTGAGTTCATCTTTTTGTTTTTCTAATTCTGACTTTGCATTTTCCATATGAGTCTTCCATTCATTCCTTTCTTTCTCAACTTGAACCCTCCGCTCCTCATCTCGAATTCGTTTCTCCTCAAATTCAACCTGATCTTGCTCGATTTGATCCTCTCTATTCTGTAATTCAACTTCCCAATTATTCAAATGACTTCCCATATCTGCCGCTCCCTTTCTGCTGAATCTGGGAGAATCAAGTGGATCGAGTGGGGTTTCGAATTCAGCAACGGAAGAAGAGTCTTCAACTATTTGAGCAGCGGAATGTTGTAGAGGAGTTGTATGTTGCTGAGCATAAAGTAAGTTTCTATATCTAGGTGCTGGTGCTGGTGTAAATTCGGCTTCTTCCTCATCGGAGCTATCATCTCTTTGCAATATTCGAGCAGCGGAATGCTGTAGAGGAGTTGCATGTTGCTGAGCAGAAGGTAAGTTTCTATATATAGGTGCTGGTGCTGGTTCGGCTTCTTCCTTTTCGGAGCTATTATCCCTTTGCCTATTTGTAATCCTATCTCTCCGATTACCGCTATCCACGTCAAGATTATCTTGTCCCCACCTATCTTCAGGGTCTAGTGGGGTCGTTTCTCCTCTGAGATGGGTTGTAGTCCTACTAAATGATTCTCCTTCTGAATGTGCTGGTGATATAGAACGCTCCAGAGACCTTCGCTCTTCTATTAACTCACTGACATCTTTTAATCCTTCCGGCGAAAAGTTTGGCTGCGGAGGCCGGGGTCCGCCGGTCCCGAAAACAGGAGCTGAACCTTTGGTACTTTTTAGCTGTTTCGATCGAGATACCTGTTCCGGCGGAGATTGTTCTCGTGCTGGAGATACCTCTTCTCGCGGCAGAGATACCTCTTTTTGTGGTCGTGCTGGAGACGCCTCTTCTCGCAGCGGAGATTCCTGTCTTTCCCTTTCTTTTCCCTTTGGTCCTCTGGTTCCTCGTGGTGCATTTACATCTACATCTAAGTCACCAGTCTTGCGTTCCTTGAACATATTCTCAGTTTGTCGTGAAGTCATGTTTGTTAGTTGTCAGTTGAGGATGAAGAGTAGACTTGTTAGGCCGACAATCCCTTTAAATACTTATTCTCTGTAAATTCAAAGATTTCAGAAAATGCCTATATTTGTGTCTCCTTCCCGAAATTTTATTTAGGAATCCTGATCCTAGATCTCAATTCTCTGAAATAGTATTGTCTACGTATATATATTATAAGACCTTATTATACTTGAAAATCATCAACATTTTTCGAAATGGGCTTATTCGGTACCTCAATTGCCGCCGTGTGCGCGTGTCTGTGTTGTCTAGCGTGGTATGCATTTTCCCAAGTATATCTTGTGAGATTCGCTAATTGGGCGAAGTGTCAAACGAGTAGTCCAGGAGGAATATTTTACATCTCCACCGCGAAAATGCACTGAAACAGTTGTTGAAGAAAAAACTAGTAGAAGGCGATCTGGAACGAGTCGCCGAAGGCAAAGTCGTGGGAGATCTGGACACTACAGCTGAAAGGTGGTATTTTCTGCTATTGAAATTTACAATACTAACACGTCTAAGATTGTCGCGCCGCCTTTTTCCCCACGAGCAGCCATTCATCGGCGGGTAGTAGCATGTGAAGTTTTTTGGACGGTTTTTTAAGTTTTAGATTTCATGAAGTCATTTTGCAAATTAAATTTTTGTCAAGCGTAAATATCAAATTTTAAGAACTGTTACCAAAAAATCAACCTTATAAATTGCCTTAATTACTAGAGCCCTAAGCAAACATGAAGACCCAATTGAAGTTCTTTTTTTCTCGCTTCCAAGTTGCTTGTCCAATTTTTGGCATATACTCCTCTCCCACACCTCAAAGTAACAACCTCTCTCTTGTAGTCTGATGATATCACTCACGATATCAACGAGAAATGACATCAAAGAAATAAGCAAATTAATTTCTTCTACTATGCTAACGCATGTCTATTACAAAGACAGTAAAAGGGAAAAACAAGATATAAAAAGAAATTCAGTTCTTTCCTCCTTTACTGCCTTTTCATTATTGGAGAGCCAATTTCTAGTGTCCGTGGCGCTGGAGCTTCAACAAGATCTAACTTCATTTGTATAGGTTGAGGTTGATAGTCTGACTCGATGAATTCAATGACATGGTGAGGCTTATTTTCACCAATCGCAATTTCCCGCATGCGTTGTGTAAATAGAGGAACCCCGCAGGCTAACACAAATCATCAGCGTAGGTGGATTACATAGAGGGATTAATTCTTACTAAAAATGACACCACGACCAACACAGGTGGAACACGCACTTCGTACGTAGTTATCTAGCATATGGAGCTCGCAATAACGAGACTTGTAGCGGAGAGAATCAGGTCCCAATGCGGAGTCAGATGTTTTTGGATGCGGAAAATGCAGGACTAACTGCATAAATGGCTAAATTGACCAAGTTAGCTGGGAAATACTTAGGTAGCATTTAGAAAAGCTCGTACCTTGACGTCTGCGCTCTTAAGTTCCATAAGGAATGGACCAAGCCATGTATCCTGGCTATTGTCGTCAAGTTCCCAGTGTAGTTTGAGTTTTCTAGTAAGAACCTGTTGCTTTCGATATGATTTCCAGATCAAGAGCTGTCTAGCATAAGCAAGGACTCCTGAAATGCCGGCCCCCTTCGCCACAAGAATAACCGTTTGATAATTTTCAAGATGAAGATTTCTTCCGTATGGGCCATCCATAATGGCACTTCTCGTCGCCCTCTCTTGGGGGGTGGTTTCTTCTCCAATGTCCAACTTCGACGTCTTTACCAACCTTGCAGTAAGTCCTGCTTGTGGCTGAATAAAAAAGGTGAGACTCTTTGCTTCCAGTGGATTAGCACCGCTGACCTCATCCCACCAGGATATCATGAATGGATGGGCCTGAATTTGGTCAAAGAGTCTGGTCCCACGAAATTTGAGATACATGTATTTGCCAGGGTCTATGGTCATCGGCCGCTTCAGTGGAAAACGCACTATAATCATACTTGCTTTGGTCTTGGTATCGTTGAGAAAAACCTCGGTGAAGACAGTATGCTCTCTTGTAAAGGTATTGAGAGAAAGTATTCGATACAACCTAACCCCCCCATCAAACGACCAAAGAAAGAGAGCAGCCAAGGGATACTTTATTCTTGTGAAACTCCCGGACCAAACATGCCAGATCAACACCGAAAGAATTGCTCCGGCTAAAAGGAAATGAAACTTCAAGAACCACTCATACATAAACCTTCGAAAGGAAAACGAGAATGTGGTCAAGATGGAGAGAAGTACAATCAACTACAAGCACAGTTTATTAGATGACAAGTCTTAGAAGAGAAAGACTTACCACTGGCCCTGAGGAGGAAAATCTTTCAAGGTTTCCAGAGGATACGGCGACAAGAATGGCGTGAACCATACCTTGGAGGAAAACAAGGCGACCAATCCAGTGATGAGCAAGATAATATGTTTGTAAGGATATTCCAATCTTATCTGCAAGAAGGCTAGTTCGCCCCCCTAAGAAAAGAGGTATTATATTTATAGAGGCGAGCATCCCAACCCGTCGACTGGCTTCTTGGAGAGTCTTGACTCGAAAGCCCATGCAGAACCCATTGGCACCGAGATAGACGACGAACAAAAGTGCATTCCAACACGTGATTTCCGTGAAAATTATTTTACGGTAAACAATATTCTTCAGAAACCAATAACGCGAGTAGCGAATCAATAAAGGAATAACTCGTAGAATGATGATCAGGCTGGCCAGTACAGCGAGGAGGCCGCCCTTGGCGAACCACTCAACAACTACCAGTAGCATTTCGATATTGACCAACTCAACTGGCTGAGATGGATAAACGAAGTGAGGTTGGTGATATGGGCGTTGAGCATGTGCTGTGGGGCGCTGGAATTTTGAGAACCAAGAAAGATAGGATGCAAGGTGGGACGCTGCAGGTGGAAAAATGCACCAGGGGTAGGACCAGGGCCAGGGGCAGAGGCAGGGGCAGAGGCAGGGGCAGAGGCAGGGGCAGAGGCAGGGGCAGAGGCAGGCGCAGGCGCTGTGACCTTATAGATCACCTTCATTATGACATAAACTGCCCCAATTTATTTGTTCACCTTCTGAAATTCTCGAAAGCAACCAACAGCAACCAAAATGCGGACACTTATATTACTTCCAACAATCATCTTCTATCTCTCTGCAACTCTTGCCATTATCTTCACTACAACGGCTTTATCTGTATGCAAGAAATCAGGGATAATTACTTTACTTGTAATGAAAACAAAAATCCTTTAGATTTTCAGGCAGTGCTAACATTTGTTTAGCTTACAGGACAAAGTACCACAACCTCCGTCGACAACTTTGGCTATATTCAACTACCGAGTAACATTACCATTGGAACCGAGTTATACTGCCTTAATTATCCATCTAGAGTTCAGTGTAAATCGTTACCTTTGAATATGTATGCGGTACTATCTCCACTTCAAACCAACGGTCCACCAAAATATCTCCAGCATTCGTTGGACTCAATAACATCAATTACGACTGGTTCCCCACGACTTTCTCTGCTTTTGGGCCTCATTGGTTCCTTAATACTTGGCTGTTTCTTCAGTGCTGTGCTTTGGAAAATTCATCTGGGGCATTTTTTTGGAAAATCTGAAAAGATCTTTATTGTAGCTCCAGCTTTTGTCTTTTCTATGGCCATCTGGGCGTCTTTTTCATTCACCTCAGTTCTCTTATCCTTATATCCTATAGATATACCGAGCGTCAGGACTCAAAAGGGGGTTTTAGTTGATTATGGATTTGGTGCTTTATGTTGCTCTATTTGTATGTCGTTTTGTGTATCCTTTGTTTGTACCTTTGCACTTCTTCCTGAGAGACACTTTAGGATATGGAGATAGATAAGAAATCCCTAATAATAAATCCTATTACTACCTCATTATGTTTAAAGACTGCTACTTGAAGCTAATTATGTGTTCCCAACGCAATTAAATAGGAGGACAATTTATACGAAAGCTGCTTCAAGAGGATTGTTTTCTTGGAAGGACGCCCAAAAACGAGAAGCGTTTGTCCTTTCTTGCTCAGAGCTCTGAGGATTTACACAATTGAGCTGGTATTTTCTTCTTTCGTTGCCCATTTCTTTGTGAGTGCCGGGTGGGTAATATATGTTAATCCCACAAGCCATGGAAATGTCATCTAGTGTTTTCGGCTCTTTTACCGTTCCAACAATATCTCCTCCTTGGATTGTTTTAATTTCGTATATTGATTTTTTGGATATCTTGTCTGCTCTCTTGAATTTCCAAAATAGAGAGGCTGTATGTAGACAAGGAGTTGAATGAAAGAGCTTCTCTGCCTTAATAGGAACATTCTCCTGTGGATCAATAACGTCCATGACATGGAGTATAATATTGGAATTTTGAAACACAAATTCCCCTTCTTCATTGACTTCGTGTGATCTTAGGGAAGCTTTGAAGTCGGCCTTAAAGGCAAAACTTGCTCTAGAGTGATCCCTGAGTAAAAGAGCTAAATATGCTGGAGATTTACGATTGTTACTTAACAGATGAAGATCTGCACCAACCAAGAAAGGATTACAATAACGAGAAACCATTTTGAGCCACTTTTCGTCTTTAAATATCATCTTCCATATGTCTTTATGGATACGAACTTCTGTGAAGTGCATAATAGATTCATGAATCTCATAAGGAGGCGTAGAGGGAAAGGGTCCCCACGCCTTAGGCGAAGTTGAAACCACCGGGGCGTCTAGGATTTCTCTTGCGTGGTCATCAGATCTTGTACCTGACTGATTCCGTTCTCTATGGTCTCGATTGTCACTAGGTGCCTGCTCGGTTGAACGCAGGTTTAGATAGGTGAGGATAAGAGCAGCCAAAGCAAAAACAGCAATCAATATTGAACAGACGAGGATCCCCAAAGTAATTTTCTCCACTTCCCCGTAAGAAATCTTCGTGCCGGGAAATGAAAGACTTTGTAGTGTATGCGCTTTGAAATAGGCTAGAAAGGAAACCACAGCCGTAATAAGGCCAAAGATTAGAATTAAACTTATAAAGAGGCGTGTATACATAGTTCTATTAAGCAAAAAGACACCGAGAATAAGAAGCACGATGATTAAACAATTAAGAGTGATATTTGCAACAGATACCCGATAGATGAAATCAGAGGTAACTGCCTTCAGTCCATCAACAAGTAGATGAGAGAGCGGAAGAGATGCCGGAAATAAAGCAGTGATATCAATTGGGAGTCTTTGGCAGTTAACATGGCCCTGGTAACCTACGCACCAGTTTTTAGTACCAAGAGTTAAATTTTGGGGTATTTGTAGGACGTTCGATGCAATTGATGGGATATTAGATGCTAGAGATGCGAATTCTGATGTCAGAGAGGCCCGGAGAGATGGAACTTGCGAAGTGAAAATCGCAAGCTCGGATGTTAGAGAACTTTTCAACGAAGGTACATCGGATAGAAATGAGATACCCGAGAGTAAATCACGATGTGTTTTCAACGATAAGATATCTTTTGGGTTATTGAACTATTTCATTAGATCGCACTATACCTTTGAAGATCACTTACAACGAGAGTAATAATTCCCGCATCTAAGATGGAAGGTTTTGCAATTATGAGGATATTTAGAATTATCAGAGTGATACTTGTGAAAAGTAAAAGGCTTCCGACCACTGGAAGAAATATCTTAATGAGCATCTTGAAGTGTCTTTGAATTAGAAAGAAGAATCAGAAGAAAACTCTTATGGTTTTATAGAAATATTATTCAAGATCTTAGACTTTGGGGGTTTAAGCGAGATTATCGCGTATTCTTTGATCCTGTCTCCAAGAAAATCATTCAATTCTTCTTCTTAGCGCTGTTCATTCTACTGACACAAACGAGTTTGGAAACGAGGTGGGCTGGGAAAATTTCCCGTTTCTAATTTTTACACTAGAAGCAATATATCACTAGACTGAGCGTCTTCAACTGGTGATATGAGGAGAATTGAAGGACATCAGATGGGAGAACGGGGGGGGGGGGGGGGGGAGGGAAAGAAGGAGAGGTGGAGGTTCCTCATCTAGTAGCTACGCCCAGCAACGTCTTGGATTAAAAACAACTTCGGGGTTAACTATACAACCAGTGATTTTGCTTCATAGATATCATTAAATCATATAGATTTCCCCAAAACTTTATCCTCACCTCGCCTATGCATTTACCTCCTTTCTCAAACGGCCGATCACCTTGAAAGTATTCCCGTCTTCAAACAGCGTCTTGCGACTGGTGTATTTCTACGGGTCGAGCTCTTTTCTTTGGCTTTTTAAATGCCCTCCCCTCGATCCTCTGAGACTGGGAAGTATCTGGGGTAACGTCTCGCGAACTAACACGGCTTGATTGACTGTCAGATTCCTCCAGAGACGCGGCATCATGACTTGTTTGGTCAGAGAGATGGTGGTCCAACCCCTGTGAAAGTCCAGATTCACCTGGCTCGGATTGCTGTGAGACCTTAAAATCCAGATCGGACGGCAACTCATCGATAACTGAATAGATTCTTTTCAAGTGAGTCGGCATCCATATATCGTAGACGTTTTTGGTGAATTTGTAAGAGGTCCACTTGTCTTTGCCTTCTTCGCTCGTGAAATCAAACTTCTTGATCGGGTGGTGGTAGAAGGTAGTCTTGCTTCCATCGATTAGAGCATAGTGGCCGTAGATCCTTACCGCACTGTGATCGTGCGAGATTGAAAATGCGAGGATTTCCCGATGAAGTTCGACAATACCTCTCACCGCCATCGTCATGCTGTGAGCATTCTGTCGGTCTGCAATATCAAGTGCCGCGGCGCCGCACTTTATTTCGCAGGTTAGGAACGGGAAGTACATGTAGTACGTGCCAATAAAGAAAGAAGTATCTGTGAGCTCGCCCACGAAAGGTTCAAGCCTTTTGAGCTGATCTTCCGTGAACGCCTCTCGCCTGAATCCTACAGAATAGTCGGGTTGCGGACGGGTCTTAATGTCGCTAGAGTTTCCGCAGAAGGGACAATCAATCGAGTAATATCTTGAACGACTCTGGCCTCGTTTCGGTCTTGTATTTTTTCGCAAGTTTTATCGAATAAGTCATCACGAAATAATGATTCTTGAGGCACCGTCTGCCCCTTCTCAAATATGGTTCGGCAAAGGCTTTTGCTCATATCTGTGATGCCCAATTCGGATTTGCTCATGAAGCTGCCTTTGGTCGCCAGGATAGTTTTATAACGCGGGTCTTGATAAGGAGCACTTTTGACCGCCCTTGGCTTTTCATCGCTAGGCGTTGTAGAGCTAGGCGTGACAGAGCTGGTTTCCGATTGTTTACCGCGAAGGGAAGATAACGACTTCTTCCTTGCAAGTAGATGATTCATGTTCATCTCTGGTATCCAATATTTCTCGTACCAGCTGTCTTTTTCGAAATCTTTGCTGAAATCTTTCCTAGTCTGATCGTCTTGTTTGAAATATCCCTCAGGCCAGTGTCCCTTCCCTCTCCAATAATCAATTGGATTGATTTTGTTATCGTTGATGCCGCTCGTCGCCTCCTGGTCATATGTATCCTTAACAGCAGCACCTGCAAGAGACGTCCGCCGTTGCTTTCGAAGGCGCTTAGTTGGCGCGTGAATGGGTGATTCTCCGGGTTCTTGCGCTCGCTTTCGTTTTCGATCCTTATCTTGCAGCGACGCCGATGGATTTTGTGGAAACTTGAGTTGAGTTAAACGCCAACTTTTGACAGACACAGACTCTGGAGACAGTTGTACCGACACCAAGGAAGACTATGAATACATGGAGGGAAGGCTGGACGGGAAAACCCCCTTTCCAAATTTATTTCTTCCCTCTAAAAAGATGAGATTTGAGAACGCAGATGTTATGCTTTAACCCCACCTCGGTATGTTGGCACTGAAAATGTAATAGAAGATGCATTCACTAAGTCAAGAAGGAATAACACACTACTTTCGGTACCCCTACACAGCTCTATCAAAATCCCGTCAATCACTCATCTGGTACTCAAACTGACAAATATGAAACCTACAACCACCACCGGCACTGAAAATTGAAAACGATACTATTTCTCCAAAAAGCCCCTAGACTACTTGTAAGTACATGTCCATATTTGGGACGGGGAGTCATTACCGTTTCCTTTTCCTTGTCTTTTCCGAAGCTAACCTTTCTAACTCTTTCGCCTCAGCTCTCATGCGGTCAACCTTTTCCATTGTCCTCAAGCGTCTGGCCGCATCATCTCTTCTCCTCCGCGCTTCTTCATATTCTTCTTGTAGTTCTTCCACTGGAATGAACCTTTCCTCACGTTCCTCCTTGACCTTACCAATAACGTCATCATCATCGTCCGAATCGCTGATACAGATTACATCATTTGTCTCATCAGCCCTCTCTCTTGGTTCCCTTCGGCTGATCGCGTTGCAGGGGTGATTTTGTGATAGGCCCACGGCGTGTACAGTCGACTTCGCATCATTTTCCTCCTTAACCCTACTTCCAACAACACTATCAAGATCATCCGAATCGCTCAGGTATATTACCTCACTTATCGTAGCACGTACTCTCTCTTTTGGTTGTGAAATCGTGCCATTTACCTCTCGACTGATTGCTTTGTGAGTGAGACTTTCCTCCTTGGCCTTACTGATAAACGGGCCAATTTCTGCTTTGCTAATTGGTTTACGTGGTTGCAAGAAGGAGCCAGAGCCAGAGCCAGAGCAAATGAGTCTTTGCGATAGACATTCAACACACTGTGTCATTGTCTTCCACTCACAGTGAACTTTCTTGCGAGAACAATGGTAGCATTTAGGTTTTGCGTGTTTCTGCAAATGCTTTGGGAGATCATGCCTGTCACCAGATTCGAATTCTCCCT
Source organism: Calycina herbarum (assembly GCA_001414485.1). Taxonomy (NCBI): domain Eukaryota; kingdom Fungi; phylum Ascomycota; class Leotiomycetes; order Helotiales; family Pezizellaceae; genus Calycina; species Calycina herbarum. The sequence continues at coordinate 4,383 of LLEY01000083.1, read as the reverse complement.
TAGGACCTTCGAGTGTGTTTCTTCTCAACTCGTAAAAGTCGTGTTTTAGAGCGTAAGCGTTCAACTGACTTTCTGGCATGTCTCCCAGTTCCGCACAAATTTCGACGTCGTCTTTTACTGCCTCGGTGAAGAGTCTTTTCACTTCGTTGTGGGATAGAGAAAGGCGCCACCCCCAAGTTGTTTTTTGGATTTGTGTAAATCGGATCCAAAAGTGGAAGTGTATATAGGAAATAGATAGAAGACATTCCTCTTTCACTAGAATTTGATAGATCTTTCTTTCTCTTGATGTAAGTGCGTCGGTCTCAAGTCGTACAGTAGCTGCCAAAGAATCAAATCTCTCCACAATTGTTCGGATGTTCTCAAAAAAAGGCGGCCGTTCAAGTCCATATGCCCAGAGATAAGCCCGGAACATATTCAACGTCCATATCGATGGAAGAACATAGCTTAGTTCAAAAAAAGCCAAATCATATCTGATATTATCGGAATCGCAGTCAGCGAAGCGTTGATATACTGTTAAAATTTGTTCATGTGGTAGCGCAAGCTTTAACGGCCGCAAATGCGCATTCGCAGTCGTCCCCCCCTGCGTTGGTGCTCCTCTGCGAAGTCCCTTTAACGTCATATATGCCCTTACATGATCAAAAGTAAGGTGCTTGGGAAGATCGAGGTCGGCCATAGCTTCCCTACAAGTCAACCAACCATCCTTTTCATTTTGTTCCCATCGTGTTCGAATCATCTGCTCATAGGGATCTAAATCCATTACGAGTTTTTCGTTTGCAGCATGCCGTACTTCCGTAAGTCGATATTTTCTGCTATATAGCGTGAGTGTGCGCCGCTTCTCGGCAGATTCCTTTGGAAGCGAGGCATCTGGAACATTGTAGTAGATTTTCCGGAAGTTTTTCGTTGGGTCCTCACATAACTTTAGAATTTCTCCGTGATTTGGAAACGGGTCCAATTCGCCTTCCTCAGCCGGAACAGGGAACACGCCGATTGAAGTCTGATGCCTGGCAAGATCATTGCCGCCCATTCCCTCGTCCCCCTCAATATTATTTTCTTCCGTATTCTCAAACTCATCTTCATCCAAATCGTTCCAAGTCGGATCTGCATCCTCGTCATCATACCCGACTTGAGAGTGTGAAATAAGTGGAAGGGGAGATGGAGGAGATGGAGCAAAAACTTGTCTCCCACGCTCATCGTACAGGTAGGGTATTATTTTTCTTCGTATCATGAAATTTTCCAGGCTAATCGTACTAACACCGGCAGGAACACGGTTGGTCTTTTGAAGTCTCTGAAGAATTTCTTCAACGCTAGCGTGTTGTTTTGAAAGGCCTTCAATCTCTCTAAAATGATCTTTGAATTGTTGGGCCTCCTTCAATGCATTTATTTCGAGGTGACTATTAGCAAAACGATAGAGGACCCCAACTCCAATGTGTGATGGGAAACCCTTTTCTTTTCGGAGCCAATCTGATACAACGTGCATACCTTCCCTTCTCAAAATCTTTCCTCTGATTTCTGAGGCCAAAGGCATGAGCAGCGCAGCGTAGGGGGGGAATTTTGGTAAGCTAGCCCGGATTCCTGATTTGTCGAGGAAGGCCTCGAGATCACCTTGGGTTATATTCTCAGGGATGTGATGCTTTATTTCCTTGAAGATTTTGTCAACAGAGGCTTTCCTGTCGTTATGTAGGACAAGCACGATCCAATTGCGAACTCGATGCAATTTCTCCATTTTCAAATCACCAAATGTGAGTCTTTTCTCTTTGATTCCAGAATGGCGGAGAAAGCGATGGATACTTCTCACGTTATGACATTTATGAATCTGGAGCGACGATAAAACCCCGAGCTGTATGAGATTTTGGTATATATGACCAATTGCGGCGTTGATTGGTGTTGACTTGTCCATGTATAGATCTTCGATGAGCTGTTGGTTTTGTCTGAACCGACTGTTCCGGGTTGGGGCCGGCGAGTCCTCCCTTTCCTCCAGCTCCTCAGAGGAAAGGGAAGCGATGGACGGTTGCCTTATTCCCCATTCTTCTTCCACATGTGAGGGCATGTGGAGGCTCAACAGCGAGCGGGCCGCATTCACAGCATCTGGAGTGGTGCTTTGGATTTCACTACCCAACTCCTCACATATACTCCGAACCCCCATTTCGTGAGTTGGCTCTGTAATCTGGACATGAAATGAGTCGCCGTCTTCTGTCATGTTTTGCTGGCTCCCCAAGCCCTTTTCCCCATCATCCCTTCTGAGAGCCGTTGAAATTTCGGACGGGTCTTCATTCCTCCCCCAGCCTGAAGGCCGTCTGCGCTTTTGTCTTGGATGGGTGTCTTCCCCACCATCCCTTTGGAGAGGAATCAACTGGCCGCGCATTACGCTGCAGGATGAAATTCTCAAATTCGAGTTCCGGCAAGAGGGAAACTGGATGGGGTAAAGTTTCGACGTCTCAGAGGATATCCGAACTCAATTGTGTGGTAAGGCTTTCAAAATTTCGCAGTGGCTCGTATATGGGGAAGAACGGGTACGAAATCCTGAGACGACTCGGCCGACCTCCAAGAAAGCAAACACACGTGGGATGCTGTCAAACCGGCTGCAAACCCGTAGTGTTTTGTTGGGTGGGTTGATTTTATTGTAGAACGTCAAGGATTTTGGAGCTCTGCATGAGAGGCCGATCAAGAGGCAGAATCCAATCGGCTGCAAAACTCGCAGTGTTCTGCTGGGTGGATCGATTTTGTTGCAGAATATTGGAATTTAGCGTCACACATTTGGATCTCTGCATAAGAGGCCGATAACTGGTCTTGGCATTTACGGAAGGACTTGCCAATCAAGTGAATAACATCTTTTCCATCCTACCCATCATACTACACCATCTGCAAAATAAAGCAATATTCAAAAAGGAAAAACCCTTGAGCCCCAAATAATCTAACGCTCCGCCATGCCATACCAGTGATCAACTCGCCTCTCGTTCATGATCTCCAAGTCAACTTCCTCCTCATCTCCATTCTCCCTGACAACTTCCTTCCCACTATCGTTAAAGCCGGTGATAACAATTCTCATTTCTGGCTCCTCCCACGTTCCACCCAAATGAAAAGTATCCTGGCATATTCCAAGCCTTCTATCACTGGACACGCGCGACGCAATCATTTCCAGCACTTTCTTTGATATGTAAATTCAGTCTAATGCTGCCAGACCGACAGGCGATGCAATGCGTTTTTTGTTTCGACTGCTGGTAAAGGTACTAACTTTAATTCGACAAAAGGCAATGAATGTTTTGTCTTGTTCTTGGCTTGGCTGTGCAATTCCGAGTTCCTTGTACAAAGCAGCACGTCCACTGGGTTTCGAAAAAACGTGGTAATTTTGTGTTTGATTGAATCAGGCAGGACGTATCGCTTTTTTTGCATCATTGCAATCCCATCAAACTCATTGTGAGTGAGTTTGCGCTTGAGGGCCTCGTCGAGCTGGGATTGTCCCTTATCCCAGTATTCTTGTTCTGTCCTTTCTACGAGAGCCTGTATCGATGCACGATATTCTGCCATCGTAGCTGTTCAATGACGATTTCGGATGCCCTAATGAATTGATACGATAAGGTGACTGGCCCGGCCTCTTGGGAAAAATTTGTGTATCACCAGACACACGGCACAGCAAAGAAAATGTAGCACGGATTGAAAGGGAAAGAAAGTGCAAATCTCGAATTTAATACCCAGACAGGACTAGCTCGCTAATAACCTCCTTCCCTACCTTCTCCAGGTTGCCGCTCAGCTGCCCGCCCCTGCGACGTGTCAGTCTACACGACCACAGATACGGAGATGCATGCTTACGATCGCAACACCCTGTGGAAACGTATCACCGGAAGGAGTACTTGATTCCGGAGTGGCTCGAGTGGCTTCTTGGAATCTTTTAGTATATCGGAGCACGATTGCCAATAGTAGACCATACCTTCCAGGGCACTCAGTGCTTGCTTTACATGCCATGCACTCATTCCATCAATATAAATCCAATTAATGTTTTCCCCTATTGCGTCTTGCATCCAACCGTTGTCTCGGGTATATTGCAAGAATTGAGCGGAGAAGGCGCAGGCAAACTGAGCAGCCCTGTACTGCTGTTCGCCACGAGGAAGTAATGTAAACTTGAGGATTGTCAGATCTTCCTGCCTCAATTGATCCATAATAAACTGATTCCTAGCCTCCTAATGTTGGTTAACAGTTGTTCGGTTGACAGAGCGACCACATCCGTACAACGAAATTCTTCCATCTCAGCTGTTTAGCTATGTAGAAGGGGTTGCCACCAATCACGGCGTTCATGGTCTGTTGTACCACTGTCCGGGAAGTTCTTGGCGGGATAGAGGTGGGAACATTCATCTCTGGCATTCCTGGGTGCTGCGACCAGGCTGTGGG
>LLEY01000082.1:0-277047 GCA_001414485.1 Calycina herbarum | reverse complement strand
GGGGGGGGTGTTTGAGAGAGAAGGCGGGGAGGGTTTGGTGTTTGAGAGGGGAAGAGGTGGAGGTGGAGGTGGAGGTGCGGTGCGGTTGGGTTTGTTGTTCAAGATCCGATATGATCGCTTGTTTATGGTATATGTATGATATGCGGGAGTTGCTGGAACAATCAAGCAAGCAAGCAGCAGCGCGCAGCCTCCAGGAAATGACGAGGCTGTGTTGTCGACGGAGGTGCGGCTGCCCTAAGTGGGTAAGTGTAAGTGGATAAGTAAGTAGTAATCACTCTAATCACTGCCAGTATTCTACCAACTTCCACCATTTGCCTCCTACAAACTTCTTCGCCATTGCATGATCCGGGCCACCTGCAACCTTGATGGGGATATCGGGATATCGGAATATCGGAATATCCTCACTTCGTCCTTCCCTCGGTACCCACGACTTCGTATACCGTACACCGATCCTGTGGCGCCCTTGGTCCAAGGAGGCACGAATAGATGCGATACAAAGTTGTCGTCAACCACTCTCAACCGCCGGGCTATTGGTACTTCTCTACACCGCAAAAACAAAAACAATACTGGCATCCAGATGCATTTCTTCCCGGGGAGAAAAACCGCGATATCAGAACACATCGTCATCCCAGAGGGCCACAACCTATTGGAGGAGATGCTTATGACCAGCATCTGTCTCCCGCGTGGGGTATCCGCATTTTTGAGGCACGACACTTGTAGAAGTACCCGCGACTCCCGTACCGCTACGAAACACCCCCCATTCGCCGGTATCTGTCACCAACGGCTTGGTCGGATCAACATCTTGGGCCGAAGTACCTGGTGAGGCTGCCGCCAGGGGATTGGGAGAAAACAGCCACCAACAACGCCCAGTCTGCGTGAGCGTGAGGATCCCAGGTTATCTAGGTGTTGAGTGGGGGTTCCGTAGATCCTTTGGTCCAGGTCGAGGGATAGACGTTCCAGAGGTCGAATCGTAGGAGAATCATTCCACGGTCTCGACGATATGGATGCTTTTTGAATAAATTTCCGGCGAGGAATGGGAAAAATTGGCTTGGGAAAGCTACGCTCCATTCAGACACTATTTATTTAGCATTTCATAGTATCAGTACGGATGTGACCAGGCGTCTCAGTTTTACTCATATGGCAATTGCTAGCTCGGGAAGGTCACACAAACTCTGCACATGGCAAAAGGGTCGTGGATGATTGTTGGAAAAATTCGACTTGCTTGTATCCCACGCTGCAAACAATTCCATCCCCACACCATACCCTGCCAATTGTCTACCTCAAGTGAGGTGGGATAACGATTGTCCTGAAGCTGTACGTAACTTTTTCACCAACTGCATTGGCAAGTCCATTTTCATAACCAATTGTTTTCATTTCATTCGATCTTGCTTCTTTTCTTCAATAATCGATAAAAATAGAGCTATAACGGATGGACTATCACAAGCTCACAACGCAATAACAAAAATAGCCTGGGCGGCGATTTCCGAAAACCAAAACGTTCCAAGAAAATGGTATGTCCAAAAGAATCTCCTGGTGCGAGAACAAGAGGAAGGCGAAGCCGCCAAGCAGCAGGACAACGGCGAGCTAAAATGAATAAGCCAGTTACGGATCCAACTCGATTATCCCAATCCTGCTGAGATAACGAGATCCATTCTCTAATATCTTTAGAACATTAAAGTTATGACCTAACACTTTAAGGAAATACAACTTACGCTTAGAAGCCTAGCAAAAACCTAGAGCGATATTTGAGGTTAGGTCGGTTCGGTTCCTCTCAATAAAAATCAGAAAGGAACATACACGTTTTTCTGGGGCTAGAGCCTTGGCTCTTTGGTATTTATTTTAGGGGACGCACTTGGTAAGGTTACGTTGGTACTATTAAGCGAGTTAGCTACGCTAGTAATAGATGATATATATCACTTAATTGTCTTAACATTTTAAGGGGTTGTAGTTGTTGTTAGTTGTTGGTTTGTTGTTTGACTTGTTTCTTATGGGAAGAAGTAGAAGTGAAGATGTAGATGAGTGAAGATGTGGATAAGTAAACATGTCCAGGTTGGTAATTAATTAGAGGCCAAGTGCTACTTAGCATTGCTTATTCTGTAATACACCTTCTCCCTCTATTTTTGTATACTTGGGCAAGTATTACTTGAACCCTCTCAGCTAATTTTCAGCTCATTTTTCGCCTATACTCACCACCTCCCTTTTTACTACAATCACTTATATATAATGCAAAAATGGGTGTTTTTTTATGAAAAGTAGTAGAAATTAAAGCTCTATCCATGGAAATCATTATCCCCACCATGCTTGACCACCTTCTGAAGAGTCTTTCTAAGATTTATAATCACCTTATCTATCACCCTTTGAGGAACTCGCTTCCACTCCTTAATCCACATACGCTGAAGATCCTCCTTGTTCTTTGGCTGTACTTTTCTCTTACGTAGCTGGACCCTTATATACCTCTATATCTGTTCTATAGCATTTATATCAGGAGATTAGGGAGGGTGAAGGAGCCTCTACACAGAGTAGTAGTATAATACCTCTTTAGTTACTCTATAAGAGTGTGGGCCAGTATTATCCATAACAAGACGCATCTGCTTTCCTCTCCCTAACCTCTTCAACTCCTTATACTAAGGTATAAGCTTTAGCTTAAGATACCCCTTACAAAGCCGGTAGAAATCCACCCCTCCCTTACCCCTGTCCCCCCTCTTATATGCTTGTTTATGAAGGTAGGTATATAGTTCTGCCCACTTTCCAGGTACCCTACGTCCTCTACTAGCCTAGTAGTCCTCTTTCGCCTGTTCCAGCCTCCAAAACTCCCTCTCTGCATGATGTAACCAAGCTGTATTAGCCTCAGCAAAATGTGCCTCCGCATCTTTAACTTCTTAGACTGTCTCTAGCTCGTAGATATGGTAAGGACCTCTCTATTGGCTAAGGCAGATAGCACCAAAGAACTGTCCGTCGGAATACCTCTTTACTGTCTCTGACCGTACGTCCTTGTAATAGTACTCGTCCTCCTTCTGCCAGCACCTGTCTAGACCATCGTGAAGCTCTATACGTAAGGAAGCAGCGTCTATCTATATAAGTTGGGAGACGTCTATGTTAAGGAGTATCTTAGCTAACTTAACTCGTTGTTTTATAATAACCTCGTTAAGTTTGGGCTTAACTCCTCCTCGTATAAAGGAGTAACCAGCGTCGTATAAGGCTTGTTGAAAAGAGGACTCTAAAAGGTTCTCGTTCTTGTTGTCGTTGCCCTAGAGACCAAGCTTGCAAAGGTGTGTGATATTTGTCTTCCGGCGCTCCTCTCTATTACTTGTAACCTTGTCTATGATGCGTTGACGTAACTCCTTGGTAAGCTTAATTGGGGGGTGTCCACGAGGCTTAGATTCAACGTTGGAGGGTATATTAAGATGTTGACCCCTTGTATTTCCGTTCCGAGTACGTGCAGCGTTCTGCTTAGCCCTCCTTCTAATATCCCTTACGCCATCTAGAGAAACAGGGTAGGACTCGTCATCCCTGCCTGCCCATCTAAGTGACTCTGCCTTGTTGGTATTCTGTCCAATTCTACTAACAATTTGAGTACGTTGCCAGATAGGGACCTCACGCCGGGAAGTCTTATATATGCGTGGGGCACGGCCCTTTGACTTGTTTTTTTGGCCATTTTGGTGTTGTGGTTGTCAATTAATTGTGAAGTGAAAAGTAGGTGTTGGGGTAGAAATCGGTTAGTTTTGGTGCTAATTCTATACTAAAAAGTGGTGACGAGCTGAAGAGGGTTCAAGTAATACTTGCCCAAGTAGAAATAGAAAGTGAACAATGCCAAGACTATTTCTCGCTCACAATTCCCCCCCCCCCCCCTAAACTAAATATAAGCACACGGCCGCTGTGTTATACTAAATGTCTATACACTCTATATTTACTTGAGGTGGGGGGGCGGCGGGGGAGTTAATGGATGTCACGAGCAACAGATAGAGACTCGATTATCGATTTAATAACTGCCAATTTACCAGGAAGAATCAACAACAGAAGTTATAACATTACAAGTACGAAAACAAATAAATAAATAAATGACGTACGCTGTCATTTCATTTCCATGACTACAATACCTAGATTTCAAGAATCAATATTCATAAACTCAAAAACCACAAAGCTCTCCAATATAAACTCAAAACACCACACTCAGAGTTCGATATCCGTAGCGGACACAAATTCCCTTTTGAAACAGGAGCCTCTACACTCCACGCCAACCTCCATGGATTTAAGAACTAAGTATGTACCCCGAAAGCATCTTAGCCAGACTAATGGATAATTATGCTACAGACTCCCAAAAAATTATAGGTTCCTCGTGGTCGATGTGGCGAGGCTTGATGTGGTGGAGATGTTAGTTGTGCTTCCTGTTGTGTTTTGGATGTATGTTTGGATATTGGCGAGTGTGGATTTAGAATTTGTAATTCCAGGACTGTTAGTTTGAACGTTCCTGACAAGAGAGAGTCCGCAACGTAGATGGGCATCAGGGCCAACTGTCTTCTCTAGGGGCATCGTGCGTCGAGGGGGTATAGTTATGATTGAAGTAGTAGATGCTCCACTGTGATGTGCTGGCCAGTCTCGAGAGTGTGTGGAGCGTTAGAGTGGAGGAACATAAGTTGCTGAGGCGGGTGGTGGATCGAAGATGGTTAAGAAGGTCGTCGAGGGTGTTAGATTTGATATAATTGGGAGCTAATGAGGCTATCCTCTAACGGCATTTTAACACGGTTATGATTTGGATTTTGCATCGAAGAAGAGGCTCGCCGAGGGTGCTGGATTTGTTGCGGCCGGAAAAAAGAAAATTAGATCAGTAGAAAGAAGAGGGGAGCGCAGAGGTAATTGTGACTGCGGTTGATCTCTCGAACGTATGGATGAATTATACGTTCAAAAGTAGAGTTGTTCTAAAGGAGAGCTGGACTTTTAACCTGGGGAGAGTACGAGAGACTCGATCATCATCCTTGCTGGTAGGTCGACTCGTCCATTGCTAAATACAATTGCTCGCCTTCTGTTGCGACGGAATGTTAAGAATGTTTGCGATGACCTATCGAGAGATTTAATTCAGTGCAAGTTGAGAGAAGAGATCATAAAATGCGAATTACGATGAAGTGAAAGTCATGACTAAAGAGGTAGAAAAAGAACAACTCCTTTTGCAGCAGCCTTCTCATGTTTCCAACACGTGCGAAATCTAGTTAGCCTCCAACCTGAATTAGAGTACAACGGTATAAAAACTGCTGTGTAGATAAGTATTTCCCAGCTAGCTGTTCTTCTAAGTCGACTCGCTAAGTCGTCTCTTCCTAAGTAGGAAATTTATAAACTAACTATCTCTATTTTATTTATTTATTTATTTCTATTTAACGTCAGGCGGAGTCTAGATCGCGTGGTCTAGGTCCTAAAAAGTTCCAAAAGAGGGCAAATGACGCTAGGGGGGTGCCCTAGGCTACAGGGGGTGTAAACGAGTGAGCTAATTTATAAGAGATAGTTTAAAGAGAAGCTCTACTTTTAGAACAGCCCTTATCCTTAATTAGTTTATAGAATTAGGGAAAGACAAAGGAGATATATATAAAAATGTAGAAAAAGAATAGAAAAGAGAGTTTTAACTATCTCGAGGGACAGATCTTTATAAAGAACTTGGTCTTAGAATAGACCTTGTTGAAAAGCTCCTTATAACTAGGTCTGAATAGGAGTTGAGGATTTCCCTTTGCCTTAGCTAATAGCCTTAGCTCTTTGTTCTTTGTAAGCCTATAGAAGAGTAGGTGGAATTATGCTTTAGCCTTTTTATATTTATAATTCCCGGATTTTAGTAACGTGTTAAGGTAGTAGATCGAAGGTAGTATGCTATAAAGTCTTCGTAACTAGTATAAGCTGTAATAAGCCGAGCTAGGACCTCTCTTAGTAGCTAGAGAGTTCTAGGTTTTAAGAGCTAGGAAGTAAGACCTAGCCTCTTATAGATATCTAGGAGTGTTGTCTACTAAAGCTTATTCGTGAGCTTGACTCTTATCTCTTTAACTTCTCTCTTAAGTATAGTAGTATAAAGTAAAGAAGGGCTAGAGGAGGGTGTTCGAGCTGCTTTCCCTGTAGCTTTGTTAGTAATTTCATTCCCTCGAATTCCTATATAACTAGGGTACTACTGTGTCTAGATCTTCCCTAGGTATAGCTAAGTAAAGTCGAATACCTTATTAAAGGTTTCTTATAAGGTGTTATAGGATTAGTAGGTTAGCTGTAGTATAGCCTCGAGGTTATCGAGGCAAATCTAGTACTTTATAGCTAAGGACTAAAAAGGGGATACGAGGGCAAGCTTAAGACTATATAAGGCGGCTCTCGCTTCTATATTATATATTTCTAAGGTTTTGCTAAAAGGGAAGAGCTTTGTATTTAAAACAACCCCTCCTCTTATAAGGTATACGCTTCCTCCTGTGTTTTTATCGTCTAAGTAAGAGCCGTCGGTAAATATAACTAGGTCTATAGACGGAACAGAGTTAAGGAATTCAAGGAATTCAGCTTTATAAGAGTCTTTATTACTACTAGGGCTCGGGCTAGCTACCTTAAGAAGGCGGGCTTAGTAGTTAAACTCTCTACTTTATAGAGGGTCTTAAATTAGATCGACTTCTTCTAAAAGAGAGAGAGGTTTAGAAGAGCAGTAAATAAGCCTAGCCTTTGAGTAAGGGTTATTTATACATCGCTTAAGCGGGTGTACTAAGTCGAATTATTAAGTTCTAGCTTTAAAAGCTCCGCTTTTTATTATAAGAGTAATTTCAGCGTCTAGGAGGCTAGATTCTATAAGGAGTACCGAGGTAGGAGTGGTTTTATAGACTGGGAGGATAATCCTAGTATACTTTATAACTACTCTATCTAGGAGAGTTAGGTAGTAGCTGATCTAGTTATTTATAGTACCTACTTAGCCTGTTTTTATATAACTAGAGTACTAGGTCTTATACCTAAAATAGGCGATTAAGAGGATATAAGTAGTAACTGCTTATTTTAATAGATATAAGAGGGATCCTCTTACTATGTTTATTATTTCTTTAAGAGTATTAGCTATAAGTGTAGCCTTACTAGCTATTCTTTTAATATAACTATAAAAGGTAAGGCAGGGGTTAAAGAAGATACTAAGCTACTAGAGTTCCTATATAGGCTCTATTATCTTTCCTTTAACTATAATAGTAGGGGGGGGGTAGATGCCTCTCTCTCTTTGTTTCCTTTTATAAGAGAAGTAGATAAGTTCTGATTTTTCAGCGTTAAAGGTAATACCCTCGTCTATGTCCTACTTAAGTACGCTTGCTACCTGCTTTGCTAGGTCTTTGATATTCCCTGCCTTTAAAAGCCTGAAAGTAAGTAATCTAATATCGTCAGCGTAGCTGAATCTCTATACTACTAGAAGAGAGCTAACTCCTAATCTAAAGAGGGGCTAGATATAGAGTATAAAGAGGATCGGTGAGATAGGCGAGCCTTATAGAAGGCTATACTAAAGCGGGGTAGCGTCGCCTACTTCTCTATTAAGCTTTACTTTTACTAATCTATTAGTTAAGAAAGAGGAGACCTATTCTACAAAGTAATATAGCTATCCTTGCTCTCTTAACCTTTTAATTAGGCGGCTAGGGAGTACTACGTTAAAGGCGCTCTTAATATCGAGTATAAGAAGAGAGGCTTCCTACTTATCTATAAGAGCTAACTTAATATTAAAGGTAAGACAGGTAGTAAGGTCTATAGTAGCTCTTAGTAGAAGAGCCTTAAACTGGTTCTATCCTAGAACAGAGTACTTAATAGCTATCTAAGAGACTCGCTTAGTAAGAAGCCTTTTAAGCTCTTTTCTAAGGACCGAGAGTAGAGTAATTAGCTAGTATACTCGAGGGGAGGACTTGTCTTTCTTATTAGATTTTAGGATAATAGTAATAATAGCAGATCGGAAGATCTTTAGGTAGAAGCCTATCTTTATATAGCCTCTGAATAGTAGGAAGACAAGGTTCGAGATCTATAGCTAGGCTACTTTAAGGACCCCTGTTACTAGCTTGTCTTCTTCTAGTATAGTTGAAGCTTTGCCGAGGATCGATTCCTTAACCTTATATAAAGTAAGGTCTATCTATAAGAGGGCCTGAGTAGGAATAGTTAGAGTGTTAAATAGTATATCTCTAACTTTAGCCTTGTTTATAAGCAGCTCTTATATAAGGATCTTCTACTTCTTCTAAGTAGTAAAGCCTAGCTGACTTACTAAGTCTCTTAAAAGAGGAGACTTATATATTCTAGTACTTTAGTACTACTTATAAATCTTAAAGACGTCTTTACTCTTCGTAGCCTTATTAATTAGGTTATAGAAGTATTCTCTCTTTACTTTCCGGATTTCCTATCTTAGACTCCTATAAAGAGACTTTAAGGCTTAAGAGCTTACGTTAAGTCTTTATACCTGCCTTGCCTCGGTAGCCGCTGTCTAATATTCCTTGTTCTACCAGGGGTGTTCGAATCTATGTCTAAGACCTTGCTTAGTACTATAGAGGTATATGTTATATATACTCTTAGTAATAAATCCTATTAGAGCCTCTAGTAATTCCGTATTTAGTTATTATATAAGTTCGTATAGCTATTACGTTTTAAGCTTATTTTAGAGGGTAGTCTCAAAGGTTTTAATATTAAGAGTACTAAGTTTCAAAGGCGGATCTTTCTCTATTAGGTTTCCTATATACAGAAGCTAGGTAAGAAGTAGGAGGTAGTTAGAGCTATACTTAAAGGTAAGGTCTATCTTAGTAGACGCCTCTCTTTAGTAGAGGTTACTCGAGTAAAAGGCAAGGTTAAGAGTATTACCGAGGTTGTTGTTACGAACTACGGTATACGTAGTAAGTAGTCTAGACAGCGTTCTAATAAGACAAGGTATAACATCCGGGATTAGAAGGTAATATAAGAGGAAATCAGTAATACGAAGGACATTTAGAGATTTTAGGGTCTTACTATTATAGTACTATTAGAAGTCACGTGCGGTCATGTAACGTGATCGCCTACATCGCTCTAATCGTCTTAATCGTAAGCGACGCGAGCGATGCGAGCGATATAAGCGATGTAATTAGGAAAGGAAGGTTCTATATAAGACTAACACGTCTATTATTAGATAGGAGCTTCGTACTTAACTTTAGTTATTAATCTTATTATCTTATTTAATATCTTTAATATAAGTAACAAGTTCACTTCTAAGTAAACAACCTAGTATATCTATACTTCTTACCTATATACTAACCTTCGAGACTTAGTTACCTTTATTTAGTTTATTTAAGTTTCGTTATACTTTAAGTACCCGCTTAGAAGTTTAGTCGCCATAGCCCTAGCAACCCCCGCCGTAGCAGCTAGCTCGAATACTAGTCGAGTTAACGTCGTAGATATATCTAGAAGTATAACCAGAAGAACACCTACTAGTATATAGTTAATCAGGAACGATAATAATATTAGTATACTAGACGCCCCCGAGCTTTATAAGGTTAAAGCACTTAAGTCTATTAAAGTTAAGATACTAGATATATATTATAGAAAGTAAAAGGAACTCGACTTATTCCTTCTCTAAATAGACATCTATTTTAACTTTAATACTAATAAGTTTAAAAGTAATTATAATTTATAAACTATCTTTACTATCTCCTATCTTAGAGGATTAGTATTAGAATAGGCCGAGCTATACTTAGAAGACTTCTTTAAGAATAAGGATAAAGATAGAAAGATAGAATTAACTAAGATTATATTTAAATCTTAGAGAGGATTTAAGATAACTATTAGAAAAGTCTTTAAAGACTTTGATATAATCTAAACAGCTATATATAAGCTTCTAGAATTATACTAGACTAGATTAGTAATAGATTATACTAATAAATTTTAACGTTATAGAACAAAGTTAGAATAGAATACTATCGCTCTTATAAAACTTTTTTATAAAGGATTAAAAATATATATTTATAAGGAAATAGCTAAGTAGAACATATAATTCTTAACTATTATAAATATAATTAAGGAAGTTGTCTAGCTAGATAACTGCCTATATAAATTTAGAAAGAGTAACCCTAGGTATAAGAAAAAGAGTAAAAGGTTAGAGAAGTAAAAGCACTCTTATACTAATAAACATAGTAAGAAGATAAACGCTATATAAAAGAAGACCTTTCTAAAGAAAGGAGGACTTTCTTAAGAAGAGCGAAATCGTTAATATAAGTAGAACTTATATTATAATTATAGCCTACTAGGTTATAGAGTAAATAAGTATAGTAAGAAGAAAGACTCTAAGAGAAAGAAATAAATTAATACTACTATTTAATAATAGATAGCCTTAACTAATTATATTAAACTTATAGATAAAGAGCTTAAAATAGAAGGATATAGAATCTAGATTAAAAATAATAAAGGAATTAGTAGTATATAAGATACTAATAATAATAAAGATCTACTTCTTAAAGAATATTATAATATATAATTAATAATAGAATCTAAGTAACCTCTTTAAGTAGAATATAAATTACTACTATTAACTAGTTCTTTAGAGACATTAGATTTATCTTCTAGTTTAAAAAGAGAAGTAAAAAATAAAGACTCTAAAGTTAGAGAAACTTAGGCTTTCCTTAGAACCTTTAAATAAGGAAATCAATAGATATATATTAATAACTAGAAACTAGACTTCTAGAGTCCTTATATAATATAGAGAGTTAATCTAACTATTTTAATAATATATATAATTATAAGAAATAACTCTAAAATAATAACTCTAGTTAGCCTAATTACTAGGTAAGAAACTATTAAGGATAAAGAACCTATATATACCTAACTATAAGTTAAGAGATCTACTTATCTTAAGGTTAGAGACGTATAGAAGATATATAATATTTTAGAAGAAACTAGTATATAAACGTAGTAAGCTTTAATAGGATTTAAAAGATAAATTAAAACCCTCTTTTATAGAACAGTACCTAAAGACGTTATACTAAAAGAATTTAAGTAATATATTATAGTTACGTTAATTAGAGAGGATAGAATAGTATTTAGAGAATATAGTTTACTAAAGTTATTTAGTATACTATTCTAGGAATAAAGGAAGCTTAATATTACTAAATAGGCTAAAATAGAACTAGAAGAATTTTACTATCCTCTAGTAGGAGAACTATAGTTTATAAAAATAGTTTAAGAAATAATAGTATAATAGATATAATATAAACTAAGTCTAACCTTAGATTAGTTATTATAGAAACAGTTTAAAAGAATCTTATTAAAACCTACTAGAATAGTAGAATATTATTAGATATACAAAGTAGTATTATCAGACGATAAAAGAGTAATATTCTTTCCTTAGTCCTAGATTTAGATAGTTAAGAAAAAGAACTTAAGAGACTATATATTTAAGGTTTACTATATAAAACTAAAGATAAGTATACTAGAAGCTACTTTAGATTATCTATATATAGGAGAGCTATAGTCTATAAAAGCTATTATAGAAACCAGTTATAAATAGATCTAATATAATTATAAACAAATACTAAAACGATTTATAAGAGGAATTCCTAGGATAATAGGAATCCTAGAATATAGATTAGTATATAAGGTAGTATACGCTAATAAGGAAAGAGTAAGATTCTTCCTATAGTATAAGAATAAGGAAAGAAGGAATTATAATTAAGAAAATCGATCTTTTAAAGTCTAATATATTAAAGCAAAGTTAGATACTACTTTAGAAGAAAGACAGTTAATAGTAACTATAGAAATATAAGAGAAGAAGTTATAAGTTATAATAGACTTAGGAGTAATAAGTAACTTTATCTCTCTAATAGCTTAAGAAAAGCTAAATGTTCTAATTAAAGAGATAAGACTATATTAACTAAGAGTAGTTAATAAAATAGATATTATATATTAAAATAGGATTATTAATTAATAAACTATTCTAATAGAAACTAATATTAAAAGATACTATTTAAATATATAATTTAATATTATTAAAATAAGAAGTAAGGAAGTAATACTTAGTATACTATAGATTTAAGAACATAATCTAGAAATCGACTAAAAGGCTAGAATAATAACCTTTAGTTAATATAAATATAAGGGTTCGTGTTTATAACTTTAAAGCTAGAACAAGGTTAGTATTACCTCTTCTAAAGCACTAAGACACCTTGTCTAAAGTCCTTTATAGGTTAGTAAGAAAGCTAATAATAAAATACCTATATAGTATAGAGAATTTAAAGCTTTGTTCGAAAACCTAGAAGACTTATAAGCTTTACTAGAACATCGCTTATAAGATTATAAGATTAAATTAAAAGAGGGTTATTACCTCTTAAAGTAGAAGCTTTAGTTATATAACTAGAAAAGCCTATAGAGAATAGAGAGTTATATAAAAAAAGGTATTAAGAAGAGATATATTAGAAGATCTAAGTTATTAATTACCTTAAATATACTTATTATTAAAAAGAAAGATAACCTAGATAAAAGAGTATATATTAATTATTATAAAGTAAATTATACTATAGTTAAGAACGCTTATCTACTACTACCTAGCTAATACTTATAAGATAAGTTAAGTAAAATAGTATAATTTATAAAATTAGATTAATAAAACGCTTATAGACTTATATAAATAAAAACTAGAGATAAATAGAAGATAGTATTTACCTTACTATTAAGCTTTTATAAATATATAGTTATACTATTTAGACTTTATAATATACTAGCTATATATTAGAGATAAAATAATAATATTTTAAGAGATCTTCTAAGAGTAATAGTAATTTATTACTTAAATAATATCTTAATCTTCTTAGAAAAAGAAGAAGAATATAAGAGATATATTAGAGAAGTTTTATAATAACTAGTAAAAGTAAACTCTTAGTTAAAACTCTTAAAATACAAGTTTAAAGTAACTTAGACACTTTTCTAAGAATAGGTATTTAACTTAGAGAAAATAGAAATAAATCTAATAAAGATCTAAGACATCTTAAACTAGAAATTACTAGAGAATATAAAAGATATATAGTCCTTCTTTAGATTTATAAACTTTTACTATCTGTTTATATAAGACTATATAAAGATTACTAAACTAATAATAATACTAGTTAAGAAAGCTATTAAATTTATTTAGAATAAATAAGCTAAAGATACTTTTTAAAAGATTAAAATAAGATTTATAAAAAAACCTATTTTATATAACTTTAATATAGAAAAACTAAGTATAATTAAAACAAATACCTTAGATATATTAGTAAGTATAATTTACCTATATCTAAATAAAAAGAGAAAACTTATACCTATTATATATTATTCTAAAACATTTAACCTAGTATAATAAAACTATAGTATATTTAATAAAGAGTTACTTATTATAGTATTAGCTTTAGAATACTAAAGAATTTATTTATAGTTAGTAAAACACCTAGTTATAATCCTATCTAACTATAAGAATCTTAGAATATTTATAATAACTAAGAAACTTATAACTAGATAATTAGCTAAATAGTTAAAGATATTAAAAGGATTTAATATTATTATTTAATATATAAAAGAAACGTTAAATACTTAAGCTAATACTCTTAGCTAAAAACCTAAATATAAGAGAAATAAAGAATATAAGAAGATTATAATCTTAAAAACTCTTAAGAATAGAGACTTAGTACCTACTATATATAAAATTATAGTAATAAATAATATTTAGATAGATAAAATTTAAAATATATATAAAGGTTATAACTAGTATATAAAAGGGAAATTATAAGTCCCTAGCTTATATATAAAGGAATTTATATAAGAATACTATACTATACCTACTTACAGCTACTAAGGAATTCGTAGAACCCTCTAGAAGATAAGATAATACTACTATATTAATTAGTTATCTATAATAGTTAAAGAAGTAATAATAGAATATAATACTTATACTAGGAATAAGGCTTCCTACTATACTTCTTATAAATAGATAAACACTACTCTAATACTATAAATACCTTAGAAATTAATATCTATAGATTTTATTATTAAACTACTAAAATCTAAAGATCTAATAATAGGAGTTAAGTATAACTTAATCCTAGTTATTATAGAACGACTTATAAAATATATAATTTTAGTAGTATATATAGAGTTAAGTATAGCTAAGGAATTAGTATTCATATTCCTTAGAGAAGTAGTCTTAAGATATAGACTACCTAAAGAAATACTCTTAGATAGAGATAAACTCTTTATCTTAAAATTTTAAATCGCTCTTATAAAATAATTAAGTATAAAAAGAAAGCTTTTAATAGCTTTTTACTCTTAAATAAATAGAAGAAATAAATATATAAACTAAGTAGTAGAAATATACCTTTATTATTATATAAACTATTAATAAAACAACTAAGTAGAACTACTACTCTTAGTATAGTTTACCTATAACAGTTTAGTAATAGAAATAACACTTATTATACTATTTTATACTAACGTTAGATATAAATTATTAGTATATTAAGAACTACTATCTATAACTATTAATAACTAGCTTACTTATATTTAGGTCTTAAAAATTAAAGGATTATATAAGAAACTTATAAAGGATTTATAGTTTATTATTAAAAGGAACGTATACTACTATAATAAACAACATAGTTAGAAGCTAATATTAAAAGAGAGAGATAAAGTCTACTTAGTATAGAAAAATATTAATATAAAAAGACTAAGTAATAAACTAGATTATAAAAAACTTAGACTATTTAAAATTAAACAAGTTAAGAGACCTTTAAATTATAAATTAGTACTACTAAGAATAATAAATATCTATCTAGTATTCTATATATCCTTACTTAAACTAGTACTACTAGGAGCACTACTAGCTCTACTTATAGAAATTTAACTAGTAAACCTAAATACTAAATACAAAGTTAAGAGGATTCTTAACTATAAACTTATTAGAAGATAAGTTAAGTATTTAATTAAATAGTTAAATTACCTATACTTAGAAAATACTTAAGAACTAAAAAGCAACCTTAACCGTTACTTAGAGGAACTTTAGAAGTTCTACTATCAAAACCTAGGGTTGCCTATATCTTATAATTAAGAGGAAAGGATTCTAGAAAGGCGGGGTCGAGAGACAGATCGAGGGCGGGGTCGGAGGTAGGAAGGGCGGCTAGCCTAGCAGCCTCTTCCTCTCTATACTCCTTCTCTTTCTATCTTTCTCTGTTTTTTCTCTCTTCCTCCTCTTTCTCCTCTAGCTTAGCTATAGAATTTAAACTAGACTAAATTAGCTATTATTCTCGCTTATTAAGTTAGTACTAAAGTTTTTAAAAACAAAGAACCTTAGTAGCTACTTCCTATTAGAACTACTAGGCCTATTCTTCTTCGTCTCTTAGTTTTCGTCGTTACTAGTCGATTAAGAACTAGTTAGAAAGTAAAGGTATTTAGTTTTACAACTTAATATTATAAGATTTCTTCTATCTTATATACTTAGAATATTTATTAACCTTTAAAGTTAAAGCTATAGCTATATATCTTTATCTAAAACATTTATATTAAGTATAAGGAACTATCTCTTTACTAGATTTATTAATATACTTTATAAGTTCGATCTAGTATTTATATTTAAAAGTATAAGTAGTATTTATATTAAAACTAGAAAGGCTAATAGCTCTTTAATAATATTTCTTAGGCTATACTTAAGCGTAGGGACACGCTAGTCTAAGAAGGGGATAGTATTATAAATCACGTTTTATATAATAAGTAGTCTAGACAGCGCTCTAATAGAATAAGGTATAATGTCTAGGAAATAGAAGGTAATATAAGAGGGAATCTATAATATAAAAGAGTATTTAGGAATTCTAGGATCTTACTATTAGAAGTTGGTTATAATCACGTAACTAGGAAGAGTAAGCAACATAGCCGACGAGTCGACTATGTCAGCTATAGTTAGGTAGATCGACTATAGCAGCTAGGGGATACGAAGGCTCTATATAAGACTAGCACGTCTACTATTAGATAGGAGCTTTATACTTAACTTTAGTTATTAATCTTATTATCTTATTTAACATCTTTAATATAAGTAACGAGTTCACTTCTAAGTAAACAACCCGGCGTATCTATACTTCTTACCTATATACCAACCTTCGAGACTTAGTCACCTTTGTTTAGTTTGTTTAAGTTTCGTTACAGTATACTTCGAGCGGTAAATAAGGCACTTTCTAAGCGTCGTAGAGCTAAAAAGAATCGTATCTGTTAAGGAGATACACTTACTATAGAGGATATACACGATATTATAGCTTAAGACGAAGTAAATAAGGAGATACGACGCGATAAGCGCTTTAGAAGAGTAAATTATAAGGAAGGGATTTCGACTACGCGACGTTGTAGTACTTACGGAAAGACTA
Organism: Calycina herbarum; assembly: GCA_001414485.1. Classification (NCBI taxonomy): domain Eukaryota; kingdom Fungi; phylum Ascomycota; class Leotiomycetes; order Helotiales; family Pezizellaceae; genus Calycina; species Calycina herbarum. The sequence continues at coordinate 260,704 of LLEY01000082.1, read as the reverse complement.
GTTATAATATACGAACTTGTTAAGAACTTATAGATATATCTAGCTTATTAGAATCCGAAGAGTAATATGTTTTATCTATTGTTATAGTTGATTTATTATATTTTGAAGTAGTAGAAGTCGGTAAAAGTACGTAGCTCGGTGATGAATCACGTTACTCTTTATCTCTACTCGCTTTATTTCTAATTAGACTTAGATTACTAACTACTCTTTATACTATATCTAATTTATTATTATAAAGTCTAAGAAACTTTAGTAATTAATTTATATAAGATTATACTAAGAGGTTTATTCTCTTAACTTTAAAGTAATATATATGACGGTTATAGTTACGAAGGCTAGATGTCACATGCTTGCTTAAATGCACGCTAGTACTAGCGTACGCACTAGCGCGGATGACTTGTATTTAGTTCCCGGTTCTCTCGAGCTCTTCTGCTCTCCTCGTCTTTTGTCCTAAGAATAGAGTGTTGTTTGTTCTGAGTCTATTACCTGAAGCACGTCTGTCACAATTACGCCTATTAGCGCGACAGCTCTTTATATCGCAATGTCTTAGTATATCGTACTACTTAACTTAGAGCGAGGTTATAGCGTTACGACCTCGCTCTAATCAGAGTTGGAGCTCACTTGTTTCAGGATGCCCGTGGTGTTTAAGAGAGACAGAATCTGACTTTTTTCCCGTTCTAGTAGAGCTCGTCCTGGGCCTGCTGGCGGGGCCGTAGGCCCCGCAGACCTGCCGCCTCAGGCTCTCTGGCACCAAGCTCCAATTCTCTGAATAACCTCACTTGGCTATGCTTAGCCAGGGGTTGAGCTGAGTAATCGCCAGAGCGCCCTACGGGCGCTGGCCCAGGGCATTCGATCGAGCATAAGCTTGATTGAATACTACAATTGAAGCTCGTTCAATTGTCTCCTACCTACTTTGAGTGACGAGTATAAAGCATAAAACACGATTAAAGAATTGAGTAAAAGATCGTGACATTTAGTTTATTAGTCTCATTTCTTTAGGTTAGTGCTAATTTATAGTTATTTCATAGTACAGTGTTATTTTTAGTTAGATGCGTGTAGTGCGAAAGTCCCGAGTATTACCCTGTTGGGAGCCTGTTGGATTGTCTACACGTACCTAGGCATTCAGCCATGGCTCCTCTCGTTCCTTCATCTCTTTTATCTCATAACCCCTCTGCTCTGCCACTCTCTCTTGGATTTCGAAGGCGCAAATTCAAACCCGAAAATGACTTCATTCATGGATCTCCCACTCAAAGCGAGGCACAGAGTTTATGCGTACCTGCGCTTGTTCCGTTTGTGTCCGATCGAGTTGAACCGCCCAGAGGTATACAACTCGCCTTATGAACCTTCTTCTTCTTCTTCACCGGGCTGGCGTCTCTTGTCTATAACACCGATGAAATGCTTGTACATCGCTCGGAAAACCCATAGTAATAGCAACCAGTCGATGCCACCAGAAATACCGGACTGTCAATGCCCAAAGTTACCACTCCTTGGACTTCTTCTGGTCTCTCGCGCATTCTACCACGATGTTTTCAACGCCTTTTATTCGCGTAATTATTTCGTGATACGGATCCACGATGCCCGTGGTTATGAATCTTTTCATGTGGGCCAGCATATTCAAAGCACTCTAACTTCCCTCTTGGTTCGACTCAACTCCTGGCCCTGCCCACGGGGGCACGAAGAAACATGGGGTGATGGCCTTCGATGTGCGACTTGCAATTATAATACCACAAATGCCGACCCCCCTATGGATATGACATCTCGAGCGGGTGATGACCTTCTTCACTGGTGGCGGTGGTTCGCTAAGGGTCTTAGATCATCTATTTCATCTAATCATTTGGATCTCATGCTCATCTGCGATGTCACAGACAAAACATCTGGCATGGCCGTTGTTGAGCCACTATTGACCTTTCCGACATTGAAACGATGTACTATTCGACTGGGAAGACGTTTCAATTACGAGTTATCTCAGCTAGCCGAAGAAGCTTCTCTTCGTGCTCAAGCTCTCTTCATCGAAACACAAGGAACTTTCCCCTTCCAGCGTCTCCCTAAAGAGCTACGCCTTCAAATTCTCAGCTATACACACCTTGGCGACCACAACTCGTATTCCGAGGACAGTCGTCTGCTAAAAATTGTGAACAATACGCTTGTCAAGGCTTCTCGCAGGATAACAACCTGCTGTCGAAGGTGTACAGCTACCCTTGTCGATTGTTGCTGTGCTTCGAGCCGCGCGGCTTACTCTTCAACTTGCGAGTGTCGTCAAATTCCATTCGCCCTTTTATTTGTTAGCAAACAAATGAAGGCGGACACGATACAAGTGTTACTTTCGCAGAATGCTTTCAAATTTCTCCAGGATCCAAAAGAGACCATCAATTTCCTAAGGAACTTCCCACAAGAGACATTGAAATATATCCGGCGAACACAATTTCAATTTTCCGAAGGCGAGATCATGGAATGGGAAAAACGTGGCTACCGTGAGAAGTTGACCCAGCTAGTCGTATTCATCAGGGACAATTTCGAAGTCAGCAAACTTTCAATTACTGTTATCCTCGAAAGTTGGGATATTGGTTGTTATGCAGAGGACGATGAAGATTTGCGGTTCATTTACGACATTTACCGTGACATCACACGAGCTTTACGTCAGCTCCCCGCACTAGAGGACGTTCAGTTCGACCTTGGTTGGTTCATTTACCTTGAGCCAATAATGAGGCGGGCGGTTTTGGGTCGAGGGATTCCTATGGGTTTGTCAAAACCAAAATATTCACATCCAGAAGGAGACCCCCCAGTATGTTTTCGGTTGCCAACATGGTACAAAAGAGGGGATTTCACGAGATGTTGAACGTTTGATTGAGAAGAGGGTGCGCAGTATGGCGGAGGAGCTTGTTCCTTGATACTAATCTATTAATGTATAGAGTCAAGTTCCCCCCCCCCTCTTATCCTTCTCTTTTCTTTTTGTTTTTGTTTTATTCGTCAACTTTGTGTATTTCTTGACTTAGGGCCTGTTTGGCTCACACCAATTATCCAATTATCTCAATTATCCTTACTAAAAAAGTCAATTATTTATGATAAGATAATTACGATTATCGGATAATTAGAATTATCCAAATCGTTTAGCCTACACTTAGATAATGACGAGATAATAGGTCCAATTATCAGATATTTATACTTTTAAATATCCTTACTAAAAATTTAAATTATCTAGCTATTAAGAAAAACACGATAATATATATTACTTTTCAACATCTCTTTTTAGTACTCTACTAATATGCCTAGGCTCACGCTACTTCACCGTCGCCGGATCCGAATCCGTAACCTCTAAATAAGTGCTATTTTTATAGTAATTAGAGCCTATTCTTATATGAATTACTATAGAAGTAATTATATTAAAACTCCTTAGTATACTTCAAAGTTATAAGGCGAAGAGTAGATAAAAGAACTACTTAATAGACATCTGAGTCGTATAAGAGATAGCCTCTATATTACTTAGGATGCCTTTTAAATTATAGAAGAGTTACTTATACGTAAGACCTCTTTTGCTTCTATAAGATATATAAGTATAAGAGAGCAACTTAGCATCTTTTTATATACGGTTGCTAGTAACCTATCTATACGTAAGATAGCGGAACGATTCTAAAGGTATTTAATTAATTTCCTAACTAATTAGAAGAGAGTATTTAACTAACTAGCTATTCAAGAGTACTAAAATAATCTAAAGAACTTATTATAAAGTTATAATATCCTTTCTTACTAACAACTTTTATAATTCAACGATTATATACCTAGATCCTCTTATAATACTACCTACTATTAAGTATAATACTCGGTTCTTCCTATACTTCAAGAATTACCTAGGAGCTATAGATAGTACGTATATTCTAGTAATTCTACTATATAAAGAGAGGTTACTTTTTAGAGATAGGTATAAGAACCTTAGCTAAAACGTTCTTATATATTATATCTTTAATATAAAGTTTACTTACATGCTCTCTAGATAGGAAGGAAGTGTATTAGATAGTACTTTATAAGTAAAGGCTATATAATCTAAAGTAATTCAAATACTCTAGAGTAAATATATTTTAGGAGACTGCGGCTTTCCTAGCTCTCCGGAGTGTTTAGTACTATACTATAGTATACAGTACTATTTAAAAGAGTAGAAACAAGCCTTAGAAAATAGAAGAGTACTAGAGAATAAGAAGGAGCTGTTTAACCTACGATATATAATATTATATAATATAATAAAGCGTATATTTAGAGTATTAAAGACAAAGTTCAAGATACTCCGAGTACTAAGAGCTTTTAAAATACAAGCTTAAGCTCGTATTATACTAGCTTTATATATTCTCTATAATATATTAAGCTCTTATATAAGAGCTAATTATATAGAGGGTATTAAGCTGATTTTTAATAAGTATAGTAAAGAAGAAGATGCTTTTATTAATATATTAGAGTATTATATAAATAAGCGTATAAGACGTCTTAGTTTAGTTATAAGAGAGAGTATTACTATTAAAATATAAGATAATTATGTCTAAAAAAGAGATAGAGAGAATAGATAGACTTGTTAGTATTAAAACTTACTACTACTTATTAAAATAGAAAGAGACAGTAGTAAATAGAAATAGACTAGAAATATAGTTATACTCCTTATTATAGAGAAATTTCTACTAATAAATAGGGAATTCTACGTAATAACTTAACTTTAAAAATTAATAACTTTATAAAAAGTACTTAGAATAACTAAGTTTTTTTATTTATAGAAAGCTACTAATTAGTCTAAAGTTTAGGTTAAGTGCTCTTATTTTTAACTAGCGTTAGTTAAGTATAATTTTAGAAGCTACGTAGTTAGTTTTATAAAGCTCGCTTAGCTCTCTCTTAGTTATAGAGGCAAGCTTTATAGTTATTAGAAATAAAAGTATATTTATATAAGTAAAGTATATTATAAATAAACATCTAGACTAAACTAGTAGTTTTCCTCTATTAAACCTCCTCTAAATCCTCTAAAGAGAGTCCTAGAAGTTCTAGAAAGATAAAGTGTTTTATAAGAAATATTCTCTTATTTTCCTCTACTATTTCCTAGATCTACGCTCTACGTAATTAAAGATTATTCTTAATAGAGAGATATTCTACTAAGTGCTTATAATTCCTTATTAATCGTATAATTAGTATAGTATCTTAAGTAGTTAAAAAGTCCTTCTTTTATATCTTTTTAAGTACTTGTCTATAGATAGATTTATAGACGTCTTCTTAAGAAGTCTATTCTAGTATACTTAAGATTTTATTAGTAGATACTATAGATTAAGCTATAAAAGCTATACTTCTACTTATATCTACTATCTCTTCTAGCCTAGAAAGCTTCTTTCTTTTAGCTGGAATTAGTTCCTTAGATACTCTATACTTACGTAAGGTCTCCTCTTTTTAAGCCTCCTTTTAAGCCTTCTTTTAAGCCTTCTTTCTAGCTCTTTTTATCTCTCTCTTATAACTCGTACGCTTCTTACTATTCTTACTACTATAGTATACTTAGTATATATCGATTTAAGCGTTAATAGACTCGCTAGTATCTACTGTAATAGAGTAACTAATATTCTCAGTAAAAGTAAGAGTAGGATTAACTAGAATTCTAGCTTATTTAAGAATAGAGAGATCTTATACGTTAGGATCCGTAGTATTAGTACTCGTATAGAGAGACTCGTCGTCTAATTCGTTAGAAGAAGAAGAGGTCTCTAAATCGTTGTTTTAGCTCTTAGAATAGCTATATTTACCTATAGCTAATTAATCGCTATATATCTTATATATAAGAGTATACTATAGAAAGCTCTTCTTCTTCTACTTCTTTAACTTAGGGTTTTTCTAAAAGTAAATTAGTACTAATTAATTAATTAATTAGGAATAGAAACTTACTATAAGATAAGGAAACTAAACTAACTCTTCTATAGTAATAATATATCTATCCGAATTCTATCTAAAGTCTAAGGTATTTATAACCTAGTATATACTCTTATATTCCTCTCTTAAATTACTGTATTTAACTTAAGCTATTCGGCTATCTTTGAGAAGATCTCTATATATACTAGCTTATATCTTAAATATAGATAGAGTAAGAGTAGTATTACTTACTTCTCCTCTAGCTCTTTAATCTTAGACGAACTCTAATAGAGAGAATACGTTATCTTTACTCTAAGTATAATTCTTCTTACGCTATAATTAGATAGGAGTAGGTTAGACAGATAGTAGAGAGACCTAAGTATTATCTAGTAAACTTAAGAATTCAGGAGTAGAAAGGTTCTTTTTAGACTTCTTAGCTCTCTTAGACTTCTTTTAGAAAGAATTTAATAGTATCTTAAGTAATAAAAGAGGTAAAAGTAATAGATAAAAGAGTAGAAATAATAGACAAAAATATAGATAAAAGTGTAGATAAAAGTATAGATAAAAGTAATAAAAGTAAGAATTATATAAGTAAGGTTAGTAGTAAGATTAGTTAGTAAGTTACTTAATTATTTAGTTAAAATACTAATTTTAGTTATTAGATAGTTATATTTTTAAGCTAAATAATATTAATAAGATAATTAGATAATAAGAGAATAATTAATTTAATTATCTAGTACTAAAAAAGAGCACTACTGATAATAATTATAATTATTCTATTATCCGATAATTAAGCTAAACAGGCTCTTAGTTTAAAAGTAGTTGATTAGTTAGCTAAACTATTACGAATAGTACTACTTATTTAAAGAATACTATCGTTAGATTACTTCGGAAATCTATAGTAACAGAGAAATATATTAGTATCACAGGTTTAAGTGTAAATTCGTAGATAATTACAACTTAGTTGAATTAATTAATTATAAGAAGAGAAGAGATTCTTAAGGAAATCTATCTTTTATATTAGTTAGAAAACTAGCTAGTGCTAGTTTATCTACTATTGTGAATATATTTATTATAATAAAAAGTAGAGAGTAAATCGCTTGCTTTTCTACGGTAAGATAAGTCTAGGTTAAGTAACCGATATCCCTAGTTAGTACACGTCTCTAGTAAAAGCCCGCTCTTATATATTTTATTCTACTACGTAAAAAGTTAAATAAAATAATAATCATATATTAGATTTATATATAATTTAGTATATAGGTTAATAAAAGGTAGTTAATTAGATAATAAGTATAAAAAACTATATATAGATACGAAGTAGTAATCTAATCTACTGCCCGAACCTGGTTTCCTATATTATAAAAAGCTAGAGATTAATTTTTTACTTACTACCTAGGTAGTAGTATATACTCTATACTAAAATTTATATAGCACTTTTATACCGCTACCTAGGCAGTAAGTAAAAAATTAATCCCTAGCCTTTCGTAGATATTAGAGCTTATAGTAAATACTAATAATTTAAACTATAGAGGCGTCTATATATAAGAAGATTCGATTATCCTTTCTAGAGTAGAGTCCTTACTAACTTATATACTTAGTCTGCTTATTCTAGAGGATTCTATTAAGAGTACTCTAGAAGGTTCTATTCGCGAGCGTATATAAGCGTGCGTTCTACTAAGTATACTCTCGAAGGTTCCTTCGTATCTATACGTTGCTAAGCGAGGTTATATAAATACGTTGCTAGAGCACTCTAAGACCTACTCTACAAGTGTAACTATTTATATTACCTCTCTCTCTACTCTTAAAAGTAGGTATCCAAAGCTACTATATCTTCTAATTTAGTAGCAGGTTTCTATATTAGATTTACGTATCTAGTCTATTTAACCTTATACTTAAGACGAGTACGAGAGCCTTTCTCTAGAAGCTTCTTTTACCGCTGACTTAATATCCTTTCTACCTACTACTCTATAGTATTATCTAATAAGATTCTAAGTAGTTAAGTATCGTCTATAATTTAACTAGGTAGCGGATCTATTACTACTAGTCTTAATAAGTCTATATTAAAGATATTATAGATACTAGGTATAACAGACGTAAATAAATAGCTTTTACTAGTACGCTAGCCGGCTAAAAGACATAAGAATTAATCGGCAGACTAATTCGCTATTCTACTACTTGATAGGAATCCCGGTGTAACACCACCCACGTGACCCCCAGCCACGTGACGGCTGTCACACTAGGTAAGATATCGAGCTTATATATAGACAGGCTAATAACCTTAATAACTGTGAACTTAGTAGCTTATATATTAAGTTTCTTACTAGCTTTATCTATTTATATATTCTATAAGCTTAAGTAAACCTTATCTCTAATCTTATATATAGAAGCGATATTCTATAAACGATTAGCTTAGGTTTCTTAGTCTTACTAAGCCTTAGCTATTAATAATTATATCTATTCTATAATAGCCTTGATTTTTACTACTATTGCTTCGCTTTTCTAGATTAGAGACTTAGTATATATAAGTGTTATAACGTCTATTAAGAGGTCGATAGTCTATAGTAGATAACTATAGCTAAGTTAAAAAGAGCTTATACTTATTAATATTAAATCTCGTCTATTAAAAGCTAGCTATACTACTAGTAGCTAGTCGGCCTAGTTATCTTATACTATATTAATCTACTATCGTAGAAGCGTCTTAACTTTAGTATTTACCTATTCTATTAACCTATTAGTCTATAAATAGAAAGCTATAGAAATCTATCTTTTAATTCGTAAGAAGTTATAAACTGTTTTCTATACTTATCTAATAAATTATAGTCTTCTATTATATACTATTACTCTTAGTAGACTATATAAGCTATAGTATATTATAATAAATAAGCGAGTAAATTCTTCTAATAAAATAGTCGAATTATAAGCTATAAGAAGTACTTCTTTACTAAGACAGTCTATAAACACTACTATTATATTATAGTCTTTACTCTTAGGTAATAGTCTAATAAAATCAATAGAGATCTCCTACTATTATTATTTAGGAATTAGTAATAGACGAAGTAGACCTTACTTATAGTCTCTTTATATCTTAGTATAACTATAAACTCTATAGTTATAAACAAACTACTTAACTATAGTCTATAAGTTTAGCTAGAAGAACTCTCTTAAGACTACTATAATTATTCTATTCTTACTAGAATAGCTCGTAAGTATAGAATCGTAGAGTTTCTATATAATTACTATCTATAAAGACTTATAGTCTAGGACTTATAATCTACCTCTAAACTATAAATCACTGTTCTTATCTACTAAGTAATTAGAGACAGAGACTTTAATTAGAGAAGTAAGGTCTTTTAGTAACACTCTATCTCCTTAGTAGATAGTGTTTATAAAACGTCTAAAGTTCTTATCTTATACTTTTCTCTTTTCTTAGAGGTTCTATAGCTAGTTTATAAATGTTTACTATATCTCTATACCTTCTGCTTAATTTCCTTTACTTACTAATACTAGTACTAGTTATATTATATTTCTATAGATTATTCTATCTAGAATTAGCTATACTATTCTATAGTTAAGACGCTTGTCTCTCTTCTCTAAAAGGTTCTAGTCTCTTCTTATAATACGTCTAGAAGGCCTCCTGCTTTACCTAGATAGTATTAAATTATTAGGTTAAACCTACTAAGTATTAACTACTAACGTATTTATCTTTTAGATAATTTATAGACTATTATAAAGTACTTAAGATTCTTATAATCTATAAGTACTATAAACTGCCTAATACGCTTTAACTCTGCTTTCTACTTCTTAAGACAGTAGATAATAACTAGTAGCTTCTTATTATAAATTACTAGAGAGTGTTAGAAATCGTGAGATAGCATAGACTACTAAAATAAGAAGGGAAAGTACTAAATTATATTTTACTACTATAAAGCACTCTTAATTAGCTTTCTACCTGTTCGTACTAATAGCTTATATCTCCTAGCCTTTAGTTCTGCAGGGATGTATTCACGGCGTACGTGTATGTCTGATCCTGATCCTTGAGGGGTGAATCCAGTATTAACTTTAAGGTGGTAGACCTTATCTGTGAGAGTAGTCATCGTCTAGAGGATTTGTCGTAAAGCATCATCGACTAAGTCTGTATCCTTGCCCATATCCTTCTACTAAGGCAGCCGTGAGATGCCAGCTCTGTGATAGCAGTCAGGTGCCAGCTCTTTAATAACGCCATATCAACTGTCGATCTATGAATGCGTGTGAGGAAGACTCTTTCGTAGAGAGTAAGTGAATCGGTATTTGTTTTACTTCACAATTCTCTAAGGGAATCACGAAGGACTGAGTAAATGCTAGGTCGCGAGGGTAGGTTGAAGCTGTTCGCGAACGCAGAATTGTTGGATTGTTTGCTTAAAAGAGCTCAGTGACGAGATCAAGGCTTTAGCTGTTTGGTTGATAGTAAGGTATCAGCTCGTTTTGCGACAGGCTCAGCGAAGAGGTCGGTTTTGAAGGTTGGTTTGATAGTAAGGTATCAGCTTGTTGGGCAGTTAGATGCTAGCTGTTTGGGGGTCTGCAGACGCTAGAAGGAGGGGTCTTGAGCTTGAGGTCGATTCGAGGGTCGTGTCGAGGTGGAGGGCTGGGAGGCCGTAGGAGGGGCTCGCAGAGCTGGACGGCGACAGGAGGCTGGAATGGAAGAGAGGTTAAGAGCCGGCACGACGTTTTGTTTGCTTGAACGGCGTCGTCAGTTTGGGATATTCGTATGCCTTCCCAGGCGAGAGTGTGAGTTTAGTTTTAGTGTGACGGCCCTCTACAAATGCACCAAAAGAGATACTTGCAGAATGGTACCTGTATTCGAAGAAAACTAAACTAAAGAGAGAAGAGGAGAGTTGGTACGCTCTGTCTCTATTTATGTATACTAAGCGAGACTTCGGTAGAACCTCGGCACGTGATCTAGGCGTACGTGACTGGGACTGTCACAAAACTAGGGGTTCCTAGTTATAAGTTTATAGATATAGTTAAGCCTTCTCGTCGTCTAAGTATTAACAGACGTTTTTATAGTATATTATACTCTTATAGTATATTATACTCTTATAGTATATTATACTAGAGATTTCCTCGAAGAATAGTTTTACTACTATAGATCTAAACCTTATAGGTCTACTTAGTAGTATTATAATATAGTCCTCGTTTTCTATTCCTTATAGTAGAAAGGGTTCTATCTAGGACTTCTTATATTCTAAACGAGGACTTTCGTATTAAGTAGTAAGTTCTTAATTCTATTAGATAATAGACTGTTATAGATATAAAGAGTATTATTAACTTATTATTTTATAAGTAACTTACGAGCTTTCTTAGTAGCTTTCTTATATGTTTTAGACCTTTGTAATATTAATTATAATAGAGTATTACTCTTAGCTATATAGAGATAAGCGCTATATACTAGTAGAGTAGAAACTAATCTATTTAGTTCTACTATATTATTAATAGCTTTAAATACTATTTATAATACTAAAGTCCTTAAAAGTTCTAGCTATTATTCCTAGATAATCGAGTATATACGTCTAATTAGTCCGTAGTAACGTTCTACTATACTAATCGAGTTATATATCTTAACTAGTACTGTCTTAATCTTAATTCCTATTAAGTTAGTATATCTCTTAAACTTCTTAGTAACAAAGTTCTTCTCTTCGTCTATAGTAATATAATCTAGGAGTTCTAAGTAGGTATTTATCTAGTACTTCTAAAGGATCTCCTAGGCGCTCTTTATACTTATATCTAGTAAAAACACTCTAGATTAGTATTAAGTTACTTAGTCTATAATATATAAGACCGCCTTTCCTTCTAAAAAGAAGACGTCTATAATTATATTATAATTAAACTCGATATTATCGTAGAGTATAAACTTAAACTAGCTAGGTAACTTTCTATACTTTTAGTAGTATTTATAGTACTTTATAAGATACTATAATATACCTTAATCGATATCGTAACTAGCCTTCTCTAGTATACGTTATAAACGTAGTACTAAGAGATAGCTGAATCGTCTATATAAGCGGTAGATATCAACTTCTAACAGATAGTATAGTAATTCCTAGATAAGATTATATATAGCTTCGTTCTAAAGAAGAAAAGAATATCTAAACCGTCTTATAATATTAAAGCGTTTAGTTTCTCTTCTCTTACCGTCTTCTTATATAAGAACGTTTCAAGGTTATTTAGCGAGATATATAACTTGTCTATATTATTAATATATAGAATAAATAGTATATCTGATTATATAATATAGAATTCTATATAACCGACAAGTATACTAATAGTGATTAAACTAAGAGAAAAGGTAAATCTCTTACTAAACTAGATATTAAAGTATCTCTTAATACTTTTATTAATCGGGATATTATTAACGTACTTACTATAAGCGAGATATTAATCGTATTCTATACTCGACTTTCGTACTACTCTAGTATTAATTATAAATCTAAAGAAGTAATTCTCTACGTACTTTTTAGTTATAGAAGTAAATACTTCCTTAGTAAACTAGCTATTCTCTTTAGAAGTAGTATTAGGAATTAATAGTAGGATATATCTATAGAACAAGTGCTTTTGTATTAGACTTATTAAGCTAGTAGTAAGAGTTTAAGTACTTAAGTTATCGATTCGTTCTATAGAAGTAACTAAGAAGTAGATAATCTTATCTTCTAAGTTACTATTATTAGTAGATAAAGCAACTGTCTAAAGAGTTTCTACTATATCCTCTTCTTCTATATATTCTATATTTATAATATATATATAGTATACTTTCTTAACGAAGGTACTATCTCTGTCTTAGAAGCTAGTTTTATTACTCTTTTACTATTTAGTAAAGTAACGATCTTATTTCTTCTAGGTATAGTTCTAGGATCGATAGTCTTTCTTATTATATATATAATACTTAGTACTTTTACTAGGTCTACGTTCTTGTCCCTAGTTGTTATTATACTTATAGAAGTAATAATCCGTTATCAAGGTCTTAGAGTTTAAGTTATAGTAGTAAGATATTAAAGTCTCGGTGGTTTTATAGCTTACTTCGTAGTTACGAATAGAGCTTCTTAAGAGCGTAATAGTGCTCTAGAGAGAGGAATTCTAGAGTAGGGTTAAGTACGCGTTCTAGTATTCTAGTGCTTTCTTATATACTATAAGTAGCTTATTAGTTAATTAGCTATCGCTTTATATATCCTCTAGAAGCCTATATCGTAGTTCTTCTAGTTTAGATAGTATAGTCTTAAAACACTCGCTTAGCGTTTTATCCGAGTATTCTAGCTTAGACTTCGTTTATAACAGTATAGTACGGTTCTATTTAGAAGATTAGCTTTTAGTATATAGTTCGTCTTCGAAGTACGTCTAGATAGTAGTAGAAAGGAATTTATATAATTAATCCCTTCTATTCTTAAATACACTTATATAGAAGTGATTAGACGCTTAACCTTTAAGTATAATTAGGAAAGCTAGGTTATATACTAAAGGCGGTATACTATAACGCTTATATATATTCTTAAAGATAATCGATTTAAGTTTGAAGTTATCTCTCTTACTTCTATACTTCTACTCTTCTAAGTATAACTTTATAACGTTACTAAGTAACTGTAAGTAATCCTAGCTATATTCGCCTAGTAGTAGTATTATAGGAATAGGAATATTATTTATAGATATTAAAGGAAAAATACTAGAAGGAATATACTTTAGAGGAATACTGTTTATAAGAGGAATATTATTATTAGCCGAGGCTATAGGTGTATTTAGATAATTAATTAGTTTAGAGAATCGTTCTAGGTAAGTCTTAAGATATATAACTCTCGCGGCTATCTCTGTTAACTAGGTTCTACTTTTATTAACTTCTCTTCGTAGTTTCTTAATCGTCTATTTAGTACGTATAAGTTCTTAAGCTATATTATAGAGTGCCTATAGTATTATTCTCTTATAGCTATCTATCTCTACTTATATATCTCTTTTTCGAAGTACTTGTCGTATCTTTATTAAGGTGTTTTAAGCTATGTATATAAACCTTGATTTAGACTAGTTATTAAAGTGTATTTAATATATCTCCTAGAGATAATTATCGTCTATGTCTTCGATATTATATTCTATAATCTTTTCTTCTATAAAAGCCGTAGCCTTCTTATTCTTAACCTAAGATAATAGTAGTACTATAGTATAGATAGTAGAAAAAGTTAAAAGAGTTACTTAAAAATATTAAGATAATTAAAAGTAGTAAAAGAATCGAAGATAGTTATAAAATCGACGGTAGATGATATCTTTAGTAGTATATAAATAAGATATAAGTAGACTAGTATTAGTAAGAGGTATAGAAGGTCTTATTACTTATCGAAAGTAGCTTAACCTCTTAGTTAACTTCTTCTTATAAAGGTAGGTTATTCTATCTCGTACGTCTTATTATAGTTATTATATTAGATATCCGAGATTAGAAGTAGGTTAAGTATTCTAGATATTACTCTTGTTTTAGATATCGTAGGTTATCTGAGGTTATAAGGTTGTTAGAGTTAAAGAGTCTTCTACGAGTTATTCTAGTAGCTGTAAGTCGTAGAGGTTATAGTAGATTTGTATATATATAAGTTATAGAGTTTATAGTAGATTCTATATATATAATTCGTAGAGTTTATAGTAGATTCTATATATGTAATTCGTAGAGTTTATAGTAGATTTATATATATAATTCGTAGAGTTTATAGTAGATTCTATATATATATAAGTTATAAAGGTTATAGTAGACTTTATATGTTTTTAGTAGTAGTAAGTCGTTCTCGTAGAATAGTTTTAGTAATTGTAATTCGTAGAGTTTATAATTGATTTATAAGATTTTATAAACTAGTAGAATCGTGTAATCTAAGAGAGAGGATCGGTTCAAATATTATATACTTGATTTAACGAGTATAACTAGTAGAGTGTACTAATCTAAGAGAGGGTTCTACTTATCTAACTTTCGTAACTATATAAATATATAATCCTAAGAATTAGAGTATAGTAGTTCTAAGTTATCTAATCTATACGTTTACTAACCAGTGTTAGTTTAACTTAGTAGTTAATAGCTTAATATAAAAAGAGTATATATTCTTATAACTATTGTTGATATATACCGAGTATAAGCTATACTCGGTTCTACTTAAATACCTGCTCTTCTTACTAAGCGAGAAGAGTACGTATAAGTACTAACTACTTATAGATATCGACACTTAGATCGTATAATAGCGCGTATAGACTTATTATCGTAACAGCTATTATACGCTTTATAAAATCGGGGTTTTTTAGTAGTAGTACTTTCGTTATAAATAAAGAGCTTCGAAGAGGTTTAGAGAGCCTCTAGACAGACGGTATTTCGAGTACTAAGTACTATTATATAGAGATTAAAGATTTATTTACTATAATAAGAGTTTATAGTATTATACGCTATAATCACTCTCTAATTTCGCTAAACTATCTTACGATTTCTAATACTCTCTAGTGAATTAGGTAATTATACTTAGTAGGTATATACTTCTTAAAGAAGAAGACTACTAGCTATAATACTTTATTCTTTACTTAAGAAAGAACCTCTTCTAAATAATATCTAGAAGAGTCTATTTCTAGAACTATCTTATAATCTAAGTTAAACTAAGCTAGTATAGAAGCCTTTATAAAAGCTTACTTTAAACGTTTAAAGGCTCTGTTTACTTTCTCTATCTATTAAAAAGATATATCCTTTTTAATAAAGCTGTAAAGAGAGGCTATAATCTATAAAAAATTCTTAATAAACTATTAGTAGAAATTTATAAATCCTAGGAAATCAAAAACGTCTTTTATACTTATTAGTACTTTCTAATCTATGATAACCTATACTTTAGCTGAGTCTATCTATAGACCTTACTCTACGTTTATAATAAACCTAAGATACTTTATAAACTATATCTCGAATTTATATTTATTGATATCTAGCTATAGCCTAGCGTTCTAAAGTCTCTATAGTACTTTATAGACGTGTTTATAGTGTTATTTATATATACTATCTATAAATATTAAGATATCGTCTATATATACTAAGATAAATTTATTAAGAAACTCTTAAAGTATATAATTAATATACTTAGAGTATTTATAAGTCTAAAGAGAGTAATAAGCTATTTAAAAAGCCTAAAGCAAGTATAGAAAGCTATTTTCTATTTATTGTCTTTCTTAATCTATATCTTATAAAAAGTAGTAATAATATATATTTTTATAAATTACTTAGCTTTTCTAATCTAGTTAAGTATCTCTTAGATTAAGAGTAGTAGATAGTAGTTCTTATAAGTTAACTTATTTAGTACCTAGTAGTTATAATAGAACTATAAACCTCTTCCTAGCTTTCGTACGAAGAGTACTAGCGTAGCTACTAGAGAGTTACTTACTTAAATAAATTCCTTATCTAGTAGCTCTATTAGAGTTTTATAAAGTATTAATAGTTTATTCTATAATATATTATAGAGTAGCTTCTATAGAACTGTTTCTTCTAATCTATTATCTATTTATAAAAGCTTAATACTATAATTAATTCCTTATTAGTATAACGTGTATATATAGCGAACCGGCTAAACAAGCGAACCGGCTAACTGAAAATATATCTAAAATCGCGATTTTGATATTTTAATATCTTTACGAATTATTAATTAAAA
Organism: Calycina herbarum; assembly: GCA_001414485.1. Taxonomy (NCBI): domain Eukaryota; kingdom Fungi; phylum Ascomycota; class Leotiomycetes; order Helotiales; family Pezizellaceae; genus Calycina; species Calycina herbarum. The sequence goes on along the minus strand of LLEY01000082.1, from coordinate 244,181 downwards.
ATTTCAAAATTAAAACTTTGATTTTATTACTATATAAATATAAAAGTTATAAAATATAAGACTAAGGCTAATTTATATTAAAAAGTTATTAAAAGAAGAAGAAAAAAGATAAGATTACAGAGGTATTTTTAAGCGAATCGCTAAGTAAAATCATATAGCGTCTAAGACTTAGAATTCTAAATATATATATAGTAATAAAATCAAAGTTTTAATTTTAAAACTTTTGATTAATAGTTCGTAGAGATATTAAAATATTAAAATCGCGATTTTAGATATGTTTTCAGTTAGCCGGTTCGCTTGTTTAGCCGGTTCGCTATATATACACGTTACTAGTAACTTATTTACTTCTTATCTATCGAAAGCTAGGTAGAATTCTAGACTAATCTAGCTAAGTAGCTTCGTTCGCAGGTCTATATATTTCTTTTCTACTAATACTTTTATAATATTTATAAGACTTACTAAAAAAACCTATAGTTTCTATTTCTAATCTATAAGAAAGTAAAAGACAGTCGTACTTACTTGTTTATAAGAATAAGAGTTCTCTTCTAGCTTACTATAAACTTCTAATCTAGAATCTTAGAAGAGTAACTATTCTTTTTTAGTATTAAGTAATACTCGCTCTTTTCTTAACTAAGACTTTCCTAGAATTATATTATAACCTTTAATTCTAGAGACTATATAAGTATAGTATTACGAATTATAGAATATAGTAAGTAGTCTAGATAATACTCTAATAGAATAAGATATAATATCTAAGGAATAGAAGGTAATATAAGAGAGAATTAGTAATATAGAAGGTATTTAAAGGTTTTAGAATCTTACTATTATAAGACTATTAGAATTCACGTGCGATTACGTAATATAATCGCTTATATTACCTTAATCGTCTTAATCGTAAGCGATATATTATAAAAATACTTTTGAATTATATCTTAAACCTCTTAAATAGAGGAAGAGAAAGAATATATTTATATATAAATTTACAATTCTAGAATGTTCTAGATCACGTGTTACTGATTCTAAGCGATTCTAGCAACACTCTCTCTAAATCAGTATATAGAGATAGATACCCTAGAGTAAAAAACCCTTCTTCTAAATTCTAGTAGACCTCTAATAGAAGAGGAAAACTATAGATATATAAGTAAACTATATGTCTTTTACCCGAGTATTTAGAGAGGTAGGATGTTCCTCCGGTTCTTATTTTATAAGAAGACCGACTCCTTCGGTTTTTGTTTTATAAGAAGACCGACTCCTTATATATATAAGTGCTTTGATTACGTAGGTTACCTAGCTATTCTAGTCTTATTCAGATCTGCGAGAGAATATAGCATTTGTAGCTCTCTTACTATATAGTCTATAAGGACTTTATATAGAACCTATATTACTACTATGTTATAAAAATGCTTTTGAATTATATCTTAAACCTCTTAAATAGAGAAAGAGAAAGGATATATTTATATATAAATTTATAATTCTAGAATGTTCTAGATCACGTGTTACTGATTCTAAGCGATTCTAGTAATACGATATAAGCGATATAAGCGATATAAGTAATATACTTAGAGAATAAAGGTTCTATATAAGACTAGTATATCTGTTATTAGATAGAAGCTTTATACTTAACTTTAGTTATTAATCTTATTACTTTGCTTTAATATCTTTAATATAAGTAACGAGTTTACCTCTAAGTAAACACTATATAATAGTTGTCTTCTTTACTTATATACTAACTATTAAACTCGATATCTTTATAAGTTAAATACTAGTTTCGTTATACTTTAAACACCTGTTTCTAAAGCTAATACTATTATAATAACTTTACGTTAGACATCTTCCTCTGCTACTAGCTCGGTAGTACTAGCTTAAGTAGTTACTACTATATCTATATACTATAATCGAATTAAGATTAAGGTCTTAGACTCTTACCTTAGTAAGAGGACTAAGCTTTAAAGCTTCTTACTCTAGTATAAGATATATATTACTTTTAACTATATAGAGTTTACTAATAACCTAGAAAAAACGATATAAGCTACTACCTTCTTACGTAGAGTAGCTCTTAACTAGATTAAGACGTTCTTATAAGACTATCTCGAATTACTAAGAATAGATTAGATTAAAGATTACTAAGATAAAACGAATAAGATTTCTAAGACCTAGAATAGATTTAAGAGAAAGATAGAGAGAGTGTTTAAAGATATCGATACTAAAAGAACTACTAAATAATAATTATTAAGTTTATAATAGAAAAAGTTAGCTACTAATTATATAACGTAGTTTATAAGCGAGTTAGACTCCTAAGCGAAATAAATTTTTTTTCTTAGTATTCTACGAATTATTAAATATCTTATAATATAATTAATTCAATTAGTTATACTACTTAGAATTAGAATCCTTATATATTTCTTCTTCTTTTTAATAAGTTCGTATATTATAGCTATATTTCCTATATAATCTACAGCGTCGGCGAGGTACTAGACTCGGGTTCGTATAATTATTATTTTCTACTAAAACTACTTATTCTTATAAAGTAATATTACTTAGAGCTCTAAGATCTTACGTATCTTAGAGAGTAAGTAATCCTTCTTTCTATAATCGACGCTTTTTTATATAATAACGCCGACTTAGTTGATTATTTACTATACGAAGTATAGTATTCTCAGCGTATAATAAAGCTACTTTAGTAATTACAAGCTTTATACTCTTTATAAGCTAGTCTAGGCTATATAGAATCTAGGTTGAAGAACTATCCTAGTGTTATAAGACCTTATTATAATAGTAGTATATTAGATTGTCTATATAAAGAGAAGAGTTCTCTAAGTAGGAAGGCTATTTAACTAAACTATATAGTATACGAACTAATTTCTGAAAAATAGCTAAACTTATTCACTAAACTTAAATCTTAATATAAGGTCCCTCCTTCTCTTAAACATATATACTATTATAGAGCTCTTAGAAAGCTCGTAATTGTTTGTTCTTAGTAGGCTTAAGCTTTGTAGAGAATCTGCTCTCAAACGTATAAATAGAGTTAGTACTACTAATAACGTTTACCAAAGGTTTCTAAGTATTCTCGTTCTTATTATATCTACGCCAGCGAATAAGGTACTTAAAACCTCTATCCTGCCTTCGAGAATCTACTATCTCCTCTACTGTCTAAAGAGATTAACTGTCATCGCCTATAGTAACTAGTAGTAGTAGAGGGTTTTGTTACCTAGGCAACGGAGCACTAGTAAAGAGGTGTAATAAATTAGTATAGAAAACCGAGTAAATAGGCTATAACTCTATAGATAAGTCGAGACGACCACTTCTTTAAATAAGAGAGAAGTAATGTTTTAGAGTTAACCTACTTCCCGGGGTTCTCGTATTTTGTAAGTGCCTTCTAGATATCGTCTAAAGAGGCTCTACGAAGGTAAAGTTCGGCGGCTGTTAGCTACTAATCGTTCTCATCTTCTATTAGATCTCTCTCTATATAGTATAAACTCCGAAGGTCTTTAGAGAGTTAGCTGAGTTTCTTAAGTCGTTTGTTAATCTTAAAAACAGAGAGCGAGAAAACCTCTACGCTATAGGTAAGAGCTAACCGGTGAAAGGCGGCGGCGCTAATCTTCCGAGGTCTTAGAACGTAGAAGGAGTTGTGTTTTATATACCGAACTTATACTAAATCTAGTCGTTTTAGTATATAGTGTTCTCTATAACGCTCTAAATTAAAGGTAATCTTATAACTTACCTAATCGATAGAAGGGTTATATAGAGCAAGCTAAGGATATCTAACGATAATATTATAAGAGGCGATTTTAATAATATAGAAGCGCTAATCTCGCTTTATATACTTTCTAATAATTATATCTAAAATCACTATATAAGTTACGTCTCTAGCTGTAGAAGATCTTCTATCGGTAATATAGAGTTGTCGAGGTCGAGTAAGAGAGGTTAAAGTAAACCCGGTTTTTTATATATAATCGAAATTAATAAAGTACTAAGCTAAGGCCCTAGAGTTAAGTATAAAGTATATAAGAGAGAATGTCTGTTTATTTATATTCCTATGTTATACTATCTTATAAGAGACTTCTATCGTACTTTATTACCTTTCCTCTAAGGATAATATCCTTAATAGCTTCTTCTAAACATGTCTTTAACAGCGACTTTTATTAGAGACTAAGCTTTTCCCGCCTTCTTCGTAGCTTTAGTAGCTTCTCGAGCTTTAAGTTTTAAGTAGCCAGTGATACTAATACTATGATTAGAGCTGTTATAATAGTAGTAGAGGCTATATATAACCTAGTAGGCTTTACAAGCCTTCTTCTCCTCGTTAGTCTTCGTATAGCGCTTCTCTTCTATATCTTTCTTTATCTAAATCAGCTTACTAGCTACTTTTAGTATATTAAGTTCTATAGAGTTATCGTAAGTAGAGGTAGTAGAAGCGGCAGGTATTAGAACAACGTAAGAGGTAAAGTCTAAAGGCGTAGGTTTAGTAGGCTTAGCTTTTATAAAGTAGTTACTAAAGATCTTCTAATAGTTCCGGTCTTACTCCTAGACGAGATTAACTAGGTTATAAAGAGACATGTTATCTCTATAGCGACCGCTAGAAAGGACTTAGGCGTGAATTCGTCTGTCTATATTCTATATTAAAAGGTTAATAACTAGAAAGCCCTTGTTTCTCGAAGTAGAAGCTAGTACTAATAATAAACTTAAAAACTGCTTAGTAGAGTAGAGTCTTTAAGTTTCCTTCTTAAGTAACTACTAACTGTCTAACTAGCTATAAATATTACTAAACGTTCGATGTAAAACGTCTAGTATACTATTAACCGATCGTAGAGTAGGTTTGAAAGAGCTGTTGTTATTAATATATAGGTTAATATATTTCTAAGCGTCACTCTCTAAAGTACTTAAAATATAGGCTATCCTACTTCGCTTAGTAGCCTACTAATCTGTATTCTCGGCTAATTTCAACCTTAAGTTAATAATATAGGTATAGAGTTTAGTAGTAGAGTGTTAAACGCTGCTAAACTATTAAGGATCTATGAAAGGTTAAGACCGGAGTACTAGAGGAGGAGGTAGAGGTAGAGGAAATGCTTAGGTTACTAGTTAAGTAGACGCTAAGTAAATCGGTAGTAGAGGAGAAGAGGGTTAGGCTTAAGTTTAGGCGGCTTAAGCTTAAGCTTAAGCTCGAGCTTAATTAAGTTACACTTATATAACCTAAAGTTAACCTCGTAAATCAGCAGTTATCCTCTACTTGTTTTCAAAGTCTATTTCCGTCTCTTTCTCGCTACGTTAGACTATATAGTATTAGCTCTCGAGTACGCTATACTTAGTTAAGAGATCTTAAAGAGCGTTTCAGACACTTTCTACATCGCCTAGTATAGTACTAGGGTTTTTGATAAATTCTCTAAGTTCTTCGAGTATATAGGCTCTTATAGATTCAGAGGAGGATAAGATGTTATAAGAGAGCGAAGTAAATAGACTTTAAAGGTTAGAAAGGCCTATACTCGCTATACTCGCCTATCCTTTAAAGCCGCTATTATCGTTTGTACTTATCTTATAATACGACGGTAATACCTATTATATAACGTAAAGATAAAGATAGATAATATATAATAGTAGTATATTAGATTATCTATAAGGAGAGAAGAGTTCTCTAAGTAGGAAGGCTATTTAACTAAACTACATAGTATACGAACTAATTTCCGAAAAATAGCCGAACTTATTTACTAAACTTGAATCTTAACACTTATTCTATATATATAACGTCTGAGAATAAGCCTCTATTATATTATTTAGAGTCTTTAGTTCCTAAATAGCTAGAAGGCTTATCGAGGTAGTATAACGAAACTTAAACGAACTAAACAAAGATAACTAAGTCTCGAAGGTTAGTATATAGATAAGAAGTATAGATATACTAGGTTATTTACTTAGAAGTAAACTCGTTACTTATATTAAAGATTATAACAGTTATAGTTACGAAGGCTAGATGTCACATGTTCGCTTAGATGCACGCTAGTACTAGCGTACGCACTAGCGCGGATGACTTGTATTTAGTTCCCGGTTCTCTCGAGCTCTTCTACTCTCCTCGTCTTTTGTTCTAAGAATAGAGTATTATTTATTTTACCTTTGTCTACTGAAACACGTCTGTTACAAAGATATTAAATAAAATAATAAGATTAATAACTAAAGTTAAGTATAAAGCTCCTATCTAATAGCAGACGTGCTAGTCTTATATAGAACCTTCGTTTATATTAGAGTCCTGTTTAGTAGAAGTCTCGAAGATAGAGTCCGACTCTATTACCTAACTACTTCTAACCGAGTCACGTGATATAACTATAATAAGATCCTAGGATTATATATTCTACTATATTTAATTCTTTTCTTTCTTTTAGAGTTATAAATAGTATTTATTATATTAGAGCGTTATCTAGACTTTACTTAGTTACGTACTAGTATATAATTCGTAATACTATCCCCTTCTTAGCCTAGCGTATCTCTACGCTAGAATATAATCTTATAATATATCGTTATATAGGTATTAACTCTCCTCTATATATAAATATATTCTCTTCTTATACTAAACGAAAAGAGCGTCTAGCTCTTACTATATAAATCGAATCCGTATAACGTCTAGTAACAACCTATTCTTTTTATTAAAAACAGTCTCGTCGATGCTTTTTAGAACTCTCTAAATCCTCTTATTATTCTAAGTATATTTAGTTAAAAAGATCTTATAATAGCCTCGGCTATCTCGTCGTTTCTTTCCCTAGACCTTGAAAACCTATATATTAATTTTTCTTTAGTCTTATATATAAACGACTCTCTATTACTTCTCTAAGTCCTTCTTCTTCAAGTCCTTCTCTTAAGTCCTCGTCTTCCTAGTTTCCTACTTTTAAGATAGCCTCTTTTGTTAAATAGGTGCTTTCTAATAATATTTCTTTATCTAACCCTAGTTCTAAGTCCTAAGCGGCCCTAGGTTTTATTAGTAGAACTTCTAAAGTTCCGCTAAGTAATAGTTGAGATTACTATTACGAATCACGTTATACGTAGTAAGTAGTTTAGACAGCGCTCTAATAGAATAAGATATAATATCTAGGAAATAGAAGGTAGTATAGAAGAGAATTAGTAATATAGAGGTATTTAGGTATTCTAGGATCTTACTATTAGATAACTGTTAAAAGTTATATATTAGATCCTCTTATATCTCTTAAGAGATCTAGAGAGATCTAGGGATTCAGGCTTATAAAGGGATCTAGATAGTACGAAGGGTTTTATATAAGACTAGCACGTCTACTATTAGATAGAAGCTTTGTACTTAACTTTAGTTATTAATCTTATTATCTTATTTAATATCTTTAATATAAGTAACGAGTTTACTTCTAAGTAAATAATCTATCGCGTCTATACTTCTTACCTATATACTAATCTTTAAGACTTAGTTATCTTTATTTAGTTCGTTTAAGTTTTATTATACTTTAAGCACCTGCTTAGAAGTACTGCTAATACGATATCGAAAACTATACTATCCTCGAGTTTAACCTCTATACTACTACTAGTACTAATAATGTCGGTAGCGCTAGTTACTACTCTTAGAGAGGAAGTGAAGTTGCCGGTACTAAGAACGTTTAATAGCTCTTTAGAAAAACTCACTAAGTTTATTATAAAAGCTTTAATATATTTAAACTTTTAACGTGTTTTATAAGCGAGTCGCTTACTTTTTCAACCTAGTGTTATTATAATATAAAATACTTAATACTATATAAAGTTATTATTACTATAGAAGCTATCTAGTATTCTTTAGAACTTTCGCTATCTTCTATATCTAATATTTCTACCTAATAAGTACGAGAATTATACCTAGTTTTACTATAACGGCTATAGTACCTGTCTATGCGAACTCTCTTCCTAGACTCTTTACCTTGTTTCTAGCTACTATTTTCCTTAGATATAATTAAATCAGCTACGTCGCCTACTATTAATATCTCTTAACTCTTAATATACTTCTTCTTACGACTTTTACACTTAGTTATAGCCTTAGTTATTATACGAAGACTAGTGATTTTCTTATATATTAATACTATATTATATATCACCCTAGTTAAGCCTTTTTCGAGTTGATTAAGAGACTGAATAATAGAACTAGGTAACGAGTCTTAATATCTTTGAATCCGATCTTAAATAAGCGTTGATTAAGCTATTATTTCGTATACGTTACTTAGTATTTTAGGTGTCTATAGAGTATCTTCTAGTATTATTAGTATTAGCGTATAAAGCCTTAAATCAAGCTTTGATAACATAGCTTCTAGGCTATGTAGAACTAGCCTAGCCTCTTTAAAACTCGTGTAGATATTATCCTTTGTAAATGCTTTATAAAAAGCTGTTTTAAATACGAGAAGAAAGGTTTCTTTAGTAATATAATTAATATAATTCCGTGCTAAGCCTAATATCTTAGCTCTATATACTCGCTTTAATAACGAGAAGTAGACTATATTAAGCGGCTATAGTAGGTGTAATAAGTATAGAGGTATATAAAGAGTAATAATATTTAAGTCTTTATAGAGTTACTAGAATTTAAGCGAGTTATAGCTTTTATAACTATTAATAATTAATAAATAATATCCTTCTATACTTTATACCTTTATATACTTATTAAAATACTTTAACTATGTAACTCTAAGCTTATTATTTATCTAGCCGTTATTACTAACCTTAATTACCTAATCGTATAGTATATATATATCTTAGTACTAGGTAGAAATAAGTACTTTGCCTATGAATATAATAAGTAGCGGGATTATCTATTCTATTATATTAACTTCTTAAATAACTATAACCTATATACGATTACCTAGCTGAACTTGCTTTCGCTTCCTACGTGTTTCTAAGCTTATAATAATAAGTTAGAATAAAATAACTTCTATTATAAAGCTACTTTTGTTAAAGTTATAAATATTCTTATCTTAAATACTATATTTCTCTTTAATAGATTATATAAGTGTAAACTATAGGCTAATAACTCGCGGATCCTTAGTTAAAGCTCGTTAACGATCGTATAAACGACTCTATCGAGTTTTAAGCTTAGATATACGTTTTATTAAGTTATCTCGCTAGTTTCTATCTATAGGCTTTCCGTCGCGCTCTCTTAGTAGATTATTAGCTATATCTCGTACTATATCTCTTATAGGCGAAAACTCTTACGAATCTAACTCTAATATATATCTGACTATTACCTCCTCCTCTGGCTTTATAAGCTTTTTCGAATTAGGCTAGTAATCGTATTATAAGAGCTTTCTAGCGCGTCGATTAGAGAGAGTCTTTCAAAGAATATAGTAAATCTTTATAACGCTTCGTTTAGTTAATAACGCGTTGTATCCGAGTTCTTAGGTTACTAAAATAATATTAGCTTCTTAAGAAGGTAATTAAACGTTATAGTATTAAGCTATTATAATTTAAAGATAGTATATAGTACGCGACGAGGAAAGTAGGCGACTCGCTTATAAAACACGTTACTTAGTATAGTTTACTTATAAAACAGATTAAGTTATATAGCTTACTACCTGTCTTAAGAGAGTAGTATATAACTAGATAGAACTGTACTTAGAGGATTTTTAGAAGAATAAAATATTAAATAGAAAAGTGTTAAATCTTATAAGTAAAACTATTTAGAGATTATTCTTAACTATTACTAGATTTAAGAAGGGAATTAACTAGACGTTTATAGATGTAGATTTAAAGAAAAAAGTAGTATAAGCTTTATATAGCCTCTATTAAAAAGGCTTAGCTACTAAGTATATATTAATATTCTAATAGTACTCTATATATCTTAGTTAGAATAACGAAGCTTTATATAAGCAGTTTTATAAAGAATTAAAAGATAGTATTAAAGACGAACTAGCTAGAGATAACTTCTTAGATATACTCGACGAATTAACTAACGATATAATTAAAATTAATAATCGAAATTATAAGCGGAGTCTAGAGAAGAAAGATAGTTATAGATATTAATAAGGAAAAGGTAGAAAGAAAGACTATAGGAATCCTATAGAAATTAATACTACTTAGAAACGTTAGATCCTAAGAAAAGAAACTTAAGATAGAAACCTACTAAAAGAAGAGCTTTCCTAGAAGAAGCGAGATCGTCGACACGAGTAGAACTTATGTTATAACTATAGCCTCTCTAGCTATAGAGTAAATAAGTATAATAAGAAGAAAGACTCTAAAGAGAGGAAATAAGCTAACGCTACTGTTTAGAAGAAGGTAGCTTTACTTAAAAAATTTAACCTTATAGACAAAGAACTCGAAGCTAGAGAATATAGTATATAGGTTGAAATAGATACCTTGGATATAGCGGTAGACGCTATATATCTATAGCTAAATAAGGAAATTAAGTTATAAGCTAGTAAAGTATAAAATACTAATAATAGTAGGAATCTACTTATTAAAGAATATTATAATATATAGTTAGAAATAGAATATAAATTACCTTTATAAGTAGAATATAAGTTACTACTATTAATAAGCTTATTAGAGTTATTAGAATCAGAATCCGATTTATCAGAGGTAGATCTAAGAATATATAAGCTTAAATAGAGCGAAATATAGGTATTTATTAGAACCTTTAAAAGAGGGAATAGATAGGTATATATAGAAAACTAGAAACCTAATTTTTAAAGCCTATATTCGACTTAGAGAGTTAATCCTATAGTTTTAACTATATATAAGATAGTTTAAAATAAATAAGATAGAGTAATAATAGTAAGCCTTATTACTAGAAGAGAAACTATTAAACTTAAGAAACCTAGACTAAGGTAGATAGTATCTAACGAAATATTTAGTTAGCTTAAGATAAAAGATATATAGATAGTCGTAGATCTTTAAGAGGAAACTAGCTTATAGTAATAGCAGGGTTCTAATAGCTTTATAGAACGGCTGAAACCTAGTTTCTTAGGTATACTACCTAATAATAAGGAAGCTATACTAGAAATAGAAGATTAGTATACTATAGTTACTTTAGTTAGAAAAGTCGGAATAATATTTTAAGAATTTAAAACTAAGAAGTTATATAGTATAATCTTTTAAGAAATAAACAAATACGATATAGCCTAAGAAATAGAGTTAGTATAAGAAGAATTATACTATCTAATAGTTAGAGAATTATAGTTTATAGAAATAATAAACGAAACTATAGCTAAATAAATACGATATTATTTAAATATTACGTTCTATTAGTCTATAGAGAAACGATTTACTAGAACCTTACTAGAACTAGAATAGACTATAGAATATAGATTAAAATATAAGATATTTCTATAGATTTAGAAAAAGTAACCTTTATCTTAAAATCTAGTAAAAGAAATAAGAATAAAAGAAGATTTAAAGTATACTTTATAAAGAAAGAATTAAATACTATCTTAAGAGAGAATTAGTTAGTTATAACTATAAAAATAAGAGAGAAGGAACTTAGAGTTATAATCGACTCTAGAGCAACGGGTAATTTCCTTTCCTTAATAGCTTTAAAGAAGCTAAACGTTCTAATTAAGAATATAAAACTATACTATATAGAGGTGGTTAATAGAACGGACGTTGCCTACTAAGATAGAATAATTAATTAGTAAACTATTCTAATAAAAGTTAATATTAAAGAATACTACTTAAATATATAATTTAATATTATTAAAATAGGAAGTAAGGAAGTAATACTTAGTATACTATAGATTTAGGAATATAATCTAGATATTAACTAGAAGGCTTAAATAATAACCTTTAGTTAATATAATTATATAGGTTTATAATTATAACTATAAGGCTAGAACAAGGTTAGTGCTACCTTTTCTAAGATACTAGAACACTTTATCTAGGGTCCTTTATAGGTTAGTAAAATAGCTGATAGTAAAATACCTATATAGTATATAGAAGTTAAGGCTTTGTTTAAAAACCTAGAAGACTTATAAACTTTACTAGAATATTACTTATAGGATTATAAGATTAAATTAAAAGAGAGTTATTATCTCTCGAAGTAGAAGCTTTAGTTATATAACTAGAAAAGTCTTTAAAGAATAGAAAGTTATATAAAAGAAGGTATTAAGAAAGGATATATTAGGAAATCTAAGTTATATATTACCTTAAATATACGTATTATTAAGAAAAAAGATAACTTAGAAGAGAGAGTATATATTAATTACTAAGAAGTAAACTATACTATAGTTAAGAACGCTTATCTACTACTACTTAGCTAATACTTATAAGATAAGTTAGATAAAGTAGTACGATTTATAAAACTAGATTAATAAAACGCTTATAAACTTATATAAATAAAAGTTAGAGATAAATAGAAGATAGTATTTACTTTACTATTAGGTCTTTATAAATATATAGTTATACTATTTAGACTATATAATATACTAGCTATATATTAGAGATAAAATAATAATATTTTAAAAGATCTTCTAAGAGTAATAGTAATCTATTATCTAGATAATATCTTAATCTTCTTAAAAAGAGAAGAAGAATATAAGAGATATATTAAAGAAGTTCTATACTAACTTTTAAAAGTAAACTCTTAATTAAAGCTCTTAAAGTACAAGTTTAGAGTAACTTAAACACTTTTCTTAGAATAGATATTTAGTTAAGAGAAAATGAAAATAGATCTAGTAAAGATCTAAGACATCTTAAACTAGAAATTACTAGAGAACGTTAAAGATATATAGTTCTTTCTTAGATTTATAAACTTTTATTATCTATTTATTTAAGACTATATAAAGATTACTAAACTAATATTAATACTAGTAAAAAAGGCTATTAAATTTATTTAAAATAAATAAGCTAAGAACGCTTTTTAGAAAATTAAAGTAAAGTTTATAGAAAAACCTATTTTATATAATTTTAATATAGATAAACCTAGTATAATTAAAATAGATGTCTTAAATATAGTAGTAGATATAATCTACTTATAACTAAATAATAAAAAGAAGCTTATATCTATTATATATTATTCTAAGATATTTAATCTATTATAATAAAACTATAACATCTTTAATAAAGAATTACTTACTATAGTATTAGCCTTAGAATACTAGAGAATCTATTTATAGCTAGTAAAGTACTAAGTCACGGTTTTATTTAACTATAAGAACCTTAGAACGTTTATAATAACTAAGGAACTTATAACTAGATAGTTAGCTAGATAGTTAGAGATATTAAGAGAGTTTAATATTATTATTTAATATATAAAGAGAATATTAAATACTTAAGCTAATACTCTTAGCTAGAAACCTAGATACGAGAGAAATAAAGAGTATAAGAAAATTATAATCTTAAAGCCTCTTAAGAATAAGAACCTAGCTCTTATAATCTATGAAATTACTACTATAAAAGATAAAGATCTATAATAGGAAAAGATATAGTAGATATAGAAAAAGGATTAACTAGAATTAGCTAAATAGGAGAATATACTATCTAACCTAGTTAATAAAAGAGATTTCGCTAATATTTACTATACTATAAATAAGTGAAATAACTAAGAAAGATATAGAAATAGAAAGCTATAAGTTCTAGAGTTATATATAAGAGAATTTATTAAAGAATATTATTTAGTAATAGCTTATAGATACTAGAGAGTTCGTCGAACTCTATAAAGAATCAGATAATACTACTATGTTAATCAGTTATCTATAATAGTTAAAGAGGTAATAGTAGAATATAATACCTATACTAGGAATAAGACTTCCTACGATACTTCTTATAAATAGATAAACACTACTCTAATACTATAGATATCTTAGAAGTCGATATCTTCAGATTTTATTATTAAATTACTAAAATCTAAAGATCTAATAATAGAAGTTAAGTATAACTTAATCCTAGTTATTATAAAATAACTTATAAAATATATAATTCTAATAGTATATATAGAATTAAGTATAGCTAAGGAATTAGTATTTATATTCCTTAGAGAAGTAGTCTTAAGATATAAACTATTAGAAGAAATACTCTTAGACTAAGATAAACTCTTTATCTTAAAATTTTAGATTGCTCTTATAGAACGATTAAGTATAAAAAGGAAGCTTTTTATAGCTTTTTACTCTTAAATAAATAAAGGAAATAAACAAATAAATTAAGTAATTAAAATACACCTTTATTATTATATAAACTACTAGTAAAATAATTAAGTAGAACTATTACTTTTAGTATAGTTTATTTATAATAGTTTAATAATAGAAATAATACTTATTATACTATTTTATATTAACTTTAAGTATAAATTATTAATATATTAAGAACTACTATTAATAACTATTAATAACTAACTTACTTATATTTATGTCTTAAAAATTAAAAGTCTATATAAAGAACTTATAAAAGATTTATAATTTATAGCTAAAAGAAATATATACTACTATAATAAATAATATAGTTAAGAGCTAATACTAAAAGAGAGAGATAAAGTCTACTTAGTATAGAAAAATATTAATATAAAAAGACTAAGTAATAAATTAGATTATAAAAAACTTAGACTATTTAAAATTAAATAAGTTAGAGAAGCTTTAAATTATAAATTAGTACTATTATAAATAATAAACATCTATCTAGTATTCTATATATTCTTACTTAAACTAGTACTACTAGGAGTACTACTAGCTCTAATTATAGAAATTTAACTAGTAAATCTAAATATTAAATATAAAGTTAAAAAGATTCTTAACTATAAACTTATTAGAAGATAAGTTAAGTATTTAATTAAATAGTTAGATAACTTATACTTAGAAAATACTTAAGAGCTAAGAAGTAATCTTAACTATTACTAAGTAGAACTTTAGAAGTTTTATTAGAAAAACCTAGGTTTATTTATATTTTATAGTTTAAAGGAAAAGCTATAAGAAAGGCTAGGTTAAGAACTATCTTAGATTGAAAACTAGTAGGAATAAGTAGAGCTGCTAGATAGACAACCTCTACCTCTTACTACTCTTATTCCTCTCTTTCTTTCTCCTTCTTCTCTTTCTTTTCTACCTCCTTAGTAGTATCGAGTTTATTAAGAAAACGAAGCTCTTAATAAGATATCTTATGTTATCTTTCTTTAAGAAAGGCCTTCTACTTTTATAACTATAGAATCTTTACTATCGTCTCCTTCTTCTCTCTTTCTAGCTTCTCCTCTTATCTTTTAATAAAGGTCTAGTCGCTAGTATAAAGAACGTTCTTCTTTTAAATATCGTTGGTTCTATTATATTTTAGCTTTAACTAAACGTATTTAGAATATTAAGAAGATTAGAAGAAATTAATAAAATAACTACGCTTTTAAGAAGTATATTAAGAATATAGTAATATTTAATTATAAACTATTTTAATACTTTTTATAAGAAGTATTTATTCTTCTTTCTTTTTCTATATAAGGTAGAATATAATAAAAAGAAAAGAATACTATTAGTACCTTAACTAAGTTCCTTAGCTTATACTTAAATATAAGAATATACTAGGCTAAGAAGAGAATAGTATTATAAATTATATTATACGTAGTAAGTAGTCTAGATAGCGCTCTAATAGAATAAGATATAATATCTAGGAAATAGAAGGTAGTATAAGAGGGAATTAGTAATATAAAAGTATTTAGATATTCTAGGATCTTACTATTAGATAATCGTTAGTAGTTATATAATAGATCCTCTTAGATCTCTTAAGAGATCTAGAGAGATCTAGGGATCTAGGCTTATATAGGGATCTAGGTAGTACGAGAGGTCTTATATATACTAGTATATCTGCTATTAGATAGAAGCTTTATACTTAACTTTAGTTATTAATCTTATTATCTTATTTAATATCTTTAATATAAGTAACGAGTTTACTTCTAAGTAAATAACCTATCGCGTTTATACCTCTTACTTATATACTAACCTTCGAGACTTAGTTATCTTTATTTAGTTCGTTTAAGTTTCGTTATAATTACTTCTTAGTTTCTAAGTATTCTCTAAATATAGGTAATCTAACTATTTAACTACGTACTTAATTTATTCTCTAATAAGTTTATAGTTAAGAATCCTCTTAACTTCGTATTTAGCGTTTAAGTTTACTAGTTGAATTTCTATAATCAGAGCTAGTAGAGCTACTAGTAGTACTAGTTCAAGTAAGGATAACGTAGTATACTAGGACCTCGTGATTATTAGAACCTCGTAGATCTTTTCTCTACTCTACTACCTCTAACTTTAATACGCGTTTTCTTAATAACTACCTAATAGAATCTTAAACCTAAGAAGCTCGAATTATCCTAGCTATCGAAGCTATTCGATTATCTAAATAAATAAACTGTAGTAAAGCTGCGAAGCTATATAGAGTCTCTTATTCTATACTTACTAATAGAATAGCTAGTTGAACTACTCTTAGCGAACGCCGGCTAGTAAATTATAAAATAACTATAATAGAAGAGGAAGTAATTATTTAAAATATACTTAATCTAGATATAAGAGGATTTACACCCTAGCTAGGTAGTATAGAAGATATAGTAAATTATATACTCGAGTTACGTAGAGAATAACACGTTAGAAAGAACTAGGTATAACGATTTATATAACAACGTCTAAAACTAAAGACGCGTTTTAATCGCGTTTACGATTTCTAAAGAGTCTTATACGAAGATCCTAAGCTAATTAGTACGTGGTTTTAACTAGTAGAGAATATATAAGCGAAATATAGGATCTAAGACTACGATTTCTATAACTTTAACAAGACTGGTTTTATAATAGATGTTATCTACGCTAGAATAGTTATTATACGTACTAATCGACGTAGTAGAGGTAAGGCTGTCTAGCTAGGTAATCGGGAATAGGCTATAGCAATTGTTTATATTAATAGAGAGGGTTTAAGTATCTCTCTATTCTTAGTAGTTTAAGAGAAAAATCACCTTACTAGTTAGTATACTAAGAGTAGTCTTCCTAATAACTAGGTTATTAAACTAACTAGTAATCGATAGACTAATAATAAGATAGACTTAGAATAGCTAGAATACTTCGATAAGTATACTCGTAGTTATATAAAAGAGCTATATTAAATATTAGTTCTAGATAAGTATAAGAGTTATAAATTAGTAGTATTCTAAGAGTATTATAAGTTATATAATATTATTACTCTTTACCTACCTCCTTATTCGTCTTATCTAACCTAGCTACTCGACGTTAGGTGTTTTAGTATTCTTAAACGTATATATAGGCGTTAAATCGAGACCTTTATTAAGACTTATATAAACTATATTACTAAGGTCGAGTTCTTTCTTATGTTTTATATAGTCTATAACTAGTTAATAATAACCTAAAACGCCAAAGCTGGGTTCTATAGAGCTAGTCTAGTACCTCTAGAACCCTAGACTATGATCTTAAAGCTTAATATTAAGTTATAGACTTCTATACTTACTAGACCTCCCTCTGCTAACGCTACCTCCTAGGTCTCCTAGACTCCTCGTAACCCTTCTAAAGCTCTTTCGTAATCAACTCTTGTTAAGGATCGTATTACTCGTTACTAAGGAAGCTCGCTAATACCTATTTTCTAGATAATTACTTCGTTAGTAAAAGGTATAGAGTAATTAGCTTATAAGGTAACCCTCTTATCAGCTAAGGTCTATATACTTCGAATAGTAAATAAAGCTCTTAGTAAACGCTAGAGAGCTAAAAATACCCGTATCTAAGAAGAAGGTGTACTTACTATAGAGGATATATAAGACGGATTAGCTTAGAAGAATACAGAGGAGTAGGTTCGACGTAATAAGCGCTCTAGAGAGAGTAGAGAAGATAAAGAATAAACGACTTAGCGACGTTATAACACTTATAGAAAAACTAGTTATAATACACAGATATATTAAGAAGTTATAGATATATCTAGTTTATTAGATTCTAAGTAGTTTTAATTAATTTAATATATTATAGTAGTTTTATTATATTTTAAAGTAGTAGAGTAGGAAAAAATTTATAAGGTTCTAATAATTACAAGGTCCTAGTATACTACGTTATATAGAATACTAGATAGATGTTTATTATTTTTAGTAGTACTAGTTTATAATTTAAAGGTCTTCTAACTCGTTTAATTTTAAATAGTCTAAGTTTTTTATAGTCTAGTTTATTACTTAGTCTTTTCGTATTAATATTTTTTTATACTAAGTAGACTTTATCTCTCTCTTTTAGTATTAGCTTCTAACTATAGTACCAGTCGGAAAGTCTAAGCTATTTTAAGCGAGCGACGTAAAACCTACTTAAATAACGTAACGCGTTCTCTAACCTTCTTCTTTCCTATATATATATCTTTCTTAATATACCTCTAATCCGTAAGCCTCTAGCTAATATCTCGAAGATAAGAGACTTTAATTACGAACTATCACTCTACTAAAGAGGCTGTATCGCTAGCATAGCCTATAAGAGAGCTAAAGAAAAAGAGATAGCTACGGTCCTCGATGTCTCCCGCAGAGTAGTATAAAGCACTCTCTCTCTCGATAACTTCTATATCGACGGCGACTCTCTACTACGAATAGGTAGGCTAAAAGAATACTCCGAAGCAGACGTACGATATATACTACGACACGTCCGACTTAATCCTAAGAACACCTACGTACAGGTTATTATAGTATACTAGCTTACTTTTAAGACAACTACTCTTAAGACGATCCTTAGCAACAACGGTATTACAAACTAGCGGGCTTGACGCCGCTCTCTACTTACCGCAGTTAATACTACTAAACGTCTAGTATAGTATCTAAAGTAGAGGTATATAACTAAGAAGGAATAAGACTTAATATATTAGAGCGATAAGTGTTTAGTAGAGCAGAGGCAGAGTAAAAGAGTAGAATAGATGTTCCGTACTATAAACTAAGTCTAGAACTAGGAAATAGTCTAGGCTTATAACTATAAGAAGAATATAAAGGTTATAGTCTAGGGTTGCTTCTAGAATAACACGCGATCTAATCTCTATATTATAGATCGAGATTTTAAGTCTATAAAGTATAAGTACTTAGTAGAAAGCTACTTAGAGGTCCTCGAGGCGGAAGTGAAACCACAGTTCGAGAAGTTAGAAGAGGAAGGCGGGGGGTATCTCTTTATATAAGATAATACTTCTATTTATACTACTAGTAAGATTAAAGAGTGGTTTACAAAGTATAAGATCGACATAGTTAAGAATTAGCTCTCTTACTCTCTAGATCTTAACCTAATCGAGTATATTTAGTAGATCCTTAAAGTAAGAGTCTTTAAGATATTCTCTAATATAGCTATAAACACTTCTAAGAGTGAGTATTCAAAGCAGAGGCTTGAAAGTGCTCTATAAGCAGCCTAGGATACTTTAGATAAAAGCTTCTTTAACTGTCTCTATAAGAGTATATTCTCTAGAATAGAAGTCTATATCGCGGCGGATAGATAGTATATAAAGTACTAGGCTTATTTTTAGTTACTTTTTTAAGTTAGATAGCTTATAATATAGACTAGACCTAAGAGGTTCTTTATAGTAACTTCTTATCTAATTCTAGTATATATTACTTATAATTCACTCTCTTTTGTAGAGATAGTAATAGTAGAGGAACCCGCCGCTCGCTTAAATAGCTTAGACTTATCACCTAGTACTATACGTCGTTTATTATAGTAGTACGCGTTTCTTTTAGTAATAAACTATAAGTCTTTTATAAGTTCTTTATATAATCTCTTAATTTTTAAAACCTAAATATAAGTAAGCTAATTATTAATAGTCGTAGATAGTAGTTCTTAATATACTATTAATTTATATCTAAAGTTAGTATAAAATAGTATAATAAGTGTTATTTCTATTACTAAACTATTATAAGTAAACTATACCAAAGGTAATAGTTCTACCTAGTTGTTTTACTAGTAGTTTATATAATAACGAAGATATGTTTTAACTACTTAATTTATCTATTTATTTCCTCTATTTGTTTAAAAGTAAAAAGCTATTAAGAGCTTTCTTTTTATATCTAATCGTTTTATAAGAGCGATCTAAAATTTAGAAGTAAAGAGTTTATCTCTATCTAAGAGTATTTCTTCTAGTAGTCTATATCTTAAGACTACTTCTTTAAAAAATACGAATACTAATTCCTTAGCTATACTTAACTCTATATATAGTACTAAAATTATATATTTTATAAGTTATTCTATAATAACTAGGATTAAGTTATACTTAACTCCTATTATTAGATCTTTAGATTTTAGTAATTTAATAATAAAATTATAAGATATTAATCTCTAAGGTATTTATAGTATTAGAGTAGTATTTATCTATTTATAAGAAGTATAGTAGAAAGCTTTATTCCTAGTATAGGTATTATATTCTACTATTACTTCCTTAACTATCGTAGATAATCGATTAATATAGTAGTATTATTTTATTCTTTAGAGAGTTTAATAAACTCTCTAGTATTTATAAGCTAGTACTAAATAATATTCTTTAATAAATTCTCTTATATATAACTTTAGAACCTATAACTTTTTATTTCTATATCTTTCTTTATTATTATACTTATTTGTAGTATAATAAATATTAGCGAAATCCCTTCTATAAACTAGGTTAGATAGTATATTATTACAAATCATAGAAAGTAGTAAGTAGTCTAGACAGCGCTCTAATAGAACAAGGTACGACATCTAGGAAAGGAAGGTAATATAAGAGGAAATTAGTAATACGAAAGGTATTTAAGAGTTTTAGGATCTTACTATTATAAGACTATTAGAAGTCATATGTAGTCACGTAACGTGATTACCTTAATCGCCCTGATCGCCCTAATCGCGAGCGATATAGACGATATAAGCGATGTAGGCGATATACTTAGAGAACGAAGGTTCTATATAAGACTAGTACTTCTGCTATTAGATAGAAGCTTCGTACTTAACTTTAGTTATTAATCTTATTATCTTATTTAATATCTTTGATATAAGTAACGAGTTCACTTCTAAGTAAATAAACTATCGCGTCTATACTTCTTACTTATATACTAACCTTCGAGACTTAGTTATCTTTGTTTAGTTCGTTTAAGTTTCGTTATATATATCTTTCTATTTAGCTAACTCTAGTCGATCTTTTTCTTATACCTACTATATCTTTTCTTACTAAGGATTTTTATCTCTTATAGTAGCGATTTTATAAATTATAAAAGCTAAGTCTCTATTCTTAAGAGTTTTTAAGATTATAATCTTCTTATACTCTTTGTTTTCTTTATACTCTAGTTTCTAGCGAAGAGTATTAGCTTAAGCGTTTAATATTCTCTTTATATATTAAATAAAATATTAAACTCTTCTAATATCTCTACCTATCTAGCTAACTATCTGTTACGAATCACGTATAAGTATATAATAAGTAAAGACTAGGCGGCGCTCTAACAGGTTAAGCACTATCGGAAACTCTTATAAACAAAAGAGGGATCCTTAGACTAGCTAAGCGATCCATGGATTTCTTTGGGTAAGAAACATCACGTGACCTAGTCGCCTAAGTCGCTTAAGTCGCCTGTCGACTAAAGCGATTAGAGTAAGCGACTAGAGCGATTAGAACAGGGGACTATAGTTCTATATAAGACTGGCACGTCTACTATTAGATAGAAGCTTCGTACTTAACTTTAGTTATTAATCTTATTATCTTATTTAATATCTTTAATATAAGTAACGAGTTTACTTCTAAGTAAACAACCTAGCGTATCTATACTTCCTACCTATATACTAACCTTCGAGACTTAGTTATCTTTGTTTATTTTATTTAAGTTTTATTATACTTTAAGCACCTGCTTAGAAGTTCAGTCGCTATAGCCCTAGCAACCCCCGCCGTAGCTAGCTTAAATACTAGTTAAACTAATATCGTAGAAACGTCTAGAAGTACTACTAGACGAATACCTGCTAGTATATACTTAGCTAGGAACGACGATAATATTAGTATACTAGACGCCTCTAAGTCTTATAAGGTCGAAGTACTTAAAACTATTAAAGTTAAGATACTAGATATATATTATAGGAAGTAAAAGGAACTAGACTTATTCCTTCTTTAAATAAATATCTACTTTAACTTTAATTCTAATAAATTCGAAGGTAATTATAATTTATAAACTATCTTTGCTATCTCCTACCTTAGGGGATTAGCGTTAGAATAGGCTTAGCTATATTTAGAGGACTTCTTTAAGAATAAGAATAAAGATAGAAAGATAGAATTAACTAAGATTATATTTAAATCTTAGAGGAGATTTAAAGCAACTATTAGAAAAGTCTTTAGAGACTTTAACACGATCTAAACAGCTATATATAAGCTTTTAGAGTTATACTAAACCGGATCTATAATAGATTATACTAATAAGTTTTAATACTATAAAACGAAATTAGAGTAGGATACTATCGCTCTTATAGAACTCTTCTATAGAGGATTAAAGGTATATATCTATAAGAAGATAGCTAAGTAGAATATATAGTTCTTAACTATTATAAGTATAATTAAGGAGGTTATTTAGTTAGATAACTACCTAGACGAATTTAGGAAGAGTAACCCTAGATATAGAGAAAAGAGTTAAGAGTTAGGAAAGTAGAAGTACTCTTATACTAATAAACATAGTAAGGAAGTAAACGCTATATAGAAGAAAACCTTTTAAAAGAAAGGAGGACTTTCCTAGGAGAAGCGAAATCGTCGACGCGAGTAGAACTTATGTTATAACTATAGCCTTCTTAGCTATAGAGTAAATAAGTATAGTAAGAAGAAAGACTCTAATAGAAAGAGACGAATTAACGCTATAGTTTATAAGGAAGTAGTTTTACTCGACAAAATTGAACTTACGGACGAGGAACTCGAAGCTAGAGAATATAGCATATAAATTAAAACAGATACTATAGAGACAACAGTAGGCACTATATACTTATAGCTAAACAAAGGAATTAAGTTATAAATCAGTAAGGTATAAGATACTAATAATAATAGAGATCTATTACTTAAAGAATATTATAATATATAGTCGGAAATAGATTATAAATTGCCTCTTTAGATAGAATATAAATCACTACTATTAATAAGTTTATTAGAGTTATTAGAGTTAGAATCTAACTTATTAGAGGTAAATCCTAGAATATATAAACCTAAAGAAGGAGAAACATAGGTATTTATCAGAACCTTTAAGAGAGGAAATAGATAGGTATATATAGAAGAATAGAAACCTAATTTCTAAAACCTATATTCTACTTAAGGAATTAATCCTACTATCTTAACTACTTATAAGATAGTAAGGAATAATTAAGATCGAGTAACTATAGTTAGCTCTATTAATAGTAAAGAAACTATTAAGTTTAAGAAGCTAGAACTAGAATAGATAATACTGAATAACTACCTAGAGAAGGGAGATCTATAGAAGGTTACTAATTTAAAGGATAATACTACTAAATAGCAGTAGTATTACTTAGAGGGATTTAATAAATATAATAGATATCTAAAGTCGGATATAACTACCTACCTCTCTAGTTAAGATTATAAGTTAGAAATTAATAAGAAATATTAGGTATTAAGAGTTAAAAAAGGAGTTATAATAGTATTTAAAGGATTAGAGGACTAGCGAATGTTTAGAGTTACTAAGGTAGACTCTTAAGCTAACCTAATCTAGGAATTCTACTAACCTATAAAAGATAAGTAATAGACTACTAAAACCTTATATAGAGCAACTATTAAATAGGTTTAGTACGAACTATAAGTACGAACTATAAGTATTATTAGATTAGTTTATAGAAAGACGTTTTATAGGAACACTTCTAGAACCTAAGAGAACTGTAGAAGATAGTCTAGTATATGAAGTAGCTTTTTCCGATAATGAAAAAGTAATATTCTTCCTAAGCTCTTAAAAAAGAGATAATAGTAAGAGAAGATTTAAGGTTTATTATATTAAACCGGAAAATTATACTACTATAGAAGAGTTAAACGCTATATCTAGAGAAAATTAACTTATAGTAATAGCGAAGATAAGAGAAAAGGAACTCTAAGTCTTAATTAATTCTAGAGTAATAGGTAATTTCCTTTCTCTAGTAGCTTAGAAGAAGCTAAACGTCCTAATTAAAGGTATAAGGCCTTACTACTTAGGAGTGGTTAATAGAATAGACGTTGTATACTAGGACGGAATTATTAATTAGTAAACTATTCTAATAAAGATTACTATTAAAGAATACTATTTAGATATATAATTTAATATTATTAAAATAGAGAATAAGAAAGCGATACTTAGTATACTATAGATTTAAGAATATAATCTAGATAGTAACTAGAAAGCTTAGAAAATAACCTTTAGTTAATATAATTATATAGGTTTATAATTATAACTATAAAGCTAGAATAAGGTTAGTATTACCTCTTCTAAGACGCTAGAACACCTAGTCTAGGGTCCTCTACAGGTTAGTAGAACAGCTGATAACGAAATACCTATGTAGTATAGAGAATTTAAAGCTTTGTTTAAAAACCTAGAAGACTTATAAGCCTTGCTAGAATATTACTTATAAGATTATAAGATTAAATTAAAAGAGAGTTATTACCTCTTAAAGTAGAAGCTTTAGTTATATAACTAGAAAAGCTTATAAAGAATAGAAAGTTATATAAAAGAAGGTATTAAGAAGAGATATATTAGAAAATCTAAGTTGCTAATTACTTTAAATATACTTATTATTAAGAAGAAAGACGATCTAGACAGGAGAGTATATATTAATTACTAAGAAGTAAATTACGTTATAGTTAAGAATACTTATCTACTACTACTTAGCTAATACTTATAAGATAAGTTAAGTAAGGTAGTACGATTTATAAAACTAGATTAATAAAATACTTATAGACTTATATAAATAAAAGTTAGAGACGAATAGAAGATAGTATTTATCTTACTATTAGGCTTTTATAAATATACTAGCTATATATTAGAAATAAAATAATAATATTTTAGGAGATCTTTTAGAAGTAATAGTAATCTATTACCTAGATAATATTTTAATCTTCTTAGAAAAAGAAGAAGAATATAAGAGATATGTTAAAGAAGTTTTATAACGACTTATAAAAGTGAATTCTTAGTTAAAGCTCTTGAAATATAAGTTTGAAGTAACTTAGATACTTTTTCTAAAATAGGTATTTAGCTTAGAGAAAATAGAAATAGATTTAGTAAAGATCTAAGACATCTTAAACTAGAAGTTACTAGAGAATGTAAAAGATATATAACGTGATATACTAGGACCTTGTAATTATTAGAACCTTGTGAATTTTTTCCTACTCTACTACTTTAAAATATAATAAAACTACTATAATATATTAAATTAATTAAAACTACTTAGAATCTAATAAACTAGATATATCTATAACTTCTTAACACGTCTACGTATTATAACTAGTTTTTCTATAAGTGTTATAACGTTACTAAGTCGTTTATTCTTCATCTTCTCTACTCTCTCTAGAGCGCTTATTACGTCGAACCTGCTCCTCTGTATTCTTCTAAGCTAATCCGTCTTATATATCCTCTATAGTAAGTATACCTCCTTCTTAGACACGAGTATTTTTAGCCCTCCGGCGTTTGCTAAGAGCTTTATTTACTATTCGAAGTATACAGACCTTAGCTGATAAGAGGGTTACCTTATAAGCTAATCGCTCTATACCTTTTACTAATAAAGCGATTGTCTAGAAAATAGGTGTTAGCGAGCTTCCTTAGTAATAAGTAATACGATCCTTAATAAGAGTTGATTACGAAAGAGCTTTAGAAGGGTTACGAGGAGTCTAGGAGACCTAAGAGATAGCGTCGGTAGAGGAGAGTCTAGTAGGTATAGGAGTCTATAACTTGATATTAAGCTTTAAGATCATAGTCTAGGGTTCTAGAGGTACTAGACCAGCTCTATAGAACCTAGCTTTAGTGTTTTAGGTTATTATTAACTAGTTATAAGCTATATAAAACATAAGAAAGAACTCGACCTTAGTAATATAGTTTATATAAGCCTTAATAAAGGTCTCGATTTAACGCTCGTATATACGTTTAAGAATAATAAAATACCTAACGTTAAGTAGCTAGGTTAGATAAGATGAATAAGAAGGTAGGCAAAGAGTAATAATATTATATAACTTGTAATACTCTTAGAATACTACTAATTTATAACTCTTATACCTATTTAGAACTAACATTCGATATAGCTCTTTTATATAACTATAAGTATACTTATTAAAGTGTTCTAGCTATTCTAAGCCTATCTTATTATTAGTCTATCTATTACTAGTTGGTTTAATAACCTAGTTATTAGGAAGACCGCCCTTAGTATACTAACTAGTAAGGTGATTTTTCTCTTAAACTACTAAGAATAGAGAGATACTTAAACTCTCTCTATTAATATAGATAATTACTATAGCCTATTCCCGATTGCCTAGCTAGATAGCCTTACCTCTACTATGTTAATTAGCGTATATAATAACTATTTTAGTATAGATAATACCTATTATAAAACTAGTCTTATTAAAGTTATAGAAATCGTAGTCTTAGATCTTATATTTCGCTTATATATTCTCTACTAGTTGAAACTACGCGCTAATTAGCTTAGGATCTTCGTATAAGGCCTTTTAGAAATCGTAAACGTGATTAAAACACGTCTTTAGTTTTAGACGTTATTATATAAATCGTTATATCTAGTTCTTTCTAACGTGTTATTCTCTACGTAACTCGAGTATATAATTTACTATATCTTCTATACTACCTAGCTAGGGTGCAAATCCTCTTATATCTAGATTAAGTATATTTTGAATAATTACCTCCTCTTCTATTATAGTTATTTTATAATTTACTAGCCAGCGTTCGCTAAGAGTAGTTTAACCAGCTATTCTATTAGTAAGTATAGAATAAGAGACTCTATATAGCTTCGTAGCTTTACTACGGTTTATTCGTTTAGATAATCGAATAGCTTCGATAGCTAGGATAATTCGAGCTTCTTAGGTTTAAGATTCTATTAGGTAGTTGTTAAGAAAACGCGTGTTAAAGTTAGAGATAGTAGAGTAGGGAAAAAATTCACGAGGTTCTAATAATCACGAGGTCCTGGTATACTACGTTAGTCTTTTCTTAGATTTATAAACTTTTACTATCTATTTATATAAGACTATATAAAGATTACTAAACTAATAATAGTACTTATTAAGAAAGCTATTAAATTTATTTAGAATAAATAAGCTAAGAACGCTTTTTAAAGGATTAAAGTAAGGTTTATAAAAAAACCTATTCTATATAACTTTAATATAGAAAAACCGAGTATAATTAAAATAGACGCTTTAGATATATTAGTAGGTATAATTTACTTATAACTAAATAAAAAAGGGAAACTTATACTTATTATATATTATTCTAAAATATTTAACCTAGTATAATAAAACTATAGTATTTTTAATAAAGAATTACTTATTATAGTATTAGTTTTAGAATACTAGAGAATTTATTTATAGCTAGTAAAATACTAAGTTATAATTTTATCTAACTATAAGAACTTTAAAACATTTATAATAACTAAGAAACTTATAACCAGGTGTTTAGCTAGATAGTTAGAGATATTAGAAGGATTTAATATTATTATTTAATATATAAAGAGAACGTTAAATACTTAAGCTAATACTCTTAGCTAAAAACCTAGATATAAGAGAGATAAAGAATATAAGAAGATTATAATCTTAAAAACTCTTAAGAATAAAGACCTAGTATCTACTATATATAAAATAGTAGTAATAAACGATATCTAGATAGATAAAATTTAAAATATATATAAAGGATATAACTAGTATATAAAAGGAAAGCTATAGGTTCTTAGTTTATATATTAAGAAGTTTATATAAGAATACTATACTATGTCTACTTATAGATACTAAGGAATTTATAAAACTCTTTAAAAGATAAGATAATACTACTATATTAATTAGTTATCTATAATAGTTAAGGAGGTAATAATAGAATATAATACCTATACTAGGAATAAGACTTTCTCCTATACTTCTTATAGACAGATAAATACTACTCTAATACCACAGATATTTTAGAAATTAATATCTATAGATTTTATTATTAAATTATTAAAATCTAAAGATCTAATAATAAGAGTTATATATAATATAATCCTAGTTATTATAAAATAACTTACAAAGTATATAATTCTAATAGTATATATAGAGTTAAGTATAGCTAAGGAATTAGTATTCGTATTCCTTAAAAAAGTAGTCTTAAGATATAGACTACTTAAAAAGATACTCTTAAATAGAGACAAGCTCTTTATCTTAAAATTTTAAATCGCTCTTATAGAATAATTAGATATAAAAAGAAAGCTTTCTATAACTTTTTACTTTTAAACAAATAGAGGAAATAAATAGATAAATTAAGTAGTTAAAATATACCTTTATTATTATATAAACTACTAGTAAGATAACTAGGTAGAACTACTGCTTTTAGTATAGTTTACCTATAATAGTTTAGTAATAGAAATAACACTTATTATATTATTTTATATTAATTATAAATATAAATTATTAGTATATTAAGAGCTACTATCTATAACTATTAATAACTAACTTACTTATATTTATATCTTAAGAATAAAGAGTCTATATAAGAAACTTATAAAGGACTTGAAATTCGTAGTAGAAAGAAACGTATACTACTATAATAAACGATATAGTTAGAAGCTAATACTAAAAGAAAAGGATAAAGTCTACTTAGTATAAAAGAATATTAATATAAAAAGACTAAGTAATAAACTAGACTATAAAAAACTTAGACTATTTAAAATTAAATAAGTTAAGAGACCTTTGAATTATAAATTAGTATTACTAAAGATAATAAACATTTATCTAGTATTCTATATATTCTTACTTAAACTAGTACTACTAGGAGTACTACTAGCCTTATTTATAGAAATTCAACTAATTAATCTAAATACTAAATACGAAGTTAAAAGGATTCTTAACTATAAGATTATTAGAAGTAAGATTAAATATTTAATTAAATAGTTAGATTACTTATACTTAAAAAATACTTAGAAACTAAGAAAAAACATTAACTAGTACTTAAAGGAACTTTAAAACTTCTACTATTAAAACCTAAGATTACTTATATTAAGTAATTAATAAGAAAGATCTTAAGGAAACTAAGATCAAGACCTAGGTTAAAAGCAGGGTTAGAAGTAGTAGAGGTAGAGTAGGCAGCTAGCCTAGTAGCCTTCTCTCTCTTTTCCGTCTCTTCTTTTTCTTTTTCCTTCTTCTCCTTAGCCTTATCTAGCTCCTAAAAGGTACTAAGTCCTTAATAAAGTATCTATTATTCTTACTTATTAAGAAGACGTTACTACGCTTAAAGACGGAGAACCTTTAACATTGCTTTCTACTAGGCTTAAAAGGCCTTTTCTTAGGCCTAATAGACTATCTCCTTCTTAACCCGTAGACAGCGTTTCTACGTATTAAGAGATTCCTATTTAAAAGTTAA
Source organism: Calycina herbarum (assembly GCA_001414485.1). NCBI lineage: Eukaryota > Fungi > Ascomycota > Leotiomycetes > Helotiales > Pezizellaceae > Calycina > Calycina herbarum. The sequence goes on along the minus strand of LLEY01000082.1, from coordinate 214,768 downwards.
AGGTATTTAATTTTACTTCTTAATATTATAAGTTTTACCCTTCCTAGTATACTTGAAACATTTCTTACCCCTGGTAATAGATATATATTAATAGCTAGACGTAGAAGTAAGATAGCGAGTATAAGAGGATATTTCAGATCCTACTTAATCGATATAAAGGGCGTTATTAATACGATTTTATTTTAGTTTATCTTTTATAGATAGTGTTATTAAAAACATTATAATAAGAGAGGGCTGCTAGCCTTCTAATAGTATTTTTTAGGTCGTACTTAAGCGTAGGAGTACGCTAGGCTAAGAAGGAGATAGTGTTATAAATCACGTATAAGTATATAACGAGTAAAGACTAGGCAGCGCTCTAACAGGTTAAGCACTATCAGAAACTCTTATAAACAAAAGAGGGATCCTTAGACTAGCTAAGCGATCTATGGATTTCTTTAGATAAGAAATATTATATAACCTAGTCGCCTAAGTCGCTTAAGTCGTCTGTCGACTAAAGCGATCAAGGCGAGCGACTAGAGCGATAGAATAGAGGACTACAGTTCTATATAAGACTAGCACGTCTACTATTAGATAGGAGCTTCGTACTTAACTTTAGTTATTAATCTTATTATCTTATTTAATATCTTTGATATAAGTAACGAGTTCACTTCTAAGTAAACAACCTAGCGTATCTATACTTCTTACCTATATACTAACCTTCGAGACTTAGTTATCTTTGTTTAGTTCGTTTAAGTTTCGTTACACTATCTAGTCGTAAGTTCCTTAGTTATTATAAACGTTCTAAGGTTCTTATAGTTAGATAAAACTATAACTTAATATTTTACTAGCTATAAATAGATTCTCTAGTATTTTAAGGCTAATACTATAGTAAGTAATTCCTTATCGAAGATGCTATAGTTTTATTATACTAGGTTAAATGTTTTAGAGTAATATATAACAGGTATAAGTTTCCTTTTATTATTTAGTTATAGGTAAATTATATCTACTACTATATCTAAGACGTCTGTTTTAATTATACTAGGTTTATTTATATTAAAACTATATAGAATAGGTTTTTCTATAAATCTTACTTTAATCTTTTAAAAAGCGTTCTTAGTCTAACGTGTATATATAGCGAACTAGCTAAATAAGCGAACCGGTTAAAATTTTCCACGCTCGCGATTAAAATTATAGTAACTCTACTACAACGCCTCTAATTAATTAAAACTACTCGGAAATCTCTTTCTTAGATACTTCTTCTATAATATTATAGGTACGTGTATTATAACTAGTCTCTCTATAGTTGCTATAGTTTTATATACGTGATTCTTCTCTCGGCTTCCGACTACTACTTCTCTTTATTTCCTATATTACCTACTTACTAACGTCTCTATTATCCTATAGTCCTACGCTTCCTATTAGCTAAGTGATCCTCCTTACTATAGACGTGTTTTTTTAGCTCTACGGCGCTTACTTAGTACTTTATTTACTTATCAAAGTCTCTAGTTCTTAGCTTTTAATAGTACTATCTAGTATATTACTTTTAATATACTCTTTGTAAACTAGTTAATAGCCTTGTAAATAGAGGTTAGAGAGCTACTTTAGTAGTAGGAAATTCGATCTTATTACTAGAATCGCTTAGAATTAGTAACACGTAATCTAGAATATTCTAGAATTGTAAATTTATATATAAATACATCCTTTCTCTTCCTCTATTTAAGAGGTTTAAGGTATAATAAAAGCATTTTTTTATATAGTAGTAATACTAGTTACTATAGCACTCGCGCGTATTATAGTATAGTAAGAATAAAATACTATATTCTCTCGTAGATCTGGATAAGACTAGAATAGCTAGGTAACCTACGTAATCAAAGCACTTATACGTATAAGAAGTCGGTCTCCTTATAAAACAAAAACCGAAGAAGTCGGTCTTCTTATAAAATAAGAACTAGAGGAATATCCTACCTCTCTAAATACTCGGGTGAAAGACGTATAGTTTACTTATATACTTATGGTTTTCCTCTTCTATTAGAGGTCTACTAGAAGTTAGAAGGAGGGTTTTTTACTCTAGAGTATCTATCTCTATATACTGATTTAGAGTATATACTAATTCAGAGAGAGTATTACTAGAATCGCTTAGAATTAGTAATACGTGATCTAGAATATTCTAGAATTATAAATTTATATATAAATATATCCTTTCTCTTCCTCTATTTAAGAGGTTTAAGATATAATAAAAGTATTTTTTTATAGATCTTTAATAAATACAGTCTATAATAAGGCTTTAGTAGGGTTATTTAGTATCTAGGAAACCTAAGGCTAAGTAGAACACGAGGGAGAGTTTAGAGGCGTTAGCGTCTTTAGCTTAAGATTAAGTGTAGAAATCACACTTTCTAGGTCGAATAGAAGAAGCCTAGCTTCTTAGAACTCTTCTTAGATATTACTTTCTATTATTATAATATTAAATATAGCGTAGAAGGTAGGAAAGAGATTATCCTTAGTAATATAGATAATCTAAGCCTATATTATATCTTTAATTTACTAACTATATACCTTTTTTAAAGAGCTAAAACAGCTAACGTCGAGTAGCTAGAGTATATAAGAAGAATAAGCAGGTATATAAAGAGTAATAATATTATTTTCCTTATAATATTCTTTAAACTCGTTAGAGTAGTAGCTTTTATAGCCGTCGAGGACTAATAGGCGATAACTACTAATAGATCGAGACTTAGTATACTTCTTAAAATATCGAATCTAATCTATACCTTTCTTATTTGTTATCTAACTATTTTTAGTAATAGTAATTACCTAGTTAGGTAGAAATCTATTGTTTTAGTACTAAGAAGCGAGATAATTTTTCGTAGTAATAATTATAAATAGTAGAATACTCTAGCCTTAGATATTAACTCTCTAGATTACTATAACCTATTCCCGATTACTAGGCTATACTCTTTTTACTCTTATACGTTCTTCTAAGCTTGTAATAACTATCGCAGTTAAGATAACACCTATTATAAACTTAGTCTTATCAAAGTTATAAATATCTATATCGTAGATTCCGTACTTCGCTACTATACTTTATATAAGCTTAAACTAGCTACGAATAACTTCTAGGTCTTCGTACTTAGCTCTCTAATAGTCGTATTTTCGTTAGAAGCGTGTCTAGAGTTCTAGGCAGCGCTTAACAAAGTTAGAAGCCTAACACGTCCTGATACGTAGCGCGTCGCGTGCTTTAAGAAGTCGATTTACTATATTCTTAACTATAGATATCCGCGGAGGAAATCCTTTTATAGCTAGGTCGAGGATATGTTAAATAAGCACTGATTCCTCTAGCTCGGTTATTTTCTGTAAATTAGCTAGAATATCGTGTTATAAAGGTATACTAAGTAAACGTCGACCTAGCTTCCGGTGATCTATAGAATAGATCCTCGTAGCAGCTCGAGTATATAAATTTAAGTCTTTTTATATAGCCTAGATAGCTAAGACTAACCGGCTTTCGTTATTTTTCTAAGGTATCGTTCGTTATAGAGAAATTTAATATTTAGTAGAGATATAGTAGAGGCGCGAGGTTTTAGCCGGTTCGCTTGTTTAGCCGGTTCGCTATATATATACGTTATTTATTCTAGATAAATTTAATAGTCTTTTTTACTAGTTCTAATATTAGTTTAGTAATCTTTATATAGTCTTAGATAAATAGATAGTAGAAGTTTATAAATCTAAGAAAGGACTATATATTCTTTATATTCTCTAGTAACTTCTAATTTAAGATATCTTAGATCTTTACTAGATCTATTTCTATTTTCTCTAGACTAAATACCTATTCTAGAAAAAGTATCTAAGTTACTCTAAACTTGTATTTTAAGAGTTTTAATTAAGAGTTTACTTTTATAAGTTATTATAAAACCTTTTTAATATATCTCTTATATTCTTCTTCTTTTTCTAAGAAGATTAAGATATTATTTAGATAATAGATTACTATTACTTCTAGAAGATCTTTTAAAATATTATTATTTTATCTCTAATATATAGCTAGTACGTTATATAGTCTAAATAGTATAACTATATATTTATAAAGACCTAATAATAAGATAAATACTGTTTTCTATTCGTCTCTAACTTTTATTTATATAAGTTTATAAGTGTTTTATTAATCTAGTTTTATAAATTATACTACTTTGTCTAACTTATCCTATAAGTATTAGCTAGGTAGTAGTAGATAAGCGTCCTTAACTATAGTATAATTTACTTCTTAGTAATTAATATATACTCTCTTCTCTAGGTTGTCTTTCTTCTTAATAATAAGTATATTTAAGGTAATTAACAACTTAGATCTTCTAATATATCTCTTCTTATACCTTCTTTTATATAACTTTCTATTCTTTATAAGCTTTTCTAGTTATATAACTAAAACTTCTACTTTATAAGATAATAACCCTCTTTTAGTTTAATCTTATAATCTTATAGACAATGTTCTAGAAGGCTTATAAGTCTTCTAGGTTTTTAAACAAAGCCTTAAATTCTCTATACTACATAGGTATTTCGTTATTAGCTATCTTACTAACCTATAGAGGACCCTGGATAAGGTGTCTTAGCGTCTTAGAAGAGGTAGTACTAACCTCGTTCTAGCCTTATAGTTATAATTATAAACCTATGTAATTATATTAACTAAAGGTTATTTTCTAAGCCTTCTAATTAATATCTAGATTATATTCTTAAATCTATAGTATACTAAGTATTACTTCCTTACTTCTTATCTTAATAATATCGAATTACGTGTCTAAGTAGTGTTCTTTAATATTAACTTTTATTAGAATAGTCTACTAATTAATAACTCTATTCTAGTATATAACGTCTATTCTATTAACTACCTCTAAGTAGTATAGCTTTATACCTTTGATTAGAACGTTTAGCTTCTTTAAAGCTGTTAGAGAAATAAAGTTACCTATTACTCCTAAGTCTATTATAACTTATAACTTCTTTCTATATATTTTCGTAATTACTACTAACTGTCTTTCTCTTAAAGTAGCGTCTAATTTTACTTTAACGTATTAGACTTCGAAGAATCGATTTCTTTAGTTATATTTTCGTCCTTTCTTACTCTTATACTACGGAAAGAATCTTACTCTTTCCTAGTCTACGTATACTACTTTATATACTAATTAGTATTCTATAATTCCTATAGTCTTAGAAGTTCTTCTTAAAAATTATTTTAGTAAGTTTCTACATCTATATTAGACCTATCTATAAATAGTCTCCTTAATAGTTTCTATAGACTATAATTCTTCTTTATATAGATAATCTAAAGTAGCTTCTAGTATACTTATCTTAGGTTTAATATAATAGACCTTAAATCTTCTTTTACTATTATCTTCCTTTAAAGAGCTTAGAAAGAATATTACCTTTTTATTATTAGAAAAAGCTATCTTATATATTAGACTATCTTCTATAGTTCTCTTAAGTTCTAGAAAGGTTCTAATAAAACATCTTTCTATTAACTAGTCTAACGTAGTACGTGGTTTATATTAAACCTATTTAATAGTTATTTCTTATAAGGTTTTAGTAACCTATTATTCGCCTTCTTTTAGTTAGTAAAATTCTTAGACTAGAGTAGTTTAGGGATTTACTTAAACGACTCTAAATATTTACTAATCTCCTAATCTCTTAAATAGTATTACTATTCCTTTCTCTACTCTTAATATCTAATATTTCTTATTAATTTTTAACTAGTAGTCTTAACTAAGTAGGTAAGTAGTAATATCTGATTTTAGATATCTATTATATTTGTTAAAACCTTCTAGATAATACTACTACTATTTAATAGTATTATTCTTTAAGCTAGTAACTGTCTATAAGTCTCTCTTCTCTAGGTAGTCGTTTAGTACTACCTATTCTAGTCTAGGTTTTTTGAATTCGGTGGTTTCTCTTCTAGTAATAAGGCTAACTATTATTACTTAATCTAGTTTATTCTAAATAATTATATAAGATATTAAGACTATAGAGTTGATTCTCTAAGTAGAATATAGACTCTAAAAATCAGGTTTCTAATTTTCTATATATATCTATTTATTCTCTCTCTTAAAAGTTCTAATAAATATCTATATCTTATCTTATTTAGGCTTATATATTCTTAGATCTATCTCTAACGAATTAGATACTAATTCTAACAACTCTAATAAACTTATTAATAGTAGTAATTTATATTCTACTTAAAGAGGTAATTTATAATTTATCTCTAACTATATATTATAATATTCTTTAAGTAGTAGATCTCTATTATTATTAGTATTTTAAACTCTACTAGCTTATAACTCGATTTCTTTATTTAACTATTAGTATATAACGTCTACTATTATATCTACAACGTCTATTTTAATCTATATACTATATTCTCTAGCTTTAAGCTTCTTATTTATAAGTTTAATTTTATTAAGTAATACTACTTTCTTATAAACTATAGCGTTAATTCGTTTCTTTCTATTAGAGTCTTTCTTCTTACTATACTTATTTACTCTATAGCTAAAAAGGCTATAGTTATAATATAAGTTCTACTTATATTAACGATTTCGCTTCTCTTAAGAAAGTTCTTCTTTCTTTAGAAAGGTTTTCTTCTATATAACGTTTACCTTCTTACTATACTTAACGTAGAAGTGTTTCTACTTTCCTAACTCTTTACTCTTTTCTCTATATCTAGAGTTACTTTTTCTAAATTCGTATAAGTAGTTATCTAACTAGACGACCTTCTTAATTATATCTATAATAGTTAAGAATTATATATTCTATTTAGCTATTTCTTTATAAATATATACTTTTAATCCTCTATAGAAGAGTTCTATAAAAGCAATAGTATTCTATCTTAATTTTATTCTATAATATTAGAATTTATTCGTATAATCTATTACTAATCCAGTTTAGCGTAGATCTAAAAGCTTACGTATAGTAGTTTAAATAGCGTTGAAATCTCTAAAGACTTTTCTAATAGTTGTCTTAAATTCTCTCTAAGATTTAAATATAATCTTAGTTAATTCTATCTTTCTATCTTTATTCTTATTCTCGAAGAAATTCTTAAGATATAGCTAAGCCTATTCTAATACTAATCCTTTTAAGTAAGAGATAGTAAAGATAGTTTATAAATTATAATTACCTTTGAATTTATTAGAATTAAAGTTAAAGTAGATATCTATTTAGAGAAGGAATAAGTTAAGTTCTTTACGCTTCTTATAATATATATCTAGTATCTTAACTTTAATAGACTTAAGTGCTTTAACCTTATAAAGCTGGAGAGCGTCTAGTATACTAATATTATCGTCGTTCCTAGGTAACTATATACTAGCAGGTGTTCTTCTAGTAGTACTTCTAGATATTCCTATAATATTAACTTAACTAGTATTTAGGCTAGCTACAGCGAGGGTTACTAGAGCTATAGTAACTAAACTTCTAAGCAGGTGCTTAAAGTATAACGAAACTTAAACGAACTAAACAAAGATAACTAAGTCTCGAAGGTTGATATATAGATAAGAAGTATAGGTACGCCGAGTTGTTTACTTAGAAGTAAACTCGTTACTTATATCAAAGATATTAAATAAGATAATAAGATTAATAACTGTTAGTATAACTTAGTAGCTAATAGTATAATATAAAAAGAGTATATTATCGTTCGTTTATATAGAGCAAAGTAAGCTGCTCTGTCTACTTAAATAGACCTTAAGCGAGAAAGTTACATAGAGTGCTATTTACTTATTATTATACCGACACTGGCACTTCTTTAAAACAGTGGAAGTTACTATCTAAAAATCATTAAAATCTCTTATCTCGTCTAGCTAATTATAACTCTCTATTCTATATCCTCGACTAATAAGAGCGTTCTATTCAGAGGTCTTATTATCTCTTATTCCGTTCTACCTATTCTATAAGCTTAATATCTAGCTTACTAGTATCGATTAGCTTTTATAGAGCGTTATAGTAGTCCTTCTTCGTTATAGCGTCCGCGGGATTACTCTTGCTATCGATCTACTTAATTTCGTCGATCTCTCTTAACTTATATACTTCTTATAAGTATATAACGTTAATTATTAAGCGCTTCTCCTTAGTAGTGCCTAATTTGGTTATATATTCGTAAATAGACTTCGAATCAGTATATATAATAAGCGGGACTTTAAAGCCTAAGATACTTTCTAGAGTTGATTTAACAGAAGTAGCAGCGTCGAATCCGAAGCTTATTATATATAATTCTAAGGCTAAAACGCTACGAGTCACTCTTTTATACTTAGTAGAAGACTAATATAAAATATTAGTATTATAGTCCTTATCTACTAGTACTATAACGTAGCCGATTTATAATAATAAGTCCTTATTATTCGCAAAAGAGCTATCTATAAAGGCGTATAATTTAAGCGAGTTTTGGTCTAATTTGACGTATTTAAGCTCTCTTATAGTATTGTCGATTTGCTATTGAATTCTCTTATTAAGAAAGCTAATATTATCCTCTTATAGATTAGTTAACTAGATAGTATATAACAAGTCGAATACTACTTCTAGCTAGGATACTATTACTAAATATACTTTATAAGTACGCTAAGCAATATATTAATCCTTAGTAGATACTATATAAGAAGTGTCTTTAGTATTAGATATCTCCGCTAGTACCTTTTATACTAATTTCAAGTGCTTTACGTAATCCTAGGTAAGCGTAAATAAGCTATCTGTATACTTACTAATTAGCCCTCTATTAAACTAGATTAGATAGGTAATAGTAAGTTCTTATCTATTCTTTGATATAAATCCGGCTTTCTTAATAGCACTTTCTTTCTTAGCTATAAAAGCATCGTTTATAAGTATAAGAGTATTATCTGTTTAAAGTTCTACTACTCTAAAAGGTTTATCTAATTATTTAGTATATAAAAGACAGGGGTTGAAAGTAGATTGTTCTATTATAAGCTTCCTAGTATAGTATTTATAGTACGTTGTAAACTAGTGGTTTCTAGCTTCTAGAATACTATATAATAGCTTAATAACTTTAAAGAACATATCCTCCTACTGTAGATATCCCTTTAGTAGACGTATAAAGAACTTTCGATTTAGTTCTATAAGTAACTAAGTGTATACTTATATAATATCCTAAATATAAACTCGTAAATCCAGGTATACTACTATAAGTATAAGAATAATTCTCTAACTTACTCTTTAGATAGTAGAGGCCTAGGTAAGAACTAAGGACTTTCTATTATTATTATATACTTAGATAACTAGTCTTAACTTTGTAAAAGTAAGTGCTATACTCTTAAATTTGATATTATCTACGAACTGTAATCTAAAGATTCTAGTATTAGAAGGTAGGTTATCCTAGGTAACGATCTTAAAGACGCTTTAATCAGTTAGTCTATTAACTTTCTTCTATTATAACTCGACGTATATTATACTATTATTAGCTACGAATACTTTAATATCGTATTCCTCTTTAATAGAAGAGAGGAAAGTCTTAATATCGCTAATAGTAATATAGCTCTTAGTTTTATTAATAAAAGCGTCTATCTCTTAAAACAGAGTCTTAAAAGGCTTATTTTATAGTCTTAGGTGCTTTCGTAGTCTTCCTTATCTACGCTTCTAGACTAGTTCTATTGTCGATTCTAGAGGATCGGTAAGGTTATCTTATTATTAGACTTGCGACTAGTGAAGTTAGTATCGAGTTCGTAGGTAGGATCGAGGCGTCTCTTAAGGCTTAGTTCCTTAGGATTATAGTGTTATCTTAAACAACGGTGTCGTTCTAGAAATATCTCTAACCGCCGGTGCTGTTCTAGAGTCTTTAAAGACTTCTTCGAAGTATAGCTTTACTATCGTAGATCTAAATCTTATAAGACTACTTAGTAGTAACATAATATAGTTCTTATTTTCGATTCCTTATAATAAAAAGAGGCTGGTCTAGTACTTTTTATACTTATACTAGACGAGCACTTTAGAGTTTAGTAGTAATTCTTTAATTCCGCTAGATAAGAGACTATTCTAAGTATTAAGAGCATCGTTAACTTATTACTTAGTAAGTAACTTATATACTTCCTTAGTAGCCTTCTTATACGTCTTAGATCTCTAGGAAATTATATACGAAGAGGTATTATTCTCGGCTATACGAGAGTAGGCACTATATACAAGTAAAGTAGGTACTAAACCGTTAGATATTACGAATTACGTTATACGTAGTAAGTAGTCTAGACAGCGCTCTAATAGAATAAGATACGATATCTAGGAAATAGAAGGTAATATAGAAGGGAATTAGTAATATAAAGGTATTTAGATATTCTAGGATCTTACTATTAGATAACCGTTAGTAGTTATATAATAGATTCTCTTAGATCTCTTAAGAGATCTGGAGGAATCTAGGTAGTACGAGAGGTCCTATATATACTAGTATATCTGCTATTAGATAGAAGCTTCGTACTTAACTTTAGTTATTAATCTTATTATCTTGTTTAATATCTTTGATATAAGTAACGAGTTTACTTCTAAGTAAATAATCTATTACGTCTATACTTCTTACTTATATACTAATCTTTAAGACTTAGTTATCTTTGTTTAGTTCGTTTAAGTTTTATTATACTTTAAGCACCTGCTTTGAAGTACTACTAATATAATATCGAAAACTATACTATCCTTAGGTTCGACCTTTATACTACCCCTAGCGCTAATAATACCGGTAGTACTAGTTACTACTCTTAGAGAGGAAGTGAAATTACTAGTACTAAGAACGTTTAACAGCTTCTTAGAGAAACTTGCTAAGTTTATTATAAAAGCTTTAATATACTTGAACTTTTACTTAGTATAGTTTACTTATAAAACTGATTAAGTTATATAGCTTACTACCTGTCTTAAGAGAGTAGTATATAACTAGATAGAGCTATATTTAGAGGATTTTTAGAAAAATAAAATATTAAATAGAAAAGTATTAAACCTTATAAGTAAAAGCACTTTAGAATTGTTTTTAACTATTACTAGATTTAAGAAAGGAATTAACTAGGTGTTTATAGATATAGATTTAAAGAAAAAAGTAGTATAAGCTTTATACAGCCTTTAATAAAAGGGTTTAGCTACTAAATATACGTTAATATTCTAGTAATACTCTATATATCTTAGCTAGAACGACGAAGCTTTATATAAGCAGTACTATAGAGGATTAAAGAACAGTATTAAGAATAAATTAGCTAGAGATAACTTCTTAGACATACTTAATAAGTTAACTAATAATATAATTAAGATTAATAATTAGAATTATAAGCAGAGTCTAGAGAAGAAGAGTAGTTATAGACATCGATATTAAGAAAAGAGTAGGAAAAAGAACTATAGAGATTCTATAGAAATTAATATTACTTAGAAGTATTAAGTCTAAGAAAAAGGAACTTAAGATAGAGACCTACTAAAGAAAGAGCTTTCCTAGAAAGAGCGAGATCGTTGTTATAAGTAGAACTTATATTATAACTATAGCCTCTCTAGCTATAGAGTAAATAAGTATAGTAAGAAGAAAGACTCTAAAGGGAAATAAGTTAATACTACTATCTAAAAAGAAGTAGCTTTACTAGAAAGAATTAAACTTATAGATAAAGAACTTAAGACTAGAGAATATAGTACGTAGATTGAAATAAATACCTTAGATATAATAGTAGGTGCTATATACCTATAGCTAAACGAAGGAATTAAGCTATAAGTTAGTAAGGTTTAAGATACTAATAATAGTAGGAATCTACTTCTTAAAGAATATAATAATATATAGTTAGAAATAGATTATAAATTACCTTTTTAAGTAGAATATAAGTTACTACTATTAACTAGTTTATTAGAGTTATTAGAATTAGAATCTAATTTATTAGAAGTAAATCTAAGAATATATAAGCCTAAATAAGGCGAGATATAGGTATTTATTAGAACTTTTAAGAGAAGGAATAGATAGGTATATATAGAAAACTAGAAACCTGATTTCTAGAGCTTATATTCTACTTAAGAAATTAACTCTACTATTTTAACTACCTATAAAATAGTTTAAAATGAATAAGATAGAGTAATATTAGTAAGCCTTGTTACTAGAAGGGAAACTATTAAATTTAAAGAACTTAGACTAGAATAAGTATTATTTAGTAAGCTGTTTAGTACGTCTAAGATAGGAGATATATAGATAGTCGTAGATCTTTAAGAAGGAACTAGCTTATAGTAATAGCAGGGTTCTAATAACTTTATAAAATGCTTAAAACCTAGTTTCTTAGGTATATAATCTAATAATAAGAAAGCTATACTAGAAATAAGAGGCTAGTATACTATAGTCGCTTTAGTTAGAAAAGTCGGAGTAATATTTTAGGAATCTAGAAATAGAAAGTTATTTAGTATAACTTTTTAGGAAATAAATGAATATAATATAGACTAAGAAATAGAGTTAGTATAAAGAGAGCTCTACTAACTAATAATCGGAGAGCTAAACGCTACTTCTAGAGAAAATCAGTTAGTTATAACTATAAAGATAAAGAGAAGAAACTTCGAGTTATAATTAACTCTAGAGCAATAGGTAATTTCCTCTCTCTAATAGCTTTAAGAAAGCTAAACGTTCTAACTAAGGATATAAAACTATACTACCTAGAGGTAGTCGACAGAATAGACATTGTCTACTAAGATAGGATTATAGATTAGTAAACTATTCTAATAAAAGTTAATATTAAAGGATACTACTTAGATATATAATTTAATATTATTAAGATAGGAAGTAAAGAAGTAATACTTAGTATACTATAGATTTAGAAATATAATCTAGATATTAACTAAAAGGCTTAAATATTAACCTTTAGTTAATATAATTATATAGGTTTATAATTATAAATATAAGGCTAGAATAAAGTTAGTACTACCTCTTCTAAGACGCTAGAACACCTTGCTTAGGGTCCTCTATAGAATAGTAGAACTGCTAATAATAAAATACCTATATAGTATAGAGAATTTAAAGCTTTATTTAAAAACCTAGAAGACTTATAAGCCTTGTTAAAACATTATCTATAGGATTATAAGATTAAACTAAAAGAGGGTTATTACCTTTTAAAGTAGAAGCTTCGGTTATATAACTAGAAAACCCTATAGAGAATAGAAAGTTATATAAGAGAAGGTATTAAGAAGAGATATATTAGAAAATCTAAGTTATATATTACCTTAAATATATTTATTATTAAGAAAAAAGATAACCTAGATAAGAGAGTATATGTTAATTATAGAGAAGTAAATCACGTTATAGTTAAGAACGCTTATCTACTACTATTTAGCTAATACTTATAAGATAAGTTAGATAAGGTAGTACGATTTACGAAACTAGATTAATAAAACGCTTATAAACTTATATAAATAAAAGTTAAAGATAAATAGAAGATAGTATTTACTTTACTATTAGACCTTTATAAATATATAGTTATACTATTTAGACTTTATAATATACTAGCTATATATTAGAGATAAAATAATAATATTCTAAGAGATCTTCTAAGAGTAATAGTAATCTATTATCTAGATAATATCTTAATATTCTTAGAAAAAGAAGAAGAATATAAGAGATATATTAAAGAAGTTTTATAATAACTTATAAAAGTAAACTCTTAGTTAAAACTCTTAAAATACGAGTTTAGAGTAACTTAGATACTTTTTCTAAGATAGGTATTTAACTTAGAGAAAATAGAAATAGATCTAGTAAAGATCTAAGACGTCTTAAACTAGAAGTTACTAGAGAATATAAAAGATATATAGTCCTTTTTTAGATTTATAAACTTTTATTATCTATTTATCTAAGACTATATAAAGATTGCTAAACTAATATCGATACTAGTTAAGAAAGCTATTAAGTTTAATTAGAATAAATAGATAGAGAATGCTTTTTAGAAAATTAAAGTAAAGTTTATAAAAAGACCTATTTTATACGATTTTAATAAAGATAAACCTAGTATAATTAAAATAGATACCTTAGATATAGTAGTAGATACGATTTACTTATAACTAAATAATAAAGGAAAACTTATATCTATTATATATTATTCTAAAACATTTAACCTAGTATAATAGAACTATAACATTTTTAATAAAGAACTACTTACTATAGTATTAGCTTTAGAATACTAGAGAATTTATTTATAGCTAGTAAAATACTAAGTTATAGTTTTATCTAACTATAAGAATCTTAAGATATTTATAATAACTAAGGAACTTATAATAAGATAGTTAGCTAGATAGTTAGAGATATTAGAAGGGTTTAATATTATTATATAATATATAAAGAGAATATTAAACACTTAAGTTAATACTCTTAGCTAGAAACTTAGATATTAGAGAAATAAAAAGTATAAAAAGATTACGATCTTAAAAACTCTTAATAATAGAGACTTAGTATCTACTATATATAAAATAGCAGTAATAAATAATATCTAGATAGATAAAATTTAGAATATATATAAAGGTTATAATTAGTATATAAAAGGGAAATTATAGGTTCCTAGTTTATATATAAAGGAGTTTATATAAGAATACTATACTACGCCTACTTATAGCTACTAAGGAATTTATAGAACTCTCTAGAGAATAAGATAATACTACTATATTAATCGATTATCTACGATAGTTAAGGAAGTAATAGTAGAATATAATACCTATACTAGGAATAAAGCTTTCTACTATACTCTTTATAAATAGATAAATACTACTCTAATACTATAGATACCTTAGAAATCGATATCTATAGATTTTATTATTAAATTACTAAAATCTAAAGACCTAATAATAGGAGTTAAATATAACGTAATCCTAGTTATTATAAAACGACTTACGAAGTATATAGTTCTAATAATATATATAGAGTTAAGTATAGCTAAGGAATTAGTATTTATATTCCTTAGAGAAGTAGTTTTAAGATATAGACTACTTAAAGAGATACTCTTAGATAGAGATAAACTCTTTACTTTAAAATTTTAGATCGCTCTTATAAAACGATTAGATGTAAAAAGAAAGCTTTTTATAGCTTTCTACTCTTAGATAAATAGAGGAAACGAACGTATAAATTAAGTAGTTAAAATATACCTTTATTATTATATAAACTACTAGTAAAATAACTAGGTAGAACTACTATCTTTAGTATAGTTTACTTATAATAGTTTAATAATAGAAATAATACTTATTATACTATTTTATATTAATTATAAATATAAATTATTAGTATATTAAGAGCTACTATCTATAACTATTAATAACTAACTTACTTATATTTATATCTTAAGAATAAAGAGTCTATATAAGAAACTTATAAAGGACTTGAAATTCGTAGTAGAAAGAAACATATACTACTATAATAAACAACGTAGTTAGAAGCTAATATTAAAAGAGAGAGATAAAGTCTACTTAATATAGAAAAATATTAATATAAAAAGACTAAGTAATAAACTAGATTATAAAAAACTTAGACTATTTAAAATTAAATAAGTTAGAGGACCTTTAAATTATAAATTAGTACTACTAAAGATAATAAACATCTATCTAGTGTTCTATATATCCTTACTTAAACTAGTATTACCGAGGGCATTACTAGCTCTACTTATAGAAATTCAATTAGTAAACCTAAATACTAAATACGAAGTTAAAAGGATTCTTAACTATAAACTTATTAGAGGATAAGTTAAATATCTAATTAAATAGTTAGATTACTTATATTTAGAAAATACTTAAAAGCTAAGAAGTAATCTTAACTATTACCTAGTAGAACTTTAGAAGTTTTATTAGGAAAACCTAGGTTTACTTATATTTTATAGTTTAAAGGAAAAGCTATAAAGAAGGCTAGATTAAGAGCTACTTTAGATTAGGAACTAGTAGGAATAAGTAGAGCTACTAGATAGATAATCTCTGCCTCTTACTACTCTTATTCCTCTCTTTCTTTCTCCTCCTTCTCTTTCTTTTCTACCTTCTTAGTAGTATTAAGTTTATTAAGAAAACGAAGTCTTTAATAGAACATCTTACGTTACCTTTCTTTAAGAAAGGTCTTCTACTTTTATAACTATAGAATCTTTGCTATTACCTCCTCCTCCTCTCTCTCTAGCTTCTCCTCTTATCTTTTAATAGAGGACTAGTTACTAGTATAAGAAACGTTCTTCTCTTAGGTATTATTAGTTTTATTATATTTTAGCTTTAACTAAACGTATTTAGAATATTAAGAAGATTAGAAGGTATTAATAAAACATTTATACTTTTAGGAAGTATAGTAAGAATATAGTAATATTTTATTATAAACTATTTTAATACTTTTTATAAGAAGTATTTATTCTTCTTTCTTCTTTTATATAAGGTAGAATATAATAGAAAGGAAAGGATACTACTAGTACTCTAACCGAGTTTCTTAGTTTATACTTAAGTATAAGGACATACTAGGCTAAGAAGAGGATAGTATTACGAATTACGTTATATATAGTAAGTAGTCTAGATAGCGCTCTAATAAGATAAGGTATAATATCTAGGAAATAGAAAGTAATATAAGAGGGAATTAGTAATATAAAGGTATTTAGATATTCTAGGATCTTACTATTAGATAACTGTTAATAGTTATATAATAGATCTTCTTAGATCTCTTAAAAGATCTAGAGAGATCTAGGTAGTATAAGAGGTCCTATATATACTAGCACGTCTGCTATTAGATAGAAGCTTTATACTTAACTTTAGTTATTAATCTTATTATCTTATTTAACATCTTTGATATAAGTAACGAGTTTACTTCTAAGTAAACAATCTATTGTATCTATACTTCTTACCTATATACTAACCTTTAAGACTTAGTTATCTTTGTTTAGTTCGTTTGAGTTTCGTTATATTAGGTTCTACTATATCGTTGATAGCTTTAAAAGCTATTTAGAGGGCGAAGGCCTTTATAAGACTAGGTTGTTATTCCTGGATAATTAAGTAAATATAGCGAATCGGTCTATAGTATCGTTCTACTATACTAATAGAGTTGTATACTTCTACTAGTACGGTTTTAACTTTAATTTCTATAGAATTAGCGTATCTCTTAAATTCCTTTATAACGAAGTTCTTTCTAGCGTCTATAGTAACATAGTTAGGAGGTTCTAAATAGATGTTAATCTAACTCTTTTAGAAGATCTTCTAGGTACTCTTTACACTTATATCTAGTAGAAACTCTCTAGATTAGTATCGAGTTCCTTGATTTATAATATATAATATAGGTTTCTCTTCTAAAAAGAAGATATCTATAATTATATTATAATTAAACTTAATATCGTTGTAGAGTGTAAATTTGAATCGGCTAGGTAACCTTCTATGCTTTTAGTAATACTTATAGTATTTAGTAAGATGTTATAGAATACCTTACTCGATATCGTAAACGGCACGCTTAAGTACACGCTATAAGCGTAGTATAGATAGGTAACTAAAGCGCTTATAAAGGCGTCTAATATCGACATCTATAAGGTAATATAGGGATTCTTATACAAGGTTATATACAGCCTTATTCCAGAGTAGAAAGAGGTGTCTAAATCGTTATATAATTCTAAAACGTTTCACTTTCTAACTCTTTCCGTCTTTCTAAATAAGGACGTTCTAGAGGTTATTAAGCGAGACATGTAAATGGTTTATATTATTAATATATATAATAAATAGTATATCTGAATATATAATATAGAATTCCGTATAGCTGATCGGTATACTAATCGTAATCGATCCTAGAGAGAATACGTAGCCTTTACTGAATTATATACTAATCTAGCCTTTAGTACTTTCGTTAATAGAGATATTTTAGACGTGTTTAGTATATGCTAGGTATTATTCGTATCCTACACTTGACTTTCCTCTTATACTAGTATCGATTATAACTCTAAAGAAGTAGTCTTATATATATTTCTTAGTAGTAGACGTAAATACTTCTTCTATAAACTTATAAGATATAGCGTCTAGAATTAGTAGTAGAATAAATCCGCTGAAAGTATAATCTTATACCAAGTTTATTAGACTAGCTATAATAGTCTAGGTACTCGAATTGTCGATATATCTAACGGAAGTAATTAAGTAGTAGATAACTTTAGAATCACTTTTATAATCTATTATAATTATCTAGAGCGTTTCGGATATATCTTCCTCTTCTATACGTTCTACAGTAGCGATATAAGTATAGTAGATCTTTTTAACAAATCTACTATCTTTTCTACGGAAGCTGCCTCTATTACTCTTTTACTATTTAACAAAGTAACGATTCTACTCTTCTTAAGTATAATTCTAAGATCGGTAGCCTTCCTTTCTATATATATAACACTTGTTATTCTTTCTAGATTTATACTAGTAGTAGTTATAAGAGTTACTGGAATTATTATACTTATAGAAGTAACGATCGGTTATTAGAGTTTTAGTATTTAAGTTATTATAGCTTACTTCGTAATTACGAATAGAGCTTCTTAAAAAGGTAATAGTACTTTAAAGTAACGAGTTTTATAGTAAGGTTAAGTATATACTTCGGTATTCTAGTACTTCCTCGTATACTATAAGTAGCTTATTAGCTAATTATCTATCGCTTTATATGTCTTTAGAAAGTCTATATCGAAGTTCTTCTAATTTAGATAGTATGTTCTCAAAGCACTAGCTAGGAGTCTTTTCTAAATATTCTAGCTTAGCCTTCGTATATAGGAATATAATACGATTCTATTCAGAGAATTAACCTCTAGAGTATAGCTCGTTCTTAAAATACAACTAGATAGCTATAGAAAGAACGTCGTATAACTGATTAGTCTCTTCCTTAAAGACACTAGTGTAAAAGTGGTTTAATACCTAACTCTTAAGTATAATTAGAAAGGTAAGATTATATACTAAAGGTAATATACTATAACGGTTATATATATCCTTGAATATTCTTAACTTAAGCTTAAAGTTATCTTCTTTACTACTGTACTTTTGTTTATTTAAATATAACTTTATAAGATTACTAAGTGCAAAGACAGGGTTGTCTATCTAGCTATTACTAGAATAGCTGCCTATAGCTGGTTAGCTTATAAGAGCGTTCTAGGTTATAAAAGCTGCTAGTGGAGTTATAAGAGCTACTACTAATAGAGTTACAGAGATAGGAATATTACTTACAAAAGCGTTTAAAGTAGTACTCGAAGTAGAAGGATTCTAGTATCCTAGAAGAAGTTTAAGGAATCGGTTAAGGTGTTTTTTAAGATACTTATATCTCGTAGCTATCTCTTTAGATTAAGTCTCTAACTTATATACTTAGTCTCTTAATTCTTAGATTACCTATTTAGGCTTTATAAGTTCTTAAGCCGTATTATAAAGTGTCTTTAATATAATAGCCTTATATCTATCTATCTCTACCTATATACCTCGATTATATAGTAACTTATATATCTTAATAAGAGTACTTCTTCCTATGTTTATAAACTTCGATTCTAGCTAGTTATTAAAGTCTATATAATATATCTCCTAGAGATAATCGTTATATATATTATCGACATCGTATTCCTCTAACTTTATGTTTATATAGGCCGTAGCCTTCTTGTCTTCAACCTACTATAGTAGTGGTGCTATAGTATCGGTAGTGTCGACGAAGTTGTTAGTACTTAAAGTAGTAGAGGATATCTTATCTTATACTAGGTAAATAGTACGTTGTAATCTTGTTTTATAATTTTGTTTTTATATAAGTCACTCTTTTAATACTTATAAGTTATTAAAATCGGGTGAATTGTCTTTGTATAATAGCCGTTCTAAAGGGTTCAAGAGCGGTTATAAAAGCGTTTATAAGTAGAGTGGTATTATAAGTCGAAGAGGTTATAAAGTTATAAGGTTATATTATAAGTCGAAGAGATTATAAGGTTATAAGAGTATTATAATTCGGAGAGATTATAAGGTTATAAGAGTATTATAATTCAGAGAGATTATAAGATTATTATAACTATACTACAAGTCTAAGAGTTTATAGTAGTATTGTCGAGAGTGTAACTAGTAAAAGGAGTCTCTTCCGAGAAGAGGAGTCTACTTTGTATAACTACGTAACTATACGTAAGCTTACGATTCTAAGAACCGCGATACGTATAGTTAGTTTTTCTAATCTACGCGCGCGACACTAATCAGTGTTAGTATAACTTAGTAGCTAATAGTATAATATAAAAAGAGTATATTATCGTTCGTATATATAGAGTAAAGTAAGCTGCTCTGTCTACTTAAATAGACCTTAAGCGAGAAGGTTACGTAGAGTACTATTTACTTATTATTATACCGATAATAACTAAAGTTAAGTACGAAGCGCCTATCTAATAGTAGACGTGCTAGTCTTATATAGAACCTTCGTTTATATTAGAGTCCTGTTTAATAGAAGTCTCGAAGATAGAGTCCGACTCTATTTCTAGGACTTCTTAAAACTAGACTCTATTACCTAACTACTTCTAACCGAGTTACGTAATATAACTATAATAAGATCTTAGGATTATATATTCTACTATATTTAATTCTTTTCTTTCTTTCAGAGTTATAAATAGTATTTGTTCTATTAAAGCGTCGCTTAGACTTTACTTAGTCACGTACTAGTATATAATTCGTAATAGGTAGATAGACGTAATAGAGTCCTTAGTTGTATTTTAAGCTATGAAATTATAGAATCTAGGTTATATAGTACTAATCTAGATTATTGAAAACCTTCTCGAATATTTGATTTAGTTATTATTATATAAAAGATAGTATAGAATATAGATAAGAAATCCTTCTTAGAAATATATATATAATATATAGTCGTATTAATTTCTTAAGTTCGGTACTATATAGCTTTTTTAATACTTGAAAATATTCTATATTAAGTAGCTAGAGTCTATAAGAGGAATAAGCCAGTATATAAAGAGTAATAATATTATTACTTTTATAAAAAAGCTTAAAATCGACTAAGTAGTAGCTTTCATAGCTATTAAGTATAAGAAGCCGGTAAATACTCTTCGTTCGAAGCTTTATATACTAATTAAAATAAATAATCTAATCTAAGTCTTATTTATTTATTATTTAGCTATTTATAGTTATAGTAATTACCTAATCACGTAGTAATTAGCTGTTTTCAAACTAGAAGAAGAGGTGATTCTTCTCTACTAAAATAATATATAAAGATACTATAAAGCTATATAACCTAATACCTTGAATTACTATTACCTATTCCCGGTTTTCTTACTATACTATACGAGGCTAAGAAAGCCTTTTAGTACTTATAATAACTATTTCCGATATAATTTAGCTTATATAAAACCTAGTCTTATTAAAGTTATAAATATCCTCTTTCTAAATCTTATATTTATTAATTATATTTCGTATAAGACGAAACTACGTGTTATACGCGTCCGGATCTTCGTATTAGACTCTTTAGTAATTAATCCTTTAATTAAAACACGTCTTAAGTTCCAGTTATTATTATATAAAGTTCGAAGTCTAGTTCTTACTAACACGTTCTATACCTCGCTCTAAGAGAATACGATTCGCTATATCTTTAATATAATATATTTATAGAGGAAATAATTAAGAATCTAGGTCGAGAATATATTATATAATAACTCTTTCTTCGATCTCTATAAGTTTTTAAGAATTAGTAATAGAATCTTATTATAATAATATTCCGTAAGTTCGATTAAGTATTATTATATAAGATACTTTATAAATCCGTGTAATCTTCTTAGCTTTAGGTAATAGATAAGATAGATATTACTTACTAAAATAGAGTAATTAACTAGTAAACTATTTTAATAAAAACCTATATTAAAGAATATATCTTAGATAACGTAGTTTATTAGCGAGTCGTATATATTACTAAGTCGCGTACTTTTTTTATATATAAAAAACGTTCGTACGTAACTGTGCACTTTCTTTATTTATTAATATAAAATAGTAAAATTAAAAATTTACTTTTATTATTATATAAATAAATAGGATTTTAATTTTTAAGAGCTTATTAATTATAATTACTTAGTTATTAAGAAAACAAATAAAAAAATATAAATATAAGAGTAATTTTAAGCGAATTAGCTAATAAGCTTAGTAAGCTTTTGAAAATTAAAATCCTATTTATTTATATAATAATAAAACTAAATTTTTAATTTTACTATTTTATATTAATAAATAAAGAAAGTACACGGTTACGTACGAACGTTTTTTATATATAAAAAAAGTACGCGACTCGGTAATATACGCGACTCGCTAATAAACCACGTTATATAATTTGATATTATTAAAATAAGAAGTAAGAAGATAATACTTAGTATATTATAGATTTAAGAATATAATCTAGATATTAACTAGAAGGCTAGACTAGTAATCTTTAGCTAATATAATTATATAGGTTTATAATTTTAACTATAAGACTAGAATAAGCTTATTACTACCTCTTCTAATATATCTAGATACCTAGTCTAGGGTTCTCTATAAGATAGTAAGAAAGCTAAACCAAAGATATCTATATAGTATAAAGAATTTAAGAAATTATTTAAAAACCTAGAGAATATATAAACTCTTTTTAAATATTAATTATAGGATTATAAGATTAAATTAAAAGAGAGTTATAAGTAGAGAAGTGAGAAAGTACGCGGTATACTAATATATATAGTATACTAATAAACTATATTAAGTAAAAACAAAGACGAATAATATATTATAATAGAGATTAAAGAATAGATTATTTATAAGAAGAGAAGAGAGAAGCTCTTTATACTCTCTAGCTATTTATATATCTATAAAAGAATATATCTATAATTATTATAAGCTGAATATAATAAGATTAATAGATAAGATAGTCTTATTATAAAGAGAATTAACTAAGAAAGAAAAGAAAGAAAGTCTATTCTATATACGAGGAAAGAGGTTTTATATATATAGACTATATATAATTACCGGTTATTAGAACGCTATTAGAACCTCTTACGTCGAGGTTATATAAGATTATATAAAGTTACGTTTTATATAAATATTAATAGACTAAATACTTTTTAAGTATAAACTATTATAATAATCTCGCTTAGTAAATTACTTAAAAGCGAGCCTATTTACTAAGTTAAAAACTCTTATATACTTCTAGTATACTTAGTATATCTAGTATAAGTATACTAGCTAGTATAACTATTATAGAAATATACTATTAGTATACTTAAAACTAAAGTATACTAGATATACTAGATATACTAGGAGTACTAGCTAGTATACCTAGTACTTAAAAGTTTTTCGTAATAGAGAGTGGATTGTAATATAGATAAAAAATGAAGCTATTCAGACCACTTCGTTTGTATCACGTGAATCTAAATTTGATCATCGGTGTTTCTTCGGGAAGCACGGGTACTTATCTTGATAAGAAATATCCTCCGATCGCGATCCTTTATTCTTCTGGATGCCATCAACATGGACTGCTTCCCTCATAAGCAGATCTCAATCATTACCTGTGTATCGGTAGAGGACTTCCACATTGTAACAAGTCAATAGAGGACCATCCCTTCTGGAAAACCCGGATCCAAAGTGTTGGCAACGGTCCCTGGTTCTTTGGACCTCGACACCGCCACGTCTTTTTCTACACAGAACCCCCTTCCGAACTTGCCCGAATAGATTCCCTCGCATGTCATAGACATCCAGATCATTGCCCACTGTATCCTACACCAAGTGGCTCGATAAAAACAGCAGAACAGGAAAAAACCGCTTATTGTGGCCTGTTCTCGGCCGTTCTTCGTCAAGTTGGCCAAATCGTCTGATTCGGGATTCGGAGAACGAGAGACATAAATCCATCCTTTTCCTCAATTTCTCTAGTCATCAAACTCTTATTTTTGTTTCTTTATCTTCCTTTGATACCTTATATACACCAAAATGGCCAATCCTGCTGGAATCGAATCACTCCCCAACGAGGTTGGTATTCGTCCTTTGCATTACGCAGATGGTCTAACAGTCATAGATTCTTCACTCGATCGTCTCTTCCTTTTCCACTCGCAGAGTTCTCCTACTTACTCCTGTCTCCCGTCGTTTCCATGATATAATAATTCGAATACTTCAATATCGACTTCTCCGAGCGGCTTCCTCTAAAGATCATCAATTGATTCTCGAATGCTACCACCCTTCCGCCAAATTCTACACCCCATACCTTCTCTGTGAATACCTCGATACCCCTGGACTCAACCTCGATGATGATCAATGCGGATCTGAAGGGGCTTGTGGAAGTTTGGGGAAACTTTCCAAATTGTACTCATATTTTTGCCCCATCAAACCGGAATTTGATCGAAGAGTCGTATTTCCACATCCTGCTGGTGGATGGCCTACTCTTCCACCAATGGGACTGGTGAACAAACACGAAAAACTCGTCTGTCAGGATATACATCTGGAATCCCACGAGTTGTTCAGTCAATTGGTAACCACGACAAATCTTGTCAAAATGGGGCCCAAGCCAGGTATCTTCATGAGTTCTGTTCCTATCGGAGAAGGACTTACGAGGGTGTGGAGAAATTGGCTATCTGAACAGGCAAATCACAAGAGAGTTGGTGAGGAGAGAGAGAAGAACCTTTTGTGGTCCGACTCGCATAGCAATGTCGGACTTGGAATGAATGTTGAAGAGATAGCTTCGCCAATAGAGCCAGTATTTCTTCGGCCGGGCGAGGATCCAGCTGTGAGCTATACACTGCAGTTCAAAGGTAACTTGCGCCATCTCTCCCCTCAACTCAGAAGTTTTCTAACGAGATAACAGAAGTGGCGATCCGAACATCGCAGCTATTGTTGAAATTGGAGGATGCTTTGTGTCAAGAAGTCAATCATTCAGGTAAAGCAATCGTCTTTGGATCCTGGGTTTCGTGAACGGTGTCACTTCGATATATCGATTGTTATCAGAAACGTTTGGGATAATGAAACTCGATTTTCTAATTTCTGCTGGCACAATGGGATTGAATATTCGAAACGTTTAGAACAATGGAGCTCGATTATCCAACTTCAACTGGGACAACGAGATTGATTCTTCGAAACATTTGGAATAACGATCTTGTCGAGCGAACGACAACCTGACCCTCTTGGCCTACCTAGACTTACCAATATGCACAGGTTTACTTTGTGGTTTAGATGGGGAATACATCGGAGCGTGTTGTTATGTTTGAAGATGTTTGGGCAAAAGCGGGATGATGTAGATGAAGGCACAATGTGCCTGGTTGCGGGAAAGCATCGATGGCATGTTGTTGCATGACGTAATCCCACGTCCTTTACCAAAAAAACATGCTGAAACCCAACTCGACGACCATGAGAAATTGTCGGAGGCATATATATCTGGGCAGGCCAAGCGGTGGTCGTGCCTAGGAACTTTCTTGTATACCGTTAGGGATTTTGAGTAAATGGAGTTAAGGATGGATGGATTGATGTTGTGTTGGAATTTTAGAGAAAACTTGGGCTTAGGAGAGATAATAGATGGCTTTCGTTGTTATACTCTTTCAGTGCATTTAGATTTCTACTTCACCTTTGAATGCGGGAATATCCGTGTATACCATTGTTTCTGCATTCCAGCATTTTCCAGTAGTTGTCGGAGACCTGTGCCACGCATCGACAGACCCAACAAATCCTAAGGTCAGGTAGAATCAAAGTGATTCTCTAGATTGACTTACTAGAAAACTCCTATCAGAAACTAATATTAGTGTGGGAAATGATAGTGCGGGGCGAGTCGGACCGAGCCGGGCCGAGCTCGTAGTGGCATCGGAAGTGGCGTTAGGCATAGCGTCGGGAGTAGAAAAGAAGAAAGAGTAAGGAGAAGAAGACTGACTTTTGTAATAATTACTTAATTATGAATTAGATAGTACTATTTAACTTGTATAACTCTTAGAAATATCGACTATTTACTTATATACTTACAGTTTCTATTTATAGTACTACTTAGAGTACCACTTAAGTAGTCTTAAGTAACTACTCTACTCTACTCTGAGTAACTTAGAGTACTGCTTGAGTAGTTGAGTATTTTGTGTCCACACTGGTTCAAATTATCAGAAATTATCGTCTGTAGAGTATCTATTTGGGATCAATTGGGGGTTATTGATACCGCGGTTTTTGTCCACAAGTCTCATCGTCACAGCAATCTAAGCTTTTATGGAAGAGGTTTGGCAATTATATGTATTAAGCCAATCTACATTGTCGATGAAGACATGTAGTAATATATACAAAAGAAGTGCTCCTCTCAGTATTTGACAGCGAGCGTCAGCCCAGGTGCTTTCCACAAAACAGGTTAGTCAATGATTGAGATCATTTATTTGACACTGATAGTGTAGGCGGAGGTGGTGAAAACAGCGCTGGTACCTAGATTTGGAATTAGTGCATGCCTCAATAAAAGTGTGAACTAAGAACTTACCAGAGAAAGGCTCGGTTCCGGCCTGGAGACTGGTGACAACACTGCTAGTGCTGACTCCCTGGGAAGTTGTCAAGTAGGTGAGGAAGAGCTTGAGATCGGCAGCGAAGTTTCCAATGTTTGATGGTGCAATGAAGGAGAAGACGGTGGTGTCGCCATTTGGGCCCTTGTAAAGCTTCCATGTTGTACCGGCAATGGTTGGGGTGGCAATTGTGGATCCAGTCGATGAAATTGGTCCAGCTCCACCATAAGCTCCGAGCCAGATCATGATCTCGTAGGAGTTGCTGGCTCCAACGGAAGGCGCAAGCCAGAGATCGTAAGCAACATCGGCGACCATGTTGGTTCCAGTGTATCTGAGTTATAGTTAGGAAATGTAGCAAAATAGTTGAACGGAAGAGACATACCTCCACACCCATGTAGATGGGATGGAAGAGATTGCTGAGATTTGCTTGTTGACAGCCTCAAGTGCAACGTTTGAGTAAGACTTGACTTGGCCGGCGCCTCCAACCCAAGTCCAGCTGGTGGACCAAACGAAT
The DNA here is from genome assembly GCA_001414485.1 of Calycina herbarum. Lineage (NCBI taxonomy): Eukaryota > Fungi > Ascomycota > Leotiomycetes > Helotiales > Pezizellaceae > Calycina > Calycina herbarum. The sequence goes on along the minus strand of LLEY01000082.1, from coordinate 187,906 downwards.
GACAAGGCACTGCTGACAGAGGTGAAAGTTGTGCATTGGGATCCGGATGTGGCTTGAGCAGCTCCCCAGTTGTTGTGGTAAACCGTATATCCCGCCGTGGCTACTGTTCCCCAGTTTCCACACATCGTTGAAGCAGCGCGTTTCTCGACCTCAACTGGAGTTGGGGTAGCCATTGTGGTCATAGCCAGCACGGCGGAAACGAGGGATGTTGAGAACTTCATGTTGAGGAGCAAAAATTAGACAAACGGCAAAAGATTGAGGCGAGAATAGCAAAAGAGAGAATGGACAGTTGCTGTTGGCTGATAAAAAAGCCTACGAAAAAGAGGAACGCAAGGAAACTTATACTCTGTACCCATCACGGGAAACGACGGAAGCCAAATGAACAAGCATCGCGAACCAAAGCGACATCCTTGACGCACGATATTAATTCAAGATGAATTGTGGATGGAAAGTATTTTCCAGATCTCGGGTTTGCGCATGTTTACCGGGACTGGGGAAATTTGCCCCATTAATGTGTTTGAGATATAATTGCGGACGCTTGCAAGGTTCAACCTCGGGGTGGACTTTTGAAGTCGATGTCAGTCACGTGCTTAGCGAATCCATCGCCTGACTTGGTAAATTGGCGGGGAACCTTGAAGCGGAGCATGAGCATCCTGAAAATGCTGCGCAGAAGCTCAGGGGAACTTTTCACGATATCCACAAAAGCTTCTTTGACTCCGCGCTCATCTCCGACTGGTGCGATAATTGAAACGGCCCAGAAAGCGTTATTCCCAATTGGAGCGGCAAGTCCTCACTTCTCAGATTCAATTGCAATGTGGCAATGTGAGCATTTCCTAAATAGGACCGAAAGCAGAGAAGTCCTCTGCTCTTTTGTCGCAGAAGAGAAGGATACGAATTTGTTCCAGTGTCCGAATTTTAAATCAAGAATAAGTACTTCGTCCCAGGCGTAACAGTTCATAACGGGGCCTCCTAAATAAACCCTGCGTTGCTGGGTCCCGCTATGGACTGTTTCGCCTAGGACGAAGTACTAACAAGCAGTTGTTGGGCGGTTGACAATTGGTGCCATCATAAGCTATGCCGATCAAGGAAGTCTTCTTGAAGCCTCGGCTTGCGTCGCACCTCGTTCTTCGTATAATTTCATGCCATAACAAGCATGCCACATGGTGTGCTGAATAGTGGATTACCAGGAGCTGGTTGTGGTTGCAGGAACCCAGGAAACTTTCTTTTTACGCATTTGCTATTTTTCCGTTTTCGCCAGATCTTTGTTTTACTTTCTCTACCCCTCCCGTCAAATTCAGCCTGTATCGTGTCTTAAAAATCATTTTCTCTCTCTCAGAAAAAAGCGTCGAGGAATGATATCCAATAAACTGCTAAGCGTGAGATGTTTACTCTGCTGGGCAACAAGCTTGTTTTCACAAGACTGCTTATGGCTAGCTTATTTGAGGTGGATGACCCCAGAAGTAGCGTTGATGGATTGCTCAAAAGTTTCAACACCCGTCGATCTTGTGGTGAAATAACCCGAACGATTGGGATGTTGTGTTTCTAACTCCTGTTCTGCCTTCAAGCTTAGTATGCGTAAAGTTTACGATCCTGCTCCAAGGGTTATAAACAAAACAAGGCTTTCGCGGGGGTAGAATCCAACATCAAGAAGCATCTGGATATTCCGTTTTGTCCTCCAGGATTTATCAATCGTAACTGGTAGATTTGGAAGAGGGTGGCAGTATTTGGGGGAAGCACATCTACTACCTATACCACATTAAGTCGTCTTTCTACATCGACCAAGTGGGGCTTTCCACGGCTTCAAGCAGTTTGTCGATGGACTGAGGCTTGATGTGGTAGAGATAAGACTATTAAATTGAGATAAACTTCTTTTTATCAAAGTGATCCTTAAATGGTTTGCTCTATCCATCAAGTCTTTAAAGTGAATAGTTGTTTAACTGTTCTGGCTGTCTCCTGAGGGGCGAGTCTTTGTGTAACTCTAGTAAGCCACGAGTAAGCTACGTCGCGATGGACAGTAAAAGTGGCAGGAAAGATCAGAGTCTCACTGGTTGTTGTTCCCGCCATCTTGGGCAATTCAAGAAAATTGCCCTAAAATCCAGGACAATTTACAATATTACCCTAGGTGTTTAGAACAATCAAATTTCGATGTTCTCAAGTATTTGAGTAGTGTCAAAATTTTACTAGAGAGTTTCTTTTTCTGTCCACCGCGAGCCTACTCACGTGTAAGCTGGCAATTGACCCGTAAGCCATCGCATAAATCGCATTGCTCTGGAATCGCAGGATTACAATAATCATTCAAAAGGGGGATGCTACGCTACTGCCTATGACAAGCGGGAAACAATTAAACAATTATAGAAAATTTTATATATCACGCGGGGACGATGCTCCGTCTCCTCCTAACCTCGTCCGCAGTCTGAAAGCCCAAGCCTCCCTCATCCAACGGCGTAAACTTAATCTCAACCTTCTTGAGGCTCTCCGGAAGTGGCAACTTTCCCCTTGTTTTCGGATCTTCCGACCAAAACCGGTCGACAAAAGTTTGATCCGTGGTCGTAGAAGCAAGAGAAGGAAAAGATAAGTCATGACTAACTTTATTACGAAAGTAAGCATAAGCACCTAGGAGATTAGCGAACAGTGCTGCGAGGATAGCGATAGCATAGGCGATGAGAAGATTGCGTTTGTGGTAAGCCCATTGGTTTACTGCTTTGGTTATTGAGACGGGTTGTTTGACCAGTGGACTTTATTGGTGATCAGATTAGCTGGTGGCTTTGGTTGGGTTGAAGAATTAGACTTACGCGAGGAAATCGTCAGCCATAAAACTGATGGTTGTATTGAATGCAAGTTCAGGTATCAGAACATCCAGGGTACGGTTTTTCGGAAAGAGTATGTCTTGGGTCCTTTGCTCAGAGTTTGGTGAGAAGATTGTTTGGCTATTTGCGTCCTTGTAAATATGGTGAGTAGCAAAGTAACACTCCAAATCAGAGCTTCCCAACAGACTGGTTGCTGCAATGGTGGATTCAATTTGGCTATACCTCGCTGGCGTGGTCCTGTTATTTGAAGTGTTGTTGTAAAAACCCAAAGTTCCAACTAGTTGCCAACTAGTTGGTCCATGAAAACACACATGAAAGCGGAATACGAATGTTGTGTCAGGTCATGAACTGGATAATCGATTCTATTTAGATTCTCGGGTGGACTCCCAGAAACATTTTTTACGGTCTGGTTGCCATCAACAAATGTCAAGTTGAGATGGTATGAAGCGTTGAAAAGTTGGCAGACCTGGAAAAATCGTGATTGCGTTAGTAAAGGGCACTAATCACATTACAAAAAAAGTAAAGTAGGGTACTTGAGGGGGTAAAATGGTGGGAGACATACTCGATACTCGATTATTGGACAAGTTGGTATGTGATAATCAGTGAAACCAGTTCCATTTCTTCGAAAGGACAACCATAATTCATTTGACCCACGATCTGGTTGTTTAGATCGATTTGGCACACTACCAGCGACACTGGCATTGCTAAGATCCGGGATGTACGCAAAATAGGCGTTATATATTTGAGTAATGTTATCTGTGGTTTGCATCTGGTCTTCAATATGTTTTGTTATGATATCTGACACGTTCTCGCTGGCCTTTGTGCACTGGACCGATGGGCTGTAAAATTGTATCTCATAAGAAGAATTAACAAATGGCGGTGGGATATGAAGAATCTCTCCAACCGATGCCGTTGCAACTGAAAGTCGATCAATGATAGTCCGTGGTCCTAAAAACATCATGCTTTCGTTATTAAGTTCGTGTGAGCCATTCGCAGAGACTGAATAGGTGTAGTGGTTCGCCGCTCTAGGGTCCGATATGTTCAAAACGCGGACACTGTCGATGATTGGGGACCACTGATCAGTCGATTGAACGAATAACGTTCCAGGGGTGAACAGAGATGGAATGAAAAGACACCTAGACATGATTAATGAGGCTTCCGGGATTTTCCCACAAGCATATGCTCACCACATAGTAGCGGCAAGTAGATATCCAACTTTGATCTTGCGAAACATCTCTAGATTCAAAATAAACAGGAGAGAATGCTGAGCCGCAAAAGCATTGTTGAGGGTTCCAATCGTAACCTCACTCTCCTTCAACGTCATCCACAGCCATTGAGTATAGGCAAAGGTCATTGGCATGACCAGACTAGACTGAACAATAAAGGCGAAGAAGTTTCCTACTCTGTATCTTGTTGTAAGCTTACTATCTGCTAAGAAGGCTTCGCGGGTTATACTCGTGAGTACGTTGCTACTCGGTGTTATCACCTATCACGTTTCCAATAAATGAATTATAATATCAGTGATGGCTGATGCCTGCCAATATCTCAAGAAACGGAAAGGATACCATCCCAAATGGCGAAAGCCAATATATATTATGGAGGGTTTTAGTAGTCGGCTGTGGGATGAAGGGCTTGACTTGGGGGGGGGGGTGGTTCCTCGGACGCACAGGTTGTGATGGTGGTAAGAATGTCCCTTTTCTCTTGGTAAAATCCTGCCACTATTAATGGAAGGAGTAGTTTGTCTTGAGGAAAGTCGGGTCCAATTGTTTCCAGAGGTGAGTGTGTGGAGTCCGGCGATTGGACATCCGTAAGTAACGGAGTCAATGAAAGTTCATCTTGCGGGACTCCTTCGCCGTTCAAGGACTGAATCTGAGTGTGATTGTCAACCATCTTTGAAAAGATCTACTTGATAATAAAATGGAATGATTCGGTACATAATACAAACTACTGAAGAATTACCTACTTACCTACGAAGACATATCCATTCCAATTGCTGCAATGGCTGTGACTATCTGCAGAACGCCGCCATGTTGAAGGTTGCACATTGTGTGACTGGCTCTGTATGTGGAGGCGCAGCCTCCCAAATAATCACCAATAGTCAATGATCTCACAATCACTATCGGGCAAAGATAACATTCTGACCCTCGCCCTTTTTCTACATTTCCATGCGCTCAATCATATCCATAAGAACCAAAACGTGTTGATAGAAGAGTGCCTGGTTTAATGCAATGGCACAACGGGGCGTCATTTCATCGCCCTGGGAGTGGGCGGACCAAGCATCGCAACGTTGCAAACACCACCATCTGCACAAGAAGTTCGCTCCTCTTGAGTCGATTTCCTATGCAGATAGTCGGGAAAAATCGTGATGAGCGGTAGAAATAAGGAAAATACTGCTCGAAGAACCACATGACCCCGTGTGAGGCTTTCCAATGCTTCAGTTTCGTTGATTGTGCTCTGCATAGCCACAGGTTCGCCCTACTGTGCACCCCCGTTGTTCTGAATTCTCAGCTTAAGTCATGTAAACATTGAATTGTGCAAGAAATTAGAACAACTAGAGCTTATTTTATTGCCCATTGGGTGGTAGGACACAATAAACACTACACCACAGCCAGAGCAAGATTCCTGCTCCTGAGAGAAGTGGCCTACAAAGAAGAGATATGAAAGAAGCGATTCCGATTTTTGTTTTTGGAACAGTGACTCACCCTAAAATCATGACAGGAACTTGCTGTGATGCCGTACCGTAATGGCAATGTCGCTTCAGTCCGGCTCCAGGTCTTCACTCCCTCCTCCCATCTGCGAATTGCTTAGCCACTGGCATCCCTGTGCTATCCAGTCTTGACACAAAACGCTTCGCCTCTACTCCCGCCACAAGTTCTCCCAAGTCAGGAGCGGGGTCAAGTTCTGTTGGTAGGTAGGTAATATTCGATTGGCAACCCGGAAATCGGCTCGCGCATTCGTTCGAGAGAGGTGTATGGCTGCGTAATTGATCAGAGAGCCGATCGTTTCTAGGAAATGTGAAGTGAGCGCATGTTTTGGGGGTTATGTCGCGATGGTGGATGATGGGACAGCGAGGCAGAGGGGGCAGCACAACTAACAGGTTAGGCTCGATGAGGTTCGCTGGTTGTATCGTTAAACCCACGAGCGAGGATAAATAGCGCCATGGCGGCTTCAAAGGGTTGAGGACGAAAGAGAACGAGATGGTATCAATGATCTGTAGCCGAAACTATTCGCGAGCCATCTGATTGTAGAACTAAATTGGGAATGCCAGCCCATAAGCAGCCACACTAACCTGGAACCGACAAGGTGCACCTCTCAAGAACCCCCAATTTTTACTCACAAGCCTATACTCTCCTATCCCATCAAAAAACACCCGCACACTCAGAGTCATCGCCGTGGAAGGCATTCATGATGATTCATTCGGCGGAACATCCTCGGAGCGAACTTCATCTCAGCCTCAAGCATGAGGCAGAATCAAGAATCAAAATCAATACTTTACCTGATCGGCCTTCGGGCCCATTGACTCTCTTGTTGATGAGAACATCAATCTATCTACAGACTCCATAATTTATCGAAACAATGGCTTCTCATACAATTCCTCAACTCCAGCTCACATCCACAGACACAGCTGTCGCCCTCGTCGTCCCAAAACATCTCCAAAACGGGATTAATTCGCTTCGCAAAATTTACGATAAAGCCTTCGGGAAATGGGATCCTCATATCAATATCATATATCCTTTCGTGGAACCAGCACGGCTGACAGCTGCTTTGAGCATACTACGAGTCACTCTACAAAATCCCGATATCGCGAATGTCAAGGTCATCACGTCCGAAGTTGGTGTGTTTGAACTTCGGAAAAATGCAACTGTTTTTCTCAAACCAAGTGTGGAATCTAGCCAAGAGATTTGTCACTTGAGAAAGGTCCTGGTTGAAGCACTTGGTTGTCGGGAAAGAGATGGAACTTATGATGGTATCTTTAGACCTCATCTCGGAGTTGGCCAGGCTGCCCTCAAAGGCTCTTTCATCCAGGATTTGACGGAAAAAGTCAAGAAATTAGTGGGATTAGACTGGGAAGCAACGAAGATAGCAGTTTTTAAACGACAGATTTCCGGGGAAATGAAAACTGTTGATGAAATATCGCTTGGTTCATTCCAAGATCTGCCAGATCATTCCGGTATGTAACTCAGTTGTTGTATTACCCCCTTCGTTCTAGGTGAAAACTTAATGTAATCTGATCTCCAAGTCTTTGAATTGACTTTCCTAGATAGGACCAAATTGTTAGATACAGATTGGAGCGTGTCTTACTCTCACATCGTTGACCAAGGCTGGTTTAGAGATGATCGGCTTTCTACATCATCTCATAGCTTAAGCGAAGTAGTTACTGAAATAAGTATCCTGACTTACAACCTAATGTCCGATCCGTTGGCCCCATTCTCTATGCGCCTCCCTTTAATTGTCAAAGCTCTATCATCGGTACAGTCACCAAATACATCGCTCCGAGTTCTGTGCTTGCAAGAAGTCGACGACGAGATGCTCCCATTACTTCTCGCGGAACCATTTATACGGGGAAAATTTCCGTTTTCGTCACATATGCCATCTTCACTACTTCCAAGTAAACGAAATCTTGTCACTCTCGCATCAGTTCCATTTGAATATTTTTCACTGCAGTTCCCGGAACGACATAAAACAGCACTAGTTATCTCATTTGGTGATCATGCATTGAAAGTTGCCAATGTTCATTTGACAAGCGCGCTTACTTCTCAGGCTGTGGAAACAAAGCTGAATCAAATGAACAGTCTACTACAATTTCTTAGAGAGGAACACGATAGGTTAACTTTCGACTATTTCATAGCAGGCGATTTCAATCTCACTACTTCGAGCAGAACTATTAGTGCTGCCTTGTCCAGCAATATCATCGACTCAGAAACAGCTGAAAAGCTTGACGTCGTCATAAATAAGGATTTACTGGAAGATGCTTTTACCTGCTCACCACACTTTTTGTTAGCACGGGACGACAGAAATTCCAAAGGGGAAGAAGGTGCAACGTTTGATCGATTGTTTAATCCTCTAGCTGCCCTTTCTTTGATTCAGATTGATAAAAGCCCCCAGCGGTATGATCGGGTTCTTTTTTCGAAAAGTGGTCGCATTCAACCTCAGGACTTCGAAATTATTGGACTTCCAGACGAGAAAGGAATGTGTGGGAGTGATCATTTCGGAATCTTTGCCTCATTCAATGTTAAACTGGGTCCTCATAAGGAGGTCTCTCAGTTCTCTCAGGAAACCTCGGGTTTGGACATCATGGAGGATTCCACAGATATCCAAGCCTTGCTAGAACCCTTGCTCCCAGACGTCGAAGACCGAGATCAGCGATTGAAAGCATTAGAGTTACTTCAAACATATCTCTCTCCGCCAGGGCATGAACGAAAGCTATTTCTTGCACCTCTAGGCAGTTACTTAATGGATACCTATTTTGCAGACAGCGATCTGGATGTTCTCGCAGTGGGAATAGTGGCGCCAAATGCTTTCTTCGATAATGCCACTACCCAACTCGTAAAAGTCAAAGACGAAAAGGGGGGAGAGGGCTTCAAGTCTTTGCATTTCGTGAACTCGCTTGTCTCAATCATAGAAGTTGAAATCTTCGGTATAAAATTCGACTTACAATACTGTCAAGCACCGGAACTTGTCAAAAGGTGCGATTGCAATTCACTATCAACGCTCATCGGTGAACTAATCTTTCTTCTAGATACTACTCAGAAAGTACCTCACCAGATTTACCATCCCTTGTTTTCGACACAAATCTCATCTCGTCGCTCTCGCCTCCAGCACTCCGCCCTCTTAACACCTTCCGCGATACAGCATACCTGATAAATACCATACCAAACCTTCCATCGTACCGCACGGCCCACCGATATCTCTCCTTATATCTTAAATCCCGGGGTCTCTACTCCGCAAAATTTGGCTATCTTGGAGGAATTCACCTCTCACTAATGCTCAACCGAGTTCTGAAACTCATCGCTCCGGTTTCTTCAATTTCTCCAGCAACGATAATCCGGGCCTTCTTCACCTACTATTCCAAGTTTGATTATGCACTCAACAACATCACAGACCCAATCACACCCTCCCATCAAAACCCTCAAAGATCGTTCCGGGACGCAATATTCATTTACTCAATTCATACACCCACCGCTCGTCCAAATGTAGCTTCCAGTTGCACTAAGCTCACGGCTGAATCACTTACTCGTGAATTTACTCTGACATCTACCTGTCTATCTCAGGGAGAGTGGGAATCATGTATCTCGAAAGAAACCGGTATCTCAGAATTCTTCACAGGATTTGGTGCTTTCATCCTCGTCACAATTGATATTTGGGATATCGACGAAGTTGGGAATGATAAAGTCCGTGAAATCATTGGTGGTATTGAGAGCAGATTTCCGAGATTGATGGTCGCCCTCAGCCACATTGATGGACTGAGCGGGCGTGTCTGGCCTGAGCAATTCAAAAGCCTTAAGGATGACAATTCCGATGCTACAGTTATCGAAGGAAAGTTCAAAGCATATTATGTTGTTGGGGTATCTGCGAGAGATGGTTTGGACGCTCATGGGAAGCGACTGTTTTCTGGGAAGGTTCTCAATGTGGTTCGAGAGTTTGAGGAAAACTTTGGAGGGTTGGCAGAGGATGATGATGGTAATATGTGGGTTGGTATGGAGCTCTTGCCGAGAAGAAAAATCACAGATCTGGGTCTTTTTGTGGTCAAGTAGATCATTAGGAATTCGAAAGCCCAAGGTTACATATAGGTTTTGAGGAACTGAAAGGAAACAAGAAAAAGTCAAGTAAAATTTTAAAACTAGTTTATAAGGCAAGACGGTTAGAAATTGAGATTGTGTTATTAAAAATAAGACCGCTAGAAATATCGAATTTATTTTCTAGGACCTTCTATCGTAATATTGATTAGCACCCGAAAGTTCTCGTTAAAGCGGCAGTAAATACTTCTCGTTCGTACCTGCCTCTTTCGTTCGTTATTCCAACTTCTTAGGAGAATTCATGTTGATTATTCTAATCACTTAGAACAATTTAAAGTATTACCCAAGATATTTGGAACCATAAACTTCAATTGTCCCAAACGATTAGGGCAATATTTTGGATTGTGTTGCAATGTTTACAAAAAGTACATTCTCCCAAGTCCCCCTTCCTCCACCCTCACCACCCTCCCCTCTCCTCCACATTCTCATTATTCGATCGGAAACCTGTCAAGATACACCTGTCAGTAACTGTAATGCTGCTGAGTGAGAACCATGACCAGCCTCTATTCCTGGCAACTCTACTAAGTCTGTACCCAAGCTAAGCCGCATCTCAAGGATGTGAAGGCAGAGGTCAATGTGCCCCTGGCAGTATAGTAGGGATGAACACCACCCATCTCTACCCCTGAGCCGCCACCGGAGCGCAATGCTGACCCGTTGATAGATGGACATAGCTAAGCTCTTAAAGGGGCAGGGTATGGGGGGCCATCTACTCTACTACCAGGAACAGAGAGCTGCATGTGGGGATTGTTCTCACCTTTTTTTTGTTGATAAAATTACATTGAGTATTCATTGTGAAAATTGGATCTTTGGACTGAGGAGAGTGGGCGCGTTTCGACAGTGTGCACCAGTTGATATAGTGAAATTTGATGTATTTATGTTGCCAGCAGTGTAAGCACAAACTACTCAACTACCCAAGTAGTACTCAGAGTAGCGTAAGTAGAGTAGAGTAGAGTTTGAGTAGCGAGTCATTTGAGTAGAGTAGAGTAGCTACTCTTGACTACTCAAGTAGTACTCTAGGTAGTAGTATATATAAGTAATTAGACTTGATTACTACTGTTTAAGTATTATTGTAAACCTAGATTAAGATTAGAAGTTTAGTAAACTTACTAGTATTTAAATAAACCGAATTTCAATCTAATTAAAGAGAATTTCTGTATTATTAATAACAAAACGTGACTAGGAACTATATAAAGTAGGATTCGAATAGTCGGCCCGAGCTATATTCTACTCGGACCGAGTCCCCTAAGACTAATCAAGTTGTTTTTTAATTAAGAAGCGAAAAAAGCCCCCTCATAGCGAAAAGTAATCTTCCCACACTAAATGGCTCGACCACGAACACCAAATTCGGCACAAACCCTGAGTTGATTGCGCACTTGCGTATTGAGCTGCTGGCATATTCCAAGTATTGAAATGAGTCTCAAATCATCGGCTCTTTCCCCCTGTTTACAAGTAAACAAACGGCTTTTCCGAGTCCTCAAGCCGAAAAATCGAACCGTCCGGTAGTTCCAGCACCTCACACATCATAGCACATTCAATATTCTTGTCGCACTGCAATCATAGGTGCTACGAAACCAATATTGCGAAAAACGAACACTAAAGACGATGAAGCTATACGTTGCGGGAAAGTTGGAGGCTAGCCTACATTACCGCTCATTGGGTCATCGTTGCAACCATGCTTTTTCTACTGCATGTACTGCGCATCTTCGGGAAGCTGGGAATGGACTGCCTAAGACTGCATTCTTTCATTGGAAAAGAATCAAAGCTAACGAAATTAGCAAGACTTCCGAAACTTTACCTTCGCCGAGGCCCCCTCGACAGCGAACGAATATCGAACAAAACCATACCCGATCCAAGCCCAAAGCGAGCTCCTGTCCTCTGATATGGGTGCAAATATTGGAAAAGCTGAATATCCGGAATATAAGGAACGGAATTGGCAGTTGTCCATTAAACATTCAACTGTGACGGTGGTTTCGCAAAGAATGGGTTATTTGGAATACACCTAGGGCAATTGCAGGTATTATCCAAGACGGTTTAGAAGAATCAGTGTGGGCAGAAATTAGGTCACTGGTCATCCGAAATCCCCAGGCACACCATTTTCTCCTCTCCCAAGGTCGCTTGAATCTAGCTCTTACTACTTCAATATGACGATATTGGCTCGGATGTGAAAAGGGGAAACACAGGAATAAAACTCGATAATTTTCCGATCGCTGCGAAGCATACAAGACAATCGTCGTCAAGCGTCCATTCCCCGTCCCGCCTAAGGTCCCTGAAATAATTAAAACCATCGATATTATAACAGGAGGAGTAGGCAGGAGGTATTCAACCAATTCGCCTCCGTTTTCTGAGGAAGAAGTGAAACTGCGCCAAATCTCGAGCGCCTAATACCGTGCCGACTCAACGCTTGAGGTGTACTCAACACTCCCTCTCTAACTCTACTTCCATCTTCTTCAACATTACCTCTCTATTACCCTAATGAGTAACAGCCTCTGCCTCCGTCAACTGCGCCCCCTACCCACTCGTCTGATACTTCCTAAACCCCTAAGCACTTACCTTATTATAAAACAACTCATCCAGCTCTATAATACTTTGGATCCCTGTCTCGGGAAGGACAAAGAACACCTAAAGCGTAGTAAGGATTGAAATCCCACCATACAAGAAACTGATTCGTCCCCCTAAACCATCATAGCCTTTATCCTGGATGAAAGGACTGAGAAAAATTAACAATGATTGAGACGCAAAAGCCCGTGAAAGTGGTAATCGTGATAGTCTTCTTGCGCAGTTGGAGGGAGGGTAGGTGTTTCAGTGGTAGCCATCCAGACGCAGGAACTCCATCCTACGGAGGCGAAAGGTTGCCAGATGAATAAAAATGCTATGGAGGCATTTGTCGCGGTATCACTTTGGAGGTTTGCAGCGCCATTCACTGCTCCAACGGTACATATACAAATACTCATTATAATCGAAGAACTGAAAAGGATCCATTGTCGACTGAAACGATCGGGGATATAGAAGGCGAAGATACTAGCTATCACCATGGTGAGGATGGAGATTTTATAGACATTGGGAATTCCAAGAGCTAGAAAGAAGATGGTTTAGTAGGAGCCTATGAGGGAATTGCCTTAGGCTTGTTGGAGACATTGGACGCCGGTTGCTATTAGGGTTCGTCGGAGGTTTGAGCCCCCTTCATTTCTGCTGCCAAGCGTTTCCCCAAATAATACTCCGACTATTATTTCATGGGTCGGCAAGGGTCCATTTAGTTTGCTAAGGCTTCATGTTGAAGTGCTGCGTGGCTGGGTGATTGTGGAGAATAGCCACGGCAAATCTCAGGGTGGTTGATTAAGACGAAGCTCATGTGAATTTCTTGATTCTCCTAGATACCTTCGGACAATGGAATTCATCATTCGAGCAGTTTGGGATAATCGGGGTTCGTTATCCTAGGTCTGCTGGGACAATTGAAACGATTATGCGAGCGGATTGGGCCATCGTGAGCCATTTGTCAATCCAGTCTTCTGGAACAAGTGAGTTGGTTATGAGAACGGGTCCTCGCTTGAATAATTCAACCCCTTTTCAAGTTGACCAATCACAGAACCGATCGCATTAAGGCGAACCGTATCTATGGATAGAGAGCACCCGAGTAAATGGACTAAGACTGGAACATAGATTTTGGATTTCAAGAAACACTACTTTTGAACCTCCTTCCCGAGTAACTAGCCAAGCCCAAGAATTGTATCTTAGGCATGTTTCTTGCTCGCGGAGTGAGCTGGATAATTGTACCAGAAGATATGCTGTAGGCCGTTATACATAATAACTTTTGTCTTAACACCACTTTCCAACCTTAACTCTCGCTCATATATTAAAGTCTCGTCTCTTAACGTATCCGCGCCATAGATCTGAAAGAAGGTAGGTGGCAAGTCTACGTGACCTGTAAGCCAAAGTAGAGGATTCTAATAAGAAGAGGTGAAATCGGGTCCACAGCAATATTGTATATAATATTGTATATATCAGTCGATTTAGATGTTAGAGTAACACCATCTTTAAGCTGCTCCCGACTTCTATACAATGGCTTGTGTTTGTCCGCAAGAGCTTGTGGTATCAAGGAAGGTGTCACGTAGAAGTAATACACAAAAAGGAAAACGACGTTTCATTCTCAGCTGAGCCTTCCCAGCTCTCAGTCCAGTCGCCTGGAATTTTGACACCGGTCGACTTCACCAATACCGCCATCGTCGGGAGCAAGAACAGAACCAGCGAGACCATCTCAATCCATTTCCAATAAGGAGAATCTACACACGCCAGCTCTCTCCTTCCTCTCTTGTCCATCACCCGCCTTTCCCTTCAAATCTTCTATATCGCCAGACTACGCTGTAATACTATCACAATCTGATAATGAATCTATTTAGTATTTCCGCTCCGTTTTGACTGCCGCTGTCGATATCAAAGTACCAGAGCACAGTGGGCGTAAGAGGGTTACAAGCACTGGAAGGACTTTACAAGGAGTGTGCTGAAAATCTAGTACATTCATCTAGGAAATTTTATTTATCATATCCTGCTGTAAATTTGATTTGGTGTTGCGCAAGTAGAGAAGGATAATAAAGGATCTTTAATTGTGAATTTCAAGCTTGCGCACCCCTTCTTATTTCGGTTTATGTCCAGCCCCTTAGTTATTCCGATCCGATATGCACCTTGCAAAGAGATGCGGGGCGGGGCATCACAATCATTAGCATCTGAACACAACCTGATGGCTATGCTCTCTGATCACCATTGCTCAAATTCATGGTATGCAAAGCGATGATCAAAGATTTTATATGCAGAAGAACACCTATGCTAACTACCATATTCCATCAGTTCCACCACAAGCCCCGACGTCCTCTGATTCTGCTCTCAACATAAATATCAATCCCCTCCCTCGATTCAACCAGCCTCCCACACGCGCAACTTCTCCGAAAATTATGCTCCAACCAGTGCTGCCACCTCCTTGGTAATATCTATCCATGGGAATAGGGATCTGCTTCCAGCTGTCGACCCGGGGACTGGCGTATCCAAAAAGTTCTCCAATTCGATATACAGACTATCGGCAATCTCTACAGTCGCAACGACCCAAGTAGTAGTATTCGTCCAGGGTCCGAGCCCTTGTGCCCAAGGAACTTGGCCCAAAAACTCAGCTGTCTGCCACGTTCCATCCCGAGATCTCAATACCGCCACTCCAGCCGAGTCCAAGTCGTGTTGTGCCACAAGAAGAACAGTGCCTTTATACTTGGGTGGAAGGAAAATAGCGTCGCTCCATCCGAGGTTCGTTGGTGGGGATATGGGTACAGTGACTTTCACTCCTTGCTCGGCTCGCATATCGAACTTATACAGCTCTCCTGCTCTATCATTGGAAAGTAAGGTCCATTCGTTTGCTGCTAGTCCTTCTGTCCCCACTATAGAGTTGTTGATGGGCTGAGATACCCACCATGGGGTGACTTTCTTTCCATCTTTGGAGATTTTCAGGATGCTAGAACCAAATGTGCTCACCACATAGGTGTTACTGGATGGATCATGGGCAATATCTTGGAAACCTCCGTATAGTCCCTGTGTTGTCTCGGTCAAGTTGACTTGGTACACGACTCTTTTCGTTGATGGGTCCCATTGGATGAGGTAGTTGGTTCCTGATACATCTGCACCATTTGTGTCAAAGGCTGCAGCTGTGTTTGGCATGATGGATATAAGTCCCGTCCTCTCATCAACCTCTATACCCGCCAAGTGGAAAGCTGGGTTATTGGCGATTCCCGGAAACTTCAGAATGTCGACGACTTTTGCGGCATAAGGATCGTAAACGACCACGGTGGCGTTGTAAAGGGAGCTTTTCAAATACCCGCGCGTTAGTGACTGTTCTTCTTTTTCGTGCCATTCAAATCCACGAAGTAAAATTGGAGACCAACCTGATGTACAGAAGACAAGACTTGAAGTCAAAGTCTGAGTTCTCGGGGTACAGCTGGTACTGATCGATAGTAAAGTTACCGCTGAATGGTTTGCAGCTACTTTTCCCACCGGTTACTAGATCAACTTGGGGTAGGGCTGCAGCCAGCCCTAAAACCGCAATGAAAAGAAGCGCTACCTTTGGAAGCATGATGAGCGTCGTGGTCAAGGAGACTCGATTTCACAGTAGAGAAGGTTGGGCAACAAAAGATCGGACATCACTTGGTACCCTCAGCTTAAGTATAACATCCCATTACTGTAAGCTGACATGCCAATTGTCAACCCGAAGTCAAATGCAGTGCAATTTTTACAATTTCTTTCCATATTGTAAGCTTACATGAATATCTCCAAGGCGGAATCCAACATCCAACCTGGACTGTGAATGTTGGAAATGGGAGCGGAGTTCCGTACCTGAAGACTTTTTATTGAATTGCGTGTTACCCCCGAACGCCATGCTGACAGCATGACGTTGTTTATCGATGCTGTGCCTAGGCTTGAGCCGCATGATCACATACATCCATGTTTCTTGAGCAGCAAAAGTCTTCCGGTGGGATGCTGTATTACCCCTCCACATGGGCATAATTACTAAGACCTTTCTGTGTGGAGCGAACACCCATGCAAACCCATCAATTGAGCTGATGTATATGCATCGGTGCCGTTCCAATGCATAATCTGCAATCTCGTGCCTGATCATCTCATACTTCTATCTCATGCCGCTTATAAATACCAAGATTTCAACACGCAGCATCAGTGTAAATGATTATTGGCTCAATGTTCGAGAGGACATGAGGGTTAGTGGCGATGACTAATTTTTCCACCCCTTAGTGATGAGAGATTTGAGTTAGAAAGGGGGTTTCTTTTTTCAGTAAGAGTTCAGATCACTATCCAGTTTTGATGCGATATCCATACCAGTCACATGATCTCTCTTCTTTGTACTAGTGTTTTGTTCTGGTGTTTGCTCCGGGAGTTCTAAACAACTCTTTTCCGAAAGTGAATGGCCTTACAATTCCGCTTTTTTCTTAGTTAATCGTGGTATTCCAGGGGCATGTCAAATTAGCGGTCGACGCGAGTGATGCTTTGAATTTCAATTTCCAGATAGCGTTTCCTAGCTTTGCCTCGAAATGTATGCTTGTGATTCGCTTCTCAGATGCAGTACTTCCACATTCATGGAATTTATGAAAATCGGCGCGTGATTTTCGAGAAACCCGAACAGAGGATCTCTATCTCCTTTTTGTATCTGAATTTCATACCACCATCTCAAACTTCTATGATTCATTAAATTTTTCCAGACCAAGATTTTGTGGGGGAAATTCAGCGAATCCTCGAGTATCCTAATGCATGCTCACTATTTACTTCTACGTAAGAAGTTTCGCTTAAAGCTAATCAGTCATCCTCTCATTTCTCGACGTGTTAGAATATCGAGCGTTACTCAAAAGGGCGTTTGAAGATGCGTTTACCGTAATTCCTTTCTATATTTCGATTATTACACATCGTTGGTACATCTCATATAGACCGGATGTACACTGGGTATCGAATTGTGGTCATTTTCAATTTGTATATCTAGCGTACAGCCAAATGACAAAATTGTCCTAGAGAATTCTTTATTCGAGTGAATATGGGATGATTGCGACTCTGATTTCCTTGTTGTTAATTCCATTACTCTAGAAGATTCAGAATTCCGAGAGTGCATAGGATGGTTGAGATATTGATTCTCCTTGCGATTTATCTGGTTACTCTAAAAGTCTGGAACAATATCTTTTAACCAGTATTTTTAAGATATAGTCACCACTGCACAAAATAATACGAGATATTGGAATTTTGGTATTTAGTTCAGAAAACTACATTATACTAAAATCTTTCTTATTCGAGGGAATATAAGATGGTAATTAAAAGTCTGGAATCTTTTACGCTTAATTTGAATATTTTAGAGTATTTAATAGAATATCATCCCGCAAGTTTTCTTAAGATACAGCGACCATTGGACGAGAAAACATGAGAAATTGCGTTTTCAGTAATTCAAGTCAGATAACTAAATTGTACTACAATATTAATTATACAAGAGAATATGAGATGACTGTTATTCTGGTTCTCCTTATGATTGAATTGATTATTCTAGACATCCAGTATAATTATCTTTTAACAAAGGTTCTTCAGATGCAATAGGTGTTGTATGAGAAAACATTAAAAAATTTGTTTTCAGTAATTTAAGTTAAACTAAATTGTACTAGAAGGCTTATTGTACGAGAGAATATCAGACTGTTAAGAAATTGGGTTTCCTTGCGTTGACTTTAGTTATGCTGTTATATATAGTACAATTTTTATTCGTGTGTGTTCATAAGATGTAGCAACCGTTGCCGTCGACTAGAATCGCTTCATGAACGACGCGCCAACTTCTGCGTTTTCCACTACCGCCATTTGTCAACACCAAAATCTTGCAAGCAACCGGCAACATCACAAACACAATGGATTCAGACGGTAGCAGCATTGCTAGCGTCATGACGGAAATCGATACAGCCAATGGCCTTTTGCTCGAGCATGAAGAGCTGGTTGTCTCCTTGGGCGAGGCTTATTTAACTCACGTCTATCCAGTGTAGTTTTCAACCTTCCACCGCGTCATTTCTCTACAATCTATGGAAAATTAGCTTACACCAATCTTAGGATTCCCATTTTTCACGCACCGACTTTGAGAAGAGCGATCAAAGACCGCGTTTACGCCATAGCCATCCCCTCCGTCGTTTGCTTGCTTGCGCTCTGCGCACTCACAGCTGCTCGCATTGGCGATGGAGCCTTTACATGTGGTCTCTCCTTTGACCAGGGCTGACCAGGCTTTTTTTTACTACAGCTGAGCGATATTATCTTATGGCTTCGGCAATATGGAAGACAGTGCGGGGCTCGATTTCATGGGTTTTGATGACAATGTACGGTATCCAAACGGACATATCACATCATTCATAGGTATATGGGTCTTTACGGAACGTTTGTAGCAACTAAGCAGCTCTATGACGAGAAGAACTAGTGCTCTCTTTGGACGACTCTTGATGTTCAAATTCGAAGACATCTTGTGAGTTCTTGTTGAAATCGTGTTCATCTGGCTCTACCAGCTAGCATTTGAGGCAGTTTTGGTGAGCGTATATGATCGACATCTACTCTTCCGTGGTGTTCGGCGCAATGCCACTTATGCGAGGACGGCAAGCCAATGTCCTATATCCCGCTGAGATTCTTGACGATGGCATTCTTCTCGATAACTGCTACCTCTTAGACGGAAACGGGGCAACCACATCTGATTCACTCGACGTCGCAACACCCTCCTCTTGGCTACATCCCTGGAACAAAATATATCGCTTCTTGGAGTTTTGTGTGACTCTGCGGTACCCCATAGACTCAACGCAGAGAGAAATCTTGTTACAGAGTGTTAGTGGCGTAAAACGCGACCTTCAATCGAAAATCGGAAATCAGTTGTCATATACGTACTACTACATAACCAATCTCTTGGTGGGAATATTGGTAATCAAGAGTCGTCCTCCGGCTGGTGATCTCTCCACTCTTCAAAATATCATCAACTACCTTGGGGGAGTACCTTTGTCGTTGTTGGGCACTTTATCCGTACCAGTTCTTCCGATCATCGGTGGAATTGGGTCAATACTTGCCGTCGAGCTAAAGAGTTGTTTTAACATTTCTACTTGGAATACTATCTTGAAACAAATATAAGCTATTTCTCAACCCTCTTACGCGATATCTTGTATTCTAATTCTTTCATTCTAGCCAGAATTTGTCAAACATTATCGATCAACTACAGAGATATATCGTCGGTCCAGACGGGATTCCTCAAGATATGGGAGAACTGGTTCCGAAGCCGCACAGCGCCCAAAACAAGATACGCAACCACCCAGCAAGAGCGGTCAAGGCACCAAGCGAAAGTTTGCTTTCCTGCGACCAGAAGTTGATCATCCAACACAAGATCGAGTTTTCTCGTTACCGGAGGAAATGGTGGGGATTTGATGTGGCCATTGGAAATCAGTGAGGGTACCACCCTGAAGAGTCTCGGAAATCATTGATTTAGAAACTAATGATTATGCGGTTTTTCTTCCTGAGTTTGGGATGTTTTCGTGGTATTCTGGACATGATTGAAACCACCCTTCATGAAAATAATGAGATTCCCATGATACCTTTTTGTAACTTCTGTATCTCAGTGAAGGAGTGAATAAATTAATGAGTGATTTCTGCAACGTAAGTCAAGGCCCGTCTTGAATTGGTTTGAATTATCTTAATATATGGGAAGAGCTGGAGAATTTGAATTATTTGTGTGTACTTACAGGTATTTAAAGCTCCCGGTTTTAGATGCGTTTTCGTAACTTGTTTGTTTCTCATTTATTATGTGGGAACTTTAAGAGAATCTAAATTGTTTAAATGAACTTACAGTAATGAATTTCATTGAGGGTCGATAAAGTAGCAAGTTCTTGTAGTAACTTGCTCTATTTTGAGATATTGTGTCAAAGCTTCGAGAGAATTGAAACTAATTGAATCAACTTAAGCGATTGAAAAACAGTAAGGTTTGCTAACACAGAAATTGTTTGTATTAACTTACTTTGTCTTAAAGATATTCTGTGAACAGGCCAGAAAATTTTAATGATTAAGAGCTAGTTACGCGAACTTCAAGTTCTATTCAACTGTTGTAATAGAAGAAACTTCGAATTACTTAATTATGATAATAATTCCTTGAATGTCGAGTTTTTCTTAAACCCCGAAGCTTATCTTAAACGTAGAAACTCTCTTTAGATGTTGAAAATGTTATTAACTTCGAATCTGCTTTATGAC
Organism: Calycina herbarum; assembly: GCA_001414485.1. NCBI lineage: Eukaryota > Fungi > Ascomycota > Leotiomycetes > Helotiales > Pezizellaceae > Calycina > Calycina herbarum. Next base: position 167,535 of record LLEY01000082.1, on the reverse strand, counting down.
TTTGTAGTTCCTTTCGAATGCTTATACATCCGCGAATGCTTGCTTTAACTAGGAACTTTGTGGCGCTTTTTGAACGAGAGAAAGTTGTTGAATTAAGAAACTTCCCTCAAAAATGTAGAAGCTCTTCTTGGAAATTGAAGCTCCACTTGAATTTTGAAGCTACTCTTAAACTTAGAAACTCTCCTTGAATGTTGTTGCTGCTTATGAACTTAAAGCTGCTCTTCACCTTTCGCCTTCCCCTCAAATTCTAGGCCTTCACTGAAACTGAAAAGCTACGCTTGAAATTCGCACCTCGACTTGAACCTTAACCTGTATATGAACTTCAAACCTCCCTTTAAAAATTAGGACTTCCTGGTAACTTAACTCTACTCTTGGAATTTGGAACCTATCTTGAATGTTAGAATTCCCCTGGAGTTCCGCATCCGCTCTTGAGTGGTCAAAATTTTCTTAAATGCTGAAACTCCTCTCGAATATCATTACTCAAATCTCTCTATTTCTGTCACCCCCACCCGCAACGGTACACTCTTAAAAAAAAATTCCTTAGTATTTCTATCATCTGTCTTACTATCTAAAGGATATCTAAAATGCAAAACCAATCCTAGGAATTGGAGTTCTCATAGTAATGACTGATGAGTTCAAGTAGATGAAACCCACCTTCAGAAGTCTCTGCTTGAAGGGTTGATTATTCAATAAAAAGTACTCGAGGTAAAATAATATTTCTAGAGGAGAGGTCGTAACCAAAACTTGCAGAATGTTGAGAGAAAGGTTAAAGATAAGATTGAGGATGTCGGTTTTGGTGAAGGAGACTTGTTGTTACACAATATCAGTGAAGCAAATCTCTTCATCTTACCTCGCTCCTGCCTTGGTCGCCTCGAAGCCCGTTGGGTGCCTTCCTAAATTTTACCCAGCCCACCACAAACCCCACCAAAGATACCCACAACTCCCCACAAACCTTCAAATATTATAATAACCGCATCTCTTCCATCCAATCAGGAGCAACAACAGCGTTTGTGGTTTAGTGGTAAAATCGATGCTTGCCAATTTCAACAGTCTACTGTAGAATACAATATGCATTGGCCCCGGGTAAGTTCTTCAACACAGCAGTACAATTAAACATCCCCTCTAACAGCGATTAGGTTCGATTCCCGGCGAACGCAAGAAACATTCTTTTTTGCCCTTTTACACTTTCTTTTTTGCACTATCTCAAGTTTCTAGGGGCATTGGTAGTGGTTGTAGGATTTTCAGTTTTGGTTGTGGGGGAAGAGATTTATTTTTTGAAGTTTTTTGCGGTTAAGCGATGGGGATCCACTTCTCCACAGGTTGTGTCAAGGGGTTGAAGCCTCTTAGTAAATCACTTCGCATGCAATAAAATACCAACGTATTTTCACCTCCCATTTCTAAACCAATCTCTGATTGATTGATTGATCGCGCGATTGGAGATTTTCAGCTTTGAGAATACCAACTAACAATATCCTCTAATCTTCCAGACAGTAACAGTAACCACCGATTCAACTCTATATACTTTCACAACACCACATTAAAACTATAACTACCACCGGCATCTTTTGAGAACCCTGAGCCCCGACAGTACAATATGGGATTTTTACGAAAAGAGAAGGGGAAAGAACGGGGTCCAGATAGCGCACCCTAATTATCTATAAGCGTTTAATTCCAAAATAAAATTTGTTGCGATGATTTTACTTCCTGTTGACCAACTCCTAAGTGGCGAGTAAGCCACGAATTACTCATGGCTTACTCGTCAATTGATGGCTTATACGTGACTATTTTGGCCCCCAAACCTTGTTGGGCTTACCCGTCAACCAACAAGTAATCCCTCAACCAACGAGTGATCCATGAGCCAACGAGTAACCCATCAACCAAATCTGCCTTCTTAGTTCTCTCACTTTCGTAGTCAAACAGTACCAAGGCGTCAAATGTCTTGGTAGTAATCTTTAAAAGAAGAAAAGCTGTTGGGACTAGTTATGTCCTCCTTCAAACATTATTTATCACATACTGGAGCAAGACCGTCGCGCGTGGTGCGAAATCTGGCACAGCGTACAACATTAGATACCATAAGAGTAAATTGCCCAGAATTGATTGTGAATTTCTACCTATCGTTCATCTAAAATAACCCTATACATATTCTCAAACCGGCGGTGACACAACAGTAGTCCTCTCCGACCTCCTCGCTTTCTTAAAGCAAGCAAACTCACTCCTACTCCCCTCCCTCAGCCTCTTCAACACAGCCCTCATCTCTGGCAATTCGCTTTGAAGTCTCGTTCTGGCATCGTTATCCGTCCCTTTATCCAATTCCTGATATATTTGGCTTTGCATTTCACTTGCGCGATCAGTCGTATATTGACTGAGAGTCTGCGCCACGAATTCCACATCGAGTGTTGCCTGCATGAGTGCCGTGAGAGTGTATCGTTGTCTCGTTTTGAATGCTTCGAGAAGCTCTCTTGAGGCTTGTTCGAGGAGGTACGACAGAACGTGAGCTGTGAGAGAAGATGCGGTGGTGGAGACTTGGGTGTGGACCAGAACCAGACTTAAAAGAGCCTCATAAACATAGGCTCGCACCTCTTTTGGTTTCTCGTTGGCTGCTGGTGGCCAAGCGGGGTCCAAAATCCCGTTCTTGATGATGTTACGTAGACTTTCAACAGCCGGTCGAGTATATGACTGGAAGAGACGAGCATCAATTTGACCGAGCACATCGCGGATGGTCTTCGTTTCGTCCGTGAGCTTGACTGCGAATGCGTTTTCGAATTGGGTTGTAAGATTCGGAACAACATCGCTTCGTAGAGATTGGAGATTGCTCAAAGTGAGAAGCATGCGGACATTCTATTCATGTTAGTCAAGTCTGGCAATAAATGAAACAATAACTTACTCGGTCACTTGCATTGACAGTACCAGCGCCAATGCTAGTTGCAATAACTGTTGCAACAGGACTTGCTAAACCATCTGTCTCCGTGGTCCAGTCATCTTCTGTCTTTGTTATATTTCGTTCGGCGTTTTCCACCATTCCGCTCAACGCCTTGTACAGAGTTGTTACAAATTGACTTCGAACCATCTGTAAGAGTTTCGCTGGTGGTGGAAGAACAACCTGAGTACTACCAACTTTTGCTTCGGAAATATAGAGTATCTTTTGCATTCCCGACAAGACTGCGCTTTCAAACGCACCGAAATTTGCAGGCATTCTTGTGAGATTACGTTTCTCAGGGGATCGTCGCCAGTCTTCTAGCACCTTGATGTTCTCTGCATCCTTATTCCAGGCAGCACAAATTGCTGTGACACATCGCTCTCGTGCACCACCAACCAAAGTCTTCAACCGCTCTAAAGCAACACCATCCCCATTGCCAATGAGTGATATGGAAGCCATTTCACTTGCACCTGTCCCAACTAACACCAACAACTTGGCGAGGTAGTGAACTCCGCTAAGCGAGTTTGACCATGGAGGCCAAAAGGCAAACTTTTCCCATGCTTCACCTCGTCTGGGAGATGGAGGCGGTAGGTTATTTGGATCGAAAGTGAAACGGGGGCCACGAATTGATGTAGGTGTCAGTGCCGATGAACCTCCAGACCTCGGAGTCATTGGAGTTGGCGGTAAGGGAGAGAAAAGAGAGGATATATCATCGATGGGAGGGTCTGCGAAAAAAGAAAAGACACTCTCCCGTATCATGTCAACCAATTCGATGGTGCCTTTCTGCAACTCAGCCGTACCTTCAGCAGACAGTCTGTGGTGCTTTCGGGATTCGCCATTTTGGCCTGCTGGCAAGGTTCTCTGTGCTGTCCCATCGAGGAAAGTCTGTATGGTCTGCCAAAATTCCATAACCTCTCCGAGTATACCCTTGGGGGAGAGCAAACCGCTGAGATAAATATTCATCTTCTCCCAAAGCTCTACAATTTCTGCAGAATCTATAGAAGTAGGTTTGTCTTCGGCTGTTTGACGTGCGAGGGATCTGAGATGAGATGCCACCACTTGATTCGAAGGTCGCTCACCGTTTGCTAATCGTCGTCGGATAATCTCAATCTCAACCTTGGAACGTTCCGAAGTAGAGGAAATCTTGTTCCTCAGATGATCATAGCGACTAAGCAGCCAGACCCAAATGGGGTTATCATCGACGCCGAGTTCCAGTAAAATACCTATGAGCTCCATGTGTTGATCTTGTGGGCTACCTTGAGGACCATCGCCCCTGGCGGACATTCCCTGCATGGCAATAAGTCGTTTCCAGATGTCTCTTTTGAACTGGGAAATTTGCTCCTCAATATCATGCCATACACGAGCAGCGAGCAGTATCTGGTGCAGCTGAGAATCAGTCGGTGGTGTAGACCCCAGATTTTCAGTCAGAGCTTTGGCATCATCTGCGAATCGCCTAGCTTTGCCATATTCTTCTACTAAAGTTTCGTAATCTTTGCGCCTGATGCAATCTGTTATGGCCCCGTTCGCCTCGTACATTTCCTTGTATCGCTCGAAGGCTGTTGACATCGTTTTCAGACTGTCTTCTTTTTCACGGCCCCCTAGAGCAGGGCCCCAGACTTCTTCAGCTTTCGCCGACACATCTAAAAGTGGTTTCTTGATGCCCAAAACTCCATATTCGCTTTCCTTCGTCAAAGCATTCTTCTTTTTGGTGTCCGAGGTAAGAAGAGCCATAGAAGCCTGATTCCCACTGCTCGTCCTGAAACTATTTCGACTAGCATGACGCGAATGGGGTCTGCTTTTTGGAGGAGCCGGTTTTTCTCCTCTATACTTCATTTCCGTATATACATTGTCAATAGTCGCTTTGGCACGGACGAAACGTTCAAAGTTGGACTCGACGAGAACCTTGAGGGAAGCGGATTTTTGGTCAATAGACCTCGAAAGTGTATCGAGCCCGTTTAGGAGGTCATTGGTAGATGCAGTCGAGTGGACCTGGGATAGGAAGAGTGCCGGTGAGAATGTCGTAGAGGAGAGAAGGAATCTATTTCCTGATTGCCATTAGATATACCTCCCCTTCGAGATGGTTTCTCGACTTACGAAGCCCGGTATCATCCTGTACTGGCAGACCCAGCTGCCGCAATATCCTCACTACGCTCTCTGTTGTACCCAGTGGATCTGGCTCATCCCTTTGGACTAGATTTTCCGTCCCATTTCGTGTCCTCTGCGAACCAGGAACCAGACTTTTGCGGTCGCCTGTTGGTCGTTCCAATGCAGAATACCGGGATTTGGAGCGTCGCATCCCATTCTGCTTCGCTTTAGGGACGGCTTCTTCTTCATCTGAGGCATCGCTAAGGTCCTTATCCGCCGGCCATTCGATTGGAAATGGAGTTGCAAGCTGATAATGGTCCAGTACCGTTTGCGCGTATGCTGATTCGGCCATTCTGGGCGTTTGAAGGGGGTTGAGGGTATTCGCTGTTGACGTGAGATTTATTATCGTGTCGAGTTCCCACTAATTTCCATCACGCCGTATCCCCCGCCAAGTATATCCTCCAGGTCTGTACTCGTAGTTCGTGATGCCGTGTATGGTGTTGTGAGCTTCCAGGTGACTAGCGTGTAAACTTCAAGGTCGGAGGTGCTGTCAATTGCGGCCCGTTTCCGCAGCCGCTTTGAATGCCGAACCGAGTGCGAGCTCGCAAGAGGAGATAAACAACCTGGAACTCTCGCTCTCCCAACTTTCTAGGAGAATAGAATCTGGTTGATTTCAAAGAAACAGTTTCGTATTTGAAGTTATTCTAAAGTTTCAGGAGAACAACTCACTTTAAGATTTCCTAGAAAGTTGGTCTATTCACTCTCGTTCTTCTTGTCTATCACAAGTCGCGGCAGCTTCCAAACTCCGCTCTCGCAAATCCAAAAGCTCTGCCTCGCCAAGCAAAGCCAGCCATCCAACTCTCCTACTCTTTCCGCTCTCACAACCAGCTATCGCAAACCCTTCTACAACTCCATTCTTCCTCCGAGCCACCTCCAATTCCCTCCACTCCTACTTCGCATAGCTACTCGCAACACTTCTGCTGCTGTTGCTCTCTTCAAAATGCTGGCAGTTCGCTCCTTTGCTGCTCCTGCCCGGAGGCAAGCTTTCCAGGCGGCCCCCCGCGTCTGGTCGACTACATTTGTCGCAGTAAGGCTGAACCACTCAAACCCAAGCTGGCTTTGTTATACGCCGACTAACCAGTATTCTATTTAGTCCCGCCGCACATATTCCACAAAAAAGGACGAGGTCGCAAAGTTCCACGGTCAAAAGGGCCCCGATGTAAGAAACTCCGATAACAGCTCCTGCTCCAAGATAAACGTCTACAATCGAACGGGGGACTCAATTGGGGTTGAGGATATTGATTGGAGGTTCTGGAAGGCTGACAACTCACCAGGGACTGTACACTGTTAGTTTGATCGAGGGTGATGGTATTGGTCCGGAAATCTCTCAATCCGTCAAGGACATTTTTGCCGCAGCTAAGGTATGTTGGTCCACTCCAGCATACACAATTCTTCTAACAAGAATATAGGCGCCAGTAAAATGGGAACCAGTCGATGTTACACCAATGTTAAAAGACGGCAAGACCACCATTGCCGATGCCACAATTGAAAGCATCAACAGAAACAAGGTTGCCCTCAAGGGTCCCCTAGCAGTAAGTGGTTGGCGTTGACGAGTGAGTACCACAAGAACTGACTGGTTATAGACCCCAATTGGAAAAGGTCACGTCTCGCTCAACTTGACTCTCCGACGAACATTCAACCTCTTCGCAAATGTACGACCATGTCGTTCGATTGCTGGATACAAGACTCCTTACGACAACGTAGACACTGTCCTGATCCGAGAGAATACCGAGGGAGAATACTCAGGTATCGAGCACGTTGTCGTTGACGGTGTTGTTCAAAGTATCAAGTTGATCACAAGAGAGGCAAGCGAGAGAGTTCTGCGATTCGCTTTCCAATACGCCGAGAACATTGGACGACTAAAGGTCCGCGCCGTTCACAAGGCAACAATCATGAAGATGTCCGATGGTTTGTTCTTGGGAACTGCAAAGCGTGTCGCCAAGGACTACCCAGATGTGGAATTTGACGCGGAGCTTTTGGACAACACTTGCTTGAAGATCGTTACCGACCCAACACCATACAACGACAAAGTTCTTGTCATGCCCAACCTTTATGGTGACATTCTCTCCGATATGTGCGCTGGTTTGATCGGAGGTCTTGGACTTACCCCATCTGGCAACATCGGAGACGAGTGCTCCATTTTCGAGGCTGTTCACGGATCAGCACCAGATATCGCTGGCAAGGCTCTTGCCAACCCTACCGCCCTCCTCCTCAGTTCGATCATGATGTTGAGACATATGGAGTTGAACGACCACGCACAAAGAATAGAGAAGGCCATTTTCGATACCCTTGCTGAAGGAAAGACGTTGACCGGTGACTTGGGAGGAAAATCAAAGACTCACGAATATGCGGCAGCCATCATCAGTCGTTTGTAGATATGTATACCCTTAATTCGGGCCTGTAGATTGTACCATTGAATGAATTGCATAGCCAATAGAAACCCTTACATCTTGACTGGGCCTCATGTGTTTTAGTCAGTTGTTTTAATGTCAAATGAGTGGGAGGTTCAAAAGATATGTAAATATGAAAGGGGAGGTGTTCCTGTATGGAGAAAACTTTGGAATGCATTTTATTTTATTTTACCTAGGTCCTGGCTCGCGAATGACATTAAAAGTATCCTCTCGTTGTTCTAGGATAATCCAAGTATTGAGTCTCATTTCTCCTCCGATTATATGCCGAATCTCCCGCCGTCGTTGAATTTGAGCGAGAGGGCAGGAATGATGGGAGACTTTTCTCATTTACCGACGCAGTTCAGATGAACGAGACGAGGAATGGGGAAAGGTACGACTCTAGAATTCTTGTTTACAATCTCCTTCTTCGGGACAACTCACTTATAAAGTCTCTTATAACACGATAAGCCTCTCTCTCGGCTAAACGACCTCCATACCACAGCCCTCACCTCAAACCTCTCAAATCTCAGGCAACTAATCAAAACCTCAAGCGTATACCACTAGTCGGTTGAAGACTTTATTGAAAACGGAGGGTTATTACTGAAGTTAACTCGAGCCTAGTCGTAGTTTAGATTTGTTGGAAAAAGTGAGGGTTTGGCTGATGCAAGTCCAGGAGTAAGCAAAAACATGAGATCTTGAGCAGTTGCACAGATCTGGCCAGCCAAAGCCGAAAGGTAAGATACACAGGAGAACGTCATACCCCCACAGCTAACATATAAAACAGCATTATGGTAGGTATGGAACCAACGCAGTAACGATTACTCGAAAATGCACCAGATGATCCAAATTCTCCCAAGATGCCGGAAGCAGATGTTGTTCATAATCATTATCCCTTCCTAAATCCAAACTAACTTTACAATACAAGCAGATCTCGTCTTGCTTGATATTACTAGATTCTCGACTGTCAATATCAAAACATACTTCCAGAACAACCCACTAGCTGTACGCGAGTTGAGAGTCCGGAAATGCCACCACACCCAAGTAATAGTTATTCGTGCCGCAGACTCTCAAGCAGAGTTCCTCGTTTGGGTTGCGTCCTTATTCCTCTATGTCGTGACCCGCCGGAAGAAGAACGAACATGATGAAGTAAAGCTTCTGAAAAAGGCCCTGTAATCTACCTCTTCTTTTTTGAGTTCTAAAAACTATAGAGTATATATTAGTAGGGGGCGAGAACACACCTAGAAAGCACTAGAACAAGGTATTGATTTTGCTAAAAGTAGAGTGTTAGTTTTTTAGTTTTCATGATCAGTAACTTGAGCACTTACTTGGTTCATTCTTCTAGTAGAGTTTAACCCTTCTTCACTGATCCGAAGTTAGCGCCTAGTATCGGTGAGTTAGTTTTGTAAGAGTAGCAAGGATCTCGGTCCCTTGCTCTCTCACTGTTCTCTTATTTAAGCAAATCCTACTTCGCAGAGCGCAACTAACAACTGATAGTATTGTTCAGGTGTCATAAAAGAGTTTCAGTATTGTTCAGAAAACTACACTTAGTCGTAATAGCAAGTAATATCCCACAAGACGAGGATAATCAAGAGAAGAACAATACGTAAATACACTATTCTTCTCGTACACTATAAGTTAAAAGGAATATTAGTAACTTGTTTTTTCAAAGATAAGGCGATGTTGAAATAGAAGTAGAAGCACTTACGCGGATGAGACTTTGTGTCTTGTTACAATGACGAGCTAGGGCCCCGAGCCGAGGCTCCCAACGTTCCTCCATTTGCTGAGTGGAATTCGCGAAGGAATTCATGAATTGCTGTGGTGTCATAAAGCCGTGTCCATATGCGTAAAGGAGGTGAGATTTGATTCTGGCCTAGGGATCAGAGAGATTTTCAGGCGCCGAGGAGGCCAGCAACGAGGGCGTTCTGGTTCTTGCGGCCTGCCCTTTCTTGCCCATAATTTTCGGGTGGTGTTGCTAGTGAAAGCAGCTTCTCTGGTCGAACTCGTGCTGGTTCATGGTGGGGTTGGAGATTGAGGTTGGAAGGTTGGAGGTTGGTGAGCTGGAAAGAAAGTCACAGTAAGGTTACGGCCTTGACTGGGAAGCCACGACTACAGTAACGAGCACGATGACAACTTATAAATTGGAAAATGGTAGTTCCTTCCTTACCCCCTTCAACCAATCCAACCTTTTGGATTAATTGGAAAGCCGAACGAATGATTGCCCCAAAGATTTGGGTGAATCGTTCGTTCGGAAATCCCTATTCATGCTTTACGAGCTTGGACGCTCTTGCCCTTTCTATATCGTGTGGGATAATCACCATTATTTTAAATGTTCAGAGAAATCGGGAAACAAAGTTTCTCATTATTCCCAACATTTGGAATGCCAGTTGCGGAGGCAGGAGCTGCTGGCGGTGTTGCTGAGGTGTAACCAATTGGTGGTCCACGTGTGTCACAACTACCGTTCAAAAAAAGGGTCAACACCCCCGGAACTACACACCCCCCTCCTCTCCACATTCATCCATCCACCTACAAGAACTACCTCCCACTTTCCGCCCGGCCTGCATTAAAATTGCGCTTTAAATTTTATCCATGTCGGGCTTTGGCGCTACAACTGTGAAGGACCGGGGACAAAATGTTAAATATGATCGACTTCTCACTTCTTCACCACCGCCGGAAACCCTCCCAACCTTTGATGTTCACGAGGCGACTCAGCGTATCTTAGATCGGCATCTGGACAGCTTCAAGAGTAGCAAGAAACGACAGTTGATCATGATGAGCGGGACTGTTATTGGGGCTTTAGTGTTCCTGTACTGGGTTATTGGGTAAGTCTTTGGTGTTTCGGGCTTTTAATTGTTTCTGGAGACTTCAATGTCGAAATTTATGGCTTTCCCCTTTCTCACTTCGCCTACCTGTGTAAACACCGCTAACCCATTTCAGGACCAGCGGTTATTCGCTCCAAGGATGCGATTCTGTCGAGGTTGGATACCAATGCCAACCTGAAATTTCTCACTACTGGGGACAATACTCTCCCTACTTTTCTGTCCCTTCTGGGATTTCTACGGATATCCCAGATACCTGTCAAGTCACCTTTGCCCAGGTTCTATCTCGTCACGGTGCTCGAGACCCCACGGCCGGGAAGACAGCAAAGTACAACGACACCGTCAACCTCATTCATGCGAAAGCAGAATCCTACGGAGCTGGTTACGAATTCATCCAAAACTATGAATACACCCTCGGTGCAGATCAATTGACAGAGTTTGGCCAACAACAACTGATAAACTCTGGCAAGAACTTCTACCAACGTTATCACACTCTCGCTCTCCACACCATCCCATTCATTCGGGCTTCAGGCCAAGATCGAGTCGTGGAATCCGCTCAAAACTGGACTCAAGGATTCCATGAACTCCGTCTGGAAAATAACCCCGCAAAGGTCTATTGGCCCTACGACATCCTCCAAATCAGCGAAGATGCCGGTTCAAACAATACGCTCAGCCACAGTCTCTGTGACGCCTACGAAAACCCAGAAGTCGACATCAAAGACCTGGCAATGCAAACCTGGACCGACATCTTCACTCCTCCCATCACCGCCCGTCTGAATGAGAATCTCCCCGGTGTGAATTTCACCAGTGAGACGACTGTTTACATGATGGATCTCTGTCCTTTCAACACCATCGCTTCGCCCACCGGAGAGATCCATGCTTTCTGCAACATATTCACTGAGTCGGAGTGGAATCAATACGATTACCTCCAATCACTAGGAAAATACTACGGTTACACATGGGGAAATCCCCTTGGTGCAACTCAAGGCGTGGGATTTACCAATGAACTTATTGCCCGTTTGACAAATGCACCCGTCAACGACCACACATCCACGAACTCCACCCTCGATTCATCAAGGAAAACATTTCCTCTCGGAGGAAGCACAAGCTTGTACGCGGATTTCAGCCACGACAACGACATGACCGCCATTTTCGGTGCTCTTGGTCTTTACAACGCAACCAGACCATTGTTAAACACCACCCTCGAGGATGTCCGGGAAACCAACGGGTTTTCTGCATCATGGACAGTGTCATTTGCAGCGAGAGCTTACTTTGAGAAGATGACTTGTGTTGGTGCGCAGGAGGAGTACGTTCGTGTACTTGTTAATAATCGGGTTTTGCCTTTGGAGACGTGTGGAGGAGATACCCTGGGACGCTGCAAGCTGAGCTCTTTTGTTGATAGTCTTAGTTTTGCTAGAGGGGGTGGGGATTGGGATCAGTGCTTTGTGTAAGATTATTAATTGATTAGATTGTACATGCCCTAAGATGAATAATTCTCTATCCTCGTTTTTTGGTGCGCTCGTGGGAGAATGCTGTCCTGGAAGTTCTAGTGGACTTGAGTGTTTCAGGGGAGTTAGTACAACGAGAAGCAACGGAAGTCAACAGTCTCGAGGGGTTTTAGTACAATAATGTCGTACTTAGGTATACCACTCCAACATCCGTAGCCTAAAGAACCTCTCCAGGGAATCTTCAATCGCTTGGTCAAGCTAATTCGGCCTCATCTCTAATCGTGGGATCTAGAAAGCCTTGAAGGAGGGCGAGAACTAACCCTTGACCTCCAGGACCTGTTGCTTTCGTCCATCGCTTCCTGGATGAATTACAGTCTAGGGTTCAGATGGAGAGTGAAATGAGCGCTTGGTATAGAATTAGACAGAACATGCTCTCCCTAAAATACATAGATACCTAACCTAATAACCTTTGAACTCCAACTCCCTTTGCTCTCGTCCCTCTCTTCATTGATGAATTAACAAGCAAATGGTAGCTTCATAAACCGAACTCCCCAGTCTTCGAATCATCGTAAACGCCCCTGACATAGTCGCTTGTCTAAGTTTGAAACAGCCCATTTCGTGACCAAATATACAAAATCCCCGCCCCTTATCTCAATAGTCGATTCCTATAACAAGTATGCTGTTCCACCGAAAACGATCATTCCTAATCCAGTCCACCAGATAATATTAAGATCGACTCGTTGCATGAGAGAGCGTTCTTCGATTCCTCTCTTGATGTGTTTCGCATTCTGGTTCATGGGGATTGGTAATTCTCCTGCTCCGGCGGTTCTCTTTGATTTCGCTGCTGCGGATGTTGCTGCGGCGGTGGGGTTGAGAGTCACGGTTGGAAGCATCATGGGAGGTTTGTAGGCGAGGAACATGGGGTTCATTGGGGTGCCGTCGAATTGGTAGAGGTCGAGCCTAGTCATTTTCGTATATGGGTCGATGTAAACTTGCCATTTCTAGATTGTTCTGTTAGTCTCTCATCCTCGGAGTTGGACTGGAAAAGGCTTACAGCCATGGTTTCGGACTGGTTGTATCTCGTGTATGTTGCGTGAGTTTCGGATTTGCAGGGATCGGATTGAAGTTGTCTGCCATCGCTGGTAAAAGGAGTCATTGATAATGAGAGATCGTTGTTCATTATAACAGTTCCATGTTGAAACTGCATTATTCCGGTAGGGCATTTTGGGTCGGCAGCTACAGATTTCGATCAGTATGAGAGATCGGTGGATTGGCGGTTTTCGAGGAACCTACGATTTGAAACGGCGCGGTAGTATGCCTCCTCGTAAAATCCATCTTCGGTGAAGGAGTAAGAAATCCCAGTGTGAGTTGGCTCGATGAAACTATCGTTGGACGGATTGTAGAAGCCCTAGAGCCTCTTATCAGCATTTCATTTCTGGTTGCCAAAATTCAAGCTTGTCTCCTGTTCCCAGAATAGAACGAACGTACCGGACCCGTTATGACCTTCGCGGATTTCGTCGACCATGTTCCCACGAGTTGAGCATCAATCGCAGCGGATGCGGAGGTTACGAGGCATGCGCCTGCGATCAGTAGCGACTGTAGGGTGAAGGAAGGCATTGTTGTGGTTGAACGAGTGTTGGTGGTGGGAAAGTTGGAATTGGCAGGAGAGACGATGGCAGGCAAGATTTAGAGCGGCGGGCGGATGATGGAACTGCTAAGCGCGATGCCACCAGCCACACAACGTTGATGTGGCGCAACTAAAAATTATGGACCCCTCGGCATCGCCTTGGAGCTTCTTTTACACCTAAGACGAGATGACTTTCAAAAGTTTGAATTTCCATTGAGAGAAACTTTGGAAGTCTTCCTCCAGTCTTCAAAATCAAGCCGCTCCACGAGTTTTCCACCCCCCATCCCCCGCCCAGTCTTGAGCAATTCAAAATCAGCTCTGCCACATGGCTCAACAACCCATAGGAACGTTAGACACCACCAACATGGCCGCTTCTACAGGATTAAAGGTAGCAAAAAAGGAACTTCGCACCTTGATGAAGGAAACACTCAGAAAAATCCCCGAGGAATCAATCATTGCACAGAGTGAGTTTGATATTAAAATATTTGAGTCCACTCACACTAACACTTCTCAGGCAGCACAATCTTCCACAGGCTCAACGCATTCCCATCATATCAAAATGCACATCGCGTTGGAATCTACTTGTCAATGCCTACAGGAGAGTTGCAAACTGATCAAATTGTTCGTCATGCGCTCGCTAGTGGAAAGCAAGTCTTCGTTCCATTTCTCCACCCACCAAAGACACCAGTCATTGATACACCCAAGTCTGTCATGGATATGGTGCTTCTTGACTCAATTGCTGATTACGAGGCTTTGAAAAGAGATAGCTGGGGGATTCCTAGCATTGACAAATTGACTGTTCATGAACGGGAACATGTCCTAGGAGAGAGGAACGAAAGTGAGGATTTGGATATGATCTTGGTGCCCGGTGTGGCTTTTGACCTGAGCCCATGTGGGTTTGTGAGAAGACTGGGCCATGGCAAGGGATTTTATGACTACTTCTTACACAGATACAGTCAAAGTGGTGGATCACTTGGAAACGAACTATCAGTTGGGCCAAGAAAGAGTCCATTGCTGTATGGTTTAGCCCTCAGGGAGCAATTCCTAGGAGTAGAAACTGAACAGTCCGTACCAGTGGGGGAGCAAGACCGCCTGCTGCATGGCGTGCTGGTAGGTGACGGAACGTTCGTGGATACCATCAACAAAAATTCCTAGAATTCCTCCAATTCCCGGAGCTGAATCTGAAGATCATGAGAACTCCATTTGCATATTTCTTCCCAATTCCCACCATGATTTTGTCGCTATTGTATAACCGCCCAAGTTGTGAAATCATTAACGCCTTTTTGTTGCCTTCATCCGTTCAAACTCTGGATCAACGACACATTGTCTCCCTTCAACAAGATTTGACCTGTAGAACGATTAGCGAAAGCCCTGCTGGCTGAACAGAAATATGTATGCACCTAATGATCTGCGGCTCTCCTCCGTTGTCTTTGTTGCCTGCTTTACCTCCACCGCATCGTCAATAACCAGGTTCATAAACTCGTCGAAACCCTGTAAACATGTCTGTTAGCACTCCTTCGTCTTCATATTTGCATTATATGGTATGCGACTCACTCTAATTCTGCCCTCGATTCTTATTGCCAGCTGCTCGTACAACCAGATTTGGACAGTTGAGTGTTGCTGGAGGAGCTTGAATATGAAGTTGATTGGTGGGAGCAGGACTTTGCGCCCGCCGCCTCCGCCGCCTCGATTCATTCTGATGTTGGTTTGTGTGTGGAAGGTTCTTTGTATTCAGTCCGGGAACGATCCTTCCAGAAGTTGTTGGGAGAAGGAGGTCGACTTGCAGTATGGTTTGCGCTGCGCGTGTAAATTGGTGGGTTGCGGTCTGGCTGAAGCTTTTGAGGTGGGCAAGGCTGCCCACCAGGCCAGGGAAAGCGCACTAGTGGGGATTTATTTGGGGGATTCAACACTCGCTCGCTCGCTCTATGACAACCTCAAACCTTCACTCAAAAAGAACTCCCACTCTCTCTCTTTCCTTGCCTTTTCTCTCTTTTACATATTAGGATTCACGATTCACGACACCACGAAAACGACAGGGGCGTTCTGCAACTGATATCCACCGTTTTTACGGTCCTCCACCTACCTAATTCCCTCCCACCACTTGCCCCGCCATCACAAATGGTAATCATGGCTACGACTGCCACCACCCAGCAGGCCTTTGCGCCAGTCCTCACGGCTATGTCAACTATGCGCGATGGTCAGAGGGAGCAGAAGAAGCAGGCACATCAGTTTTTGGAGGGGTTTCAGAAATCAGTATGTCGCATCATTTGGGAGGGAAACACACGGGGGATTTCAAGAGGGAACTTGAACGCTGATAATGTCTCTAGACGGAAGCATGGCAGATGACTATTGGCATCCTGAATTCGCAGGCTGATCTCGAGGCCAAATTGTTTGCGGCCACAACATTGAGAGGAAAGGTGGGTGGGATGGGATCTTTGGGAGATATTCCATGCGCTAACTTGCTAGATAACTTACGATGTCAATCAAATACCACCCGACGCTCTTCCCGCTCTCCGAGACCAAGTCCTGGGTCTTCTAAGTCAATTTGCAACCGGTCCCCGACCAATCCGAATCCAATTATGTGTGTGTTTGGCCATCTTGGCCATTCAAATGACGGGGTGGAAAGATGTGGTGCAGTTAGTGGGCTCAACATTGGGATCCTCCAACGAAGGTCACGCCTGTATCCTCGATTTCCTAAAGGTTCTTCCCGAAGAGGTCACCGAAGGGCGAAAGATCAATTTGACAGTATGTGGGCCGAAACACACCATCCCGCGAGCATCTATAACGACGTTTGGTTGGGGAGAGATAGCTGTATAAGAGTCTAATGCGTAATATTAGGAAGATGAGCTGCAACAAAGAACGCAGGAGTTACTGGGAGATAATGCGAGCCTGGTCGTCCAACTTCTGATCAACTACACCCAGTCATCCGGTATGTTTTGATTTGCCATTACCTGAGCCGCATGCTAACTCTCTCTAGATTCGGCTTCAACAAATCCGCAACTTCTTGAGGTTATTACATCCTGGCTTCGGGAAGTCCCCGTGGGGGATATTGTCAACTCCCCACTTTTAGACGTTATATTCAGTGCGCTGGATTCAGATAGGTCCTTTGAGGCAGCGACAGATTGCCTGTGTGCGATTTTCAAAGAGACACGTGAGGTGGACGAGTATCTTGTCACCATTCAGGTCCTTTTACCTCGCGTTGTTGCGCTTCGTCCTCGTATACGACAAGCTGCCGCAGAAGGAGATGTTGATGCAGATCTTTACAAAGGTTTGACTCGGGTTTTCGCAGAAGCTGGGGAAGCATGGGTGGTTCTGATCGCTCGTGAGCCCACTGCATTCCGACCACTTGTGGAAGCGGTCTTGGAGTGCGCAGCTTTGGACACGGACCGGGATGCCATTGCGCTGACTTTCATTTTCTGGTACGAGTTGAAGCTATATCTTGTCCTCGAAAAGTATATTCAAGCCCGGGTCCAGTACGTCGACATTTATTCAAACCTGGTCGATGTAATGCTCAAGCAACTGGAATTTCCGACCGAGACTCCAGGCGAGCCGGATCTTTTCGATGGAGATCGTGAAGCCGAAGAGAAATTTCGCGAGTTTCGACATCTCATGGGAGATGTTTTGAAGGATTGTTGCGAAATCATGGGAGTGACGGATTGTCTATCCAAGGTTCTGGATCGTATAAAGGCGTGGATGGGTGCTTACGCAGGCCAAGCAACCGCTAATTCCGTCCCTCACTGGCAACAACTTGAGGCGCCTCTATTCAGCATGCGGGCGATGGGCAAAATGGTTGATAAGGACGAGGACATCATTTTACCCCAAATCATGCCTTTGATTGTTCAGATCCCTCTTCACGAAAAACTACGATTTGCAACAATTATGGTGTTAGGGCGCTATACCGAATGGACCTCGAACCATCCGGAACTCCTGGAATCTCAGTTCACATATATCGTCTCGTCATTTGCAACTGATTCTAAGGAGATTATTCGAGCGGCTGCCATGGCCATGAAATTCTTTTGCACGGATTGCAAACACTTACTTAGTGGCCAGGTTGTACAGCTGCAACAGTTTTATGACCAGACTCTTGACAAGCTCCCGGGTATCAGCCAAGAAGAGTTGACTGATGGGGTTGCAAATGTTGTCGCAGTTCAGCCACCTACCCAAACTTTCGAACTCCTCAAACTTTACTGTGATCCCTTGATGGCTAGATTGATGGCCAAGGCCAACGCTGCCACAGACGAGGAAGGAAAGCTCGCAGTAGCAGGTTCGTACACTTACTCACCCATTTAAACTGTTTTGCTAACCCATCAAAGACCACTTGCAATTAATCACAATTTTCATCCAGATTGTGGTCCCATATGTTGAACCTGGACAAGAAAACCCTGCAGTTAAATACTGCCAGGAGATTTTCCCCATTCTATCGACCATCCTGGACACATTTTTAGCATTTACACCAATCTGTGAAAGAATCTGCCGCTGTTGGAGATATATGGTCATCTCATATCGAACCTCAACCGTTCCTCTCCTCCCTCAAATGGCAAACAAGCTTGCCACCGGATTTTCTACGTCAAAACAGGGTTGCTTCCTTTGGGCGACAGGCGCTATCCTGCGAGAATTCTCTGAAGATCGTGAACATGTGGACGAGAATACAACCGAGTCCATATACTCTTTCTTTGAAGCTCAGTCGAGAAATATGCTTCAGATGATGAGCGATCTGCCACCACAAGACTTACCTGATGTTATCGAGGACTTCTACCGCCTATTGGTGGATGCATTGCTTTATTACCCACATAAATTAATTGGCTCAGATCTCTTCTCGCCCATTTTGCAAGCTGCCATAGCAGCATTAGCTCTCCAGCAAAGAGAGCCTCTTTCTGCAACCCTCCACTACCTTCGGGACGTCATCGGATATGGAGGCGACAACCCGCCAAGTTCAAACAAAAGCCCAAACCCGGCGGAGATTCAGCACGCCGTGCAGACGCTTTTGATTGCCAATGGCGAACATCTCGTGAAGTCAATTTTGGCCGGTATGATGATTACCTTTCCCGATGACTGTTTCACAGATGGTAGTGGTGCACTCTTGGGCTTGTTCGAGATCCTGCCTGCGCAGACCGCTGTTTGGGTTGATAAGACCGTTCGCCTGCTCCCAGCTGGCACCATCCGCGAAGCAGAAATTGATCGACTCATGAGCGGAATACAAGAACGCTTGGCGCTTGGAAAGGATGGTCTTCGCAAGGTCCGCAGTCTGCTCCAAGATTTCACGAACACTTATAGGAGACGATATGTCGCTCCCAGAGATGGTTTAGGCAGTCTGGAAGCGGAGAGATTCCATTACAAGGCTTGATAAAAAACTCCCTCTCGGGTCCAGTGGAGATTTTATACCCCCTTTACTGATGAGCTCTCCACTTTTTCATATTTTCAGTTTAGTCTTTGTTTGGTTGGTTGCATGGCATAGCGATGGAGATGGGTCAAGTCTCGTGTTGTCGGTTTAGAGGCTGCTTTTTGATTTGGAGAGGAGGATGGATGAGCTTTGATGCATGGAAATTGTTAGATGGGTAGGTAGATGGGTAGGTAGATGGGTAGGTTGGCGGATTGCTGGTTGGGATGGGATGGTTGATTGTCATATGGATGGATGGATGGGTGATGATGACACAGAGGCATATTTGAGCGTATACATGGACTGAATCGGGTGGAGTTAAGGAGGGAATTTCCCGGTAGTAGTCAACGAAAAATGATATATTTCAATCTAGGTCCAGCAGCTTCCAGTGGACTCGACCTTTCTTCTACTTGACGGGGGACTGAACAATACGAAAAGAAGACTGAACACGCCATTTGACACCCTGACTAGGGCCTAAGATTACACTGGAGGGTGACTGGGCAACAATTAGCTTGATTGTTTCAGGGCAGGGGACTTGGGATAATGGGGAATGGCAAGAGTTCGTTTTCCTAAACGGTTCGCATTATTTTTTCATTGTTCGAGCGAGTGCCTGCCCCGGCTGCCTCGTCTGGAGTTGGCGTCGCTAGTTGTCGGACGCTTCGCCTTTCTGTCCGTTCATTGATAACCACTTTCGCGTTGTTGCCAGCGGAAAGTGAGCTACCAAATAGCATATTTGAGATTCTCTCCAACGGGAGTGAAGCTCTGTTCGGGTTTTGGCGGCTTTTGTAATGTTCTTTCGTAGGGATTCGCTCAATTTATCGGGGTGAGGAGAAGTGTTGTTTGTGAGTGCAATGCGACGACTACCAATTTTGCTCATCTCGTGTACAGCTAGTGGATTGATTATTCTTGATGTTTTGATTTTTTTTCCTGCTGCTCCTACATTGACTTTACGGCTAACAATTGACGCATCGTCACGGATTTTCTTGTAAGATTTCAGCAATGTCAGGCAAAGACAAAGCCTGTTTGGCTGATGCGCGTATTGCGAAGTCTGGCTTTGGGTAGATGTGTCCTCGTATGTTTGGGAAGCTGTGGCGTCCTCTTCTTCGTTGGCGACATCGTCAATGGCCCCTCCTGGAATGGCAATATCTCCAGGGGAATACGAGCTACCAACTAGCATATCTGCAATTTTTCCTAACAAAAGTGAAGCTTTGTTCGGGCTTTAGTGCTTTTGAAGTATCTCTTTGGGGGGATTTACTCGTTTGCATTAGGGCGAGGAGAAGGCCTGGACTGTGACTTGTTCCTATTTACACGAAAGCGAGGACTGTGGTTGAAGTTGTGCGCCAGAATCAATCTTCATAGCAGTTTTGTTAATAACTGCTCGCACTCGCACACTCGGAGGCGTTCAGCCATTATCCAGCAGATGGTCACTCTTGCTCTTAATTTTCTTCTCTTCTTCCTCCACCTACCCACTCCCATCCCACCCCCAGCTCGCCCTCTCAAAAATCAGGTCTATGGGTCTACTTTGCCCAAACACATGCGGCCATACTTCTGCGTCGCGCTTTGCCTTCTCTGCAGAGTCATCACCATTCAACACTGATCCAGAGGGATCGGTTACTCTTTCGGGCGGCATGTCTGCCAGTCACCGTTTGGAGGAGGAGAAGCCATTGCGCTCACTCATTTTCTCTCCTAAGGTAAGCCGTTGTTCTAATATCTCAATAAGCATCTACCGTGCATTCTCGCTAACACACTTTTCAAGAGGCTAAGGGCTGCTGGTTCCTCGAGACACTGAAAGAGTCTTCACCAAGTCCTCAAATCCAAGTCACGATAAATCACTTACAACCTCGCTTGATCGCATATAAATCCTGGGGCTTTACAAACTTCACTTCGACAAACCTCACTCCTACAAATTTCACCTCGCCTCAACCCTCAACCCCACAGCTATTATTTGAGCCCCCGGCTAACAAATCATAACGTCCCAGCTCCCCTCGAAGATTGAGGAGGCAAGGAAGGAGATAGAAGCGGAGAGGGTGGATAGGTGGGCGGCGGGAAGGGAGGCGAGAGAGGCGAAGGCGGATCAGGGTGGATGAGGAGGGAAGAGAAGGGATTATTTTTTGGGGTTTTCTTCTGGTCATCGACGGGTAAATAAGGAAGTAGATTGTTTCTTCCAACCATCTAGGTAAAGCTTAAATTGTTCCAAGTGTTTGGGACAATTGACTTGGATTACTCTAAAAAGCGAGAACAATGAGCTAGACAGGCAGGTACGAGCTTGAAGTATTTACGGGTGCGTCGATTCTGAGAAGCGTATTTGTAACGGCTCGAAAAAAACAAAGGAGAATCATGTTTAGGAAAACCAAAGAATGGCATAGAGTATTTTTACATTATTCATTTACACATTAATGCATTAAGGTATTCGTCAGCCCATCAATGAGACCAATACCATCATCCCTTCATCATCCGCAAACCGCTCTAGGTGGACTTATCCTCGTCAATAGGTTCATTAAGGAGTAGTCGGCCAAGATAACGTAGCTCGTAGCAACGGGAATTGACTGGATCAAATCGGGGTTGCTCACGAGCACGAGTAACATTTTCCTCTGTGAAAAACGGTCATGTCAGCGCACGAAACTGAGAGGGGAGAGAAGAAAAAACTTACCAGTTACATAAAGCTTGCGGAAAAAGTTCCTATGAGTCTCAGAAATATCCGTGTGGATAACGCCATCAGTTGTGAAAGTTACCAAGGGCGTAACGTTCTTCAAATGTAAGAGCATGTTAAGCATATTAGTGACATCTTCGGCTTGGGAGGCAAACGAGAACGGTGGCTGCATGAGTGGCCAGTCCTTGAGAAGATTTTCTTGTTCCCAAAAATTGAAGAACCAAGTGCATTTCTCCAGGCAGTTGAGAATGAGGATACCAGTAAGAAAAATCTCGAAGGACTGTCTAAAACCTTGACCAAGGAGATGTTTCTCGATGTTCGCTAGAACCTCTTTCGTGAGTTGAGCCGCCTTTCTTTCGACAACAGAACCGAGCTGTGAATTGACAAGGCGCCATGATCGTTCGTCGATTATCGCACCACTACCAACTGCATTTTGACCATTGAATCTCGAAGTCAAATTCCACCTAACCTCGTGGTCGACCAGAATATGCACCGTTGCCCAAAGCTCAAGCGCCTTGTTGAGAGTTTCCCGATGAAGATGGTTAGTGGAGGTCAAATTGACGACAGTATCCAAGGTAGTTCTCATAAACTCCGAGGGCTCGTGTTGGAAGAAGTAAGGCTGCATTTGCCGGGTATATACGTCCATCTTTGCTCCCAGATCGTCGTTTTCTTGATCGAGGATATATACAGTCTGACTTTCAAAACCCTCACCCATTCCCGTATCCATATTGGTGTCGACCGCGGCTTGACCTTCAAGAACATTAAAAGTGGCGTATATTTTGGTTTCTTGGTGCAGCGAGGCATCAATTTCTACGGCGGAGGCGCGAAAGACGACATGATCGGTCACGGCCTTGAGGTTGTTTGTCATGAGGAGATGATGCATACCTGCAGCAAACATACCCATCTCTGCTGGGAGGCGTTTGCGTGAGCACTCACTCTTCCAAACACGAGCACAGTCAACGTCCTTACACGTCTGGCAAGGTGTGCCTTCCCCACAGCATTTCTTCAAAAACCTGCATCGAGTACAAGCTCCCAGCTTCCGGATACTTTGAACTGCAAGACGTCGTGAGTGGCTGAATTTGGATCGGGATTTCTGCGATTTCTTGTTTGAGTTTCGCTTTCCATCTCCAGGTTCTGCACTGAATTCTGTAGTCATAGACTCTGCGGAAGGAACTTGGGGTGATTGGAAGCTCAATTGATGAACGGGTTCGATACTTTGTTGGACTGGTTCTTGAAAGGCGCTGACCGAGCCTTCTCTGACTGGCCAAGGCGATGTTGCATCTTCGGGTGAGTGATGAATAAAATTATCGGGCATAGAAGCGTTTGCTTCCTGGATAGCCTGTACAAATTCTCTCTCTCCAGCAGAAGTAACCGGAATATGAGGGTTCATGGGTGGCTCGTGGTTCACTAATTCTGGATCCAGCATGTTTGGACTGAAGCTGGCAGAAGCAAGCTGTGCCATTGAGGTTGCCTTGGCAGCCATTGCTATATTTGGCGAGGAGGAACGAGAACCCGCATGAAACATACCATGTGAGGACATAAACGAAGGGGGATATGGATTGTTAGGGTTGGGGGAAACGTCCACTCCGGGTGAATGTCCATTGTGGTGACTTGCGGTGAGAGCGCGAGCTTTGGCAGCCTCGATCATTTGTTGCTGGTCTCGTCTTTGCAGCTCCATGACTATTGAAATTAACATTTGAAATGTAATTGGAGTTCGAGAACTTACTCTTTTTCTCGCGCGAGGCTCGCTGTTCATAACTGACTGGCGGATTGTCCAAAGTATACTGCTCTTGTAGCTTCAGATGATTCGAGGCACCCAGCTGCGACTGATTTCCTCCTCCTTGATTGTGGGGTTGCTCAAAGTTCTTGGAAACCTCGGCCAGGACCTCGAGAGCACTCAGATTGAGGCCATTTTGTGCGGGAACGATGGCGCGATTGGGAGGGCCTTGGATTTGATATGTGCCGTCGTTGGGAAGTCCATTCTGTGCCAAAATCGCCGTTTCCCTCACCTGCTGGCTCAAATTTGGACATTTCCGAATCAAGTGAGCCATCAGCGCATCGCATCTTCCCTTCGCGAAAAAGACGCCGCAGTTCCTGCAAGTGTATTGGTATCGATTCGATTGATCGTTCAACTTGTTTCCGCGTTCGAAGTGCTCGCTGATCAAAGCTATGATAGGTTAGCAATAGCCTTTACAAGTTTTACGGATTGTATGATTGCCAATATGAGGATATCAATTTGAGCGCATTGTTGACGAGGAGCTGTTGGTCATAGGTAGGCGGTGGGAGGTAGTTCTGGGAGGACGGGTGGGTGGTAAGACTGGCAAAGCAACTTACGGTTCGGTTTTCTTCCCATGGTTACAGATCAACTTCCCAGGAGGCGAGGCCAGCCGAGGGAGCTCTCAATCGCTGTATATCCCGAGTTCAAAGATAATCGGCCGAGGAGGGGTGTTATTGAGGGCGGTGAGGTTCTCTTGAAGTTTATGCCAGATCTATTTTGGCGGTGAGATTTTGTGAGTGTGGTTGTTGCAATTTTAGTGTCCGATTTATGCTCCATGGTCATCCGATATCATTCCGGTGCCTCGGCTGTTCAAATCTAACAAAATTCCAACAAGAGCTGAATACCTCACTATAGATACTTTGGGTGAATTACAAATTGTTCCAAGTATCTGTATTAATTTGAATTAACTATCTGAAGATGCTCATTTGGGCACGCAGGCCAGGATGGGTGCAAGAGTGTGGCTGGTCAAGATTCAGTCGTCTCGCTAGACCTCAATGACTTCTTTTACCTTTCTATCTCTACCCACGATTAATCTCAATTGTTTTCCTTTCTCCTTTAACACTCCCTCCCTTACACCTTCTACAAAGAGCTCATAAGCGGGAAAATAGCCATCAACAAACTTCCTCACCTCTTCCATACTCATGCCCGTCCCTTTTACACTTCTCAATTCCGCTTCCTGCTGCTCCCTCCATTCGTAAACCCATCTTGTGTCCTCGGCATCAATATGAATAAAGGCATTGTATTCGTTCGTCAATACATCATAGTCTTTCAACTTTTCGTTCACAAACAGCAAGTCTTCTAGTTCGTGGTCCTTGAGTGTGAGTGACGGAGCTTCTCGTTTCGAGGCAACTATGGCAGATGGGAGAGAACGGAATCCGATACACCACCCCTCAAGTATTATGACTCGAATTGGAGGACTTCCGGGGGTGTTCACTGTGTGCCAACTGGAAGAGGGTGTGCGATCACCTAGACCATTGTGGAGAGATTTATCGTAGCTTGGGATTTTGGTTTGTTCGTTGGAGAGGAGGGAAGCCATTACTTGACGGGCAAGCGCCATATCGTGTGTTCCTATTCATCCGTCAGCCATTCCTCTCCTTTCTTCTGTAGAAGGACCAACCAGGTTCTCCCCGGTATTGTACGAGTTTGTTGTCCCCATTCTCCTTCGCCAATTTGATCTGGTCTTCTCGTGGGAGATAGAGGTCATCTATACTCAACACCAACGTCTCCAGCCCCTCTTTCTCAAGCAATGTTTCTGCGAGCTTGGAGACCAAGGTTGTCTTCCCAGCTCCTTGTACGCCATTGAGCCCTATTATGAAAGGACGATTTGCTTTGGAGGGATCTTGGAGGTTGGCATGGAGACGAGAGATTATGAAGGGGATGCAATGCGGAGATTTATCATCGACAGGTATTGGTTTGAGAGGTGCTGGTAGTGGGGTGGTAACAACAGCCGGAGCATTTAGAGTTGTGTGGGGTGTGGGGTTTCCTGAAGCCATAATTACGGCTTTGTTGTTCTCTTTCGTAGACAAGACGAGAAAGGGGGTTTGTGGTAAGCGAGGAGAGGAGACGGTGAGGCATTTCTACTCAGAAATCCGAGTGAGTGACCTACAGAGTGAAGTCCCGGGTGGAGGTGAGCTCAAAGGTGGAGGTGAAGCTTTGTGGATGCTTGGCAGACTGGATTTGAGAATCCACAACAGCTTGGAAGTAGTTTGGGTCTTTTTTTCCTTTTTTTCCTTTTTTTCACATGAAAGAAGCCCGAAGGTGATTACATGTATTTGTACCAATTATTGGAGTGAGAGGGCCTCGAGTATTAAGTAAGAAAATAGACTGGCACGTGGACTTAAAAGGTTGAAAGTGAGGCTTTTCCATGTGAAGATGAATGGAAGATGAATGTGGGGTTCTCCAGCTTCCGGAGTTTGATTTTGGTTTGACAGGGGGCTGGCTTGCCGCCATAATATACCGAGGCATGTGCGCGAGGAAGCCGAAAACAACGCAGCATCTACTTAGCCAAACTCTCCCCCGACTCATTTAACCTCCCTTTCCTCCCTTTCCTCATTTCTTCCATAAACACCGAGCAGCTTGATTTGCTGAAATATTTCACCATGTCCGAACTACGATTTGATGGCCAGGTGGTCGTCGTAACAGGAGCTGGCGGCGGGCTCGGGAAGGCATATGCTCTGTTCTTCGGTTCGAGGGGTGCCAGCGTGGTCGTCAACGACCTGGGGGGATCATTCAAAGGAGAGGGTACTTCTTCAAAGGTGAGCTACACTCTCCGTTTCTATTTGGGGGCCTCTTTCTAACAAATAAACTACAGGCAGCAGATGTGGTCGTCGACGAGATCAAAGCCGCTGGCGGCAAAGCGGTAGCCAACTACAACAGTGTCACAGACGGCGACAAGATCATCGAAACCGCCATACAAAACTACGGCCGAATCGATGTTCTCCTCAACAATGCTGGTATTCTCCGAGATATCAGCTTCAAGAATATGACAGACAAAGACTGGGACTTGATCATCGACGTCCATGTGAAGGGTTCATACAAGTGTGCGAGAGCAGCGTGGCCACATTTCCGGAAACAAAAGTACGGAAGAGTTATCAATACTGCTTCTGCTGCTGGACTTTTTGGTAGTTTCGGACAATGCAACTATTCCGCGGCCAAGTTGGCAATGGTTGGTTTCACAGAAACGTTGGCAAAGGAGGGGGCTAAATACAACATTCACGCCAATGTTATTGCACCCATTGGTAAGAAACCCGGTTCTTGTTGTAACTTCAGCTTCTAATCCGTTATAGCTGCCAGCAGAATGACCGAAACTGTCATGCCACCTGATCTCCTCCAAAACCTCAAGCCAGACTGGATTGTTCCACTGGTGGCCTGCCTCGTGCACAAAGACTCCGAAGAAAACGGTTCTATTTTCGAAGCTGGAGGCGGACACGTGGCAAAACTCAGATGGGAGCGTTCCAGTGGTCTGTTATTGAAGGCAGATGATTCATATACACCCGGGGCCATTTTGAAGAAGTGGGATAAAGTCAACGACTTTTCCAAAGATGCTCAATATCCAAGTGGTGTAGCCGATTTCTTGGGTTTGCTTGAGGAGTCGATGAAGATGGGTCCTAATGATAAAGGAGAGACTTTGGATTTCAAGGGAAAGGTTGCTTTGGTTACTGGTGGTGGTGCCGGGTAAGCAATTCAAACTCGGGTTTAATTGAAGATTATGCTGACACTTTCAGAATTGGTCGCGTTTACTGCTTGGCATTTGCAAAATACGGCGCTTCAGTTGTTGTCAATGACTTGATGAACCCAGACGACGTGGTTAAGGAAATCCAGAAGCTTGGCGGAAAGGCAGTTGGTGTGAAGGCATCTGCCGAAGATGGAGATACCGTTGTCAAAGCTGCTATCGATGCATTTGGCAGAATCGATATTATTGTCAACAATGCTGGTATCCTTAGGGATAAAGCATTTACAAACATGGACGATAAGATGTGGGATCAAGTTTTGTCCGTTCACTTGAGAGGCACATACAAAGTCACCAAGGCCGCATGGCCATACTTCCTTAAACAGAAGTATGGGCGTGTTGTCAATACCACCTCAACTAGTGGTATTTATGGAAACTTTGGACAAGCAAACTATGCAGCAGCAGTAAGTCTTCTCGTAATATATAATCCCCGTGAAAAGCTAATCTGAATAGAAATGCGGAATCCTCGGGTTTTCAAGAGCCCTTGCGCGTGAAGGCGCCAAGTACAACATTTTCGTCAACACAATTGCTCCAAACGCCGGGACTGCTATGACGAAAACAATCTTACCAGAAGAGTTGGTACAAGCTTTCAAGCCAGATTACATAGCTCCATTGGTCGTCGCACTTTGCTCCGACAAGGTTCCAAAACCACCAACTGGAAATCTTTACGAGGTTGGTAGTGGTTGGGTTGGACGCACAAGATGGCAACGATCCGGAGGACATGGATTCCCAATCGATGTTGCTTTGACGCCTGAAGAGGTCTTGAAGAACTGGAAGAGAATCACCGATTTCGAAGATGGTAGAGCAGATAACCCAGAAGATCCACAAGATGGACTGAAGAGCATTATGGCGAATATGCAGAACAAGAAGGGTGGTGCCAGCAAGGTATGATCCTTGCCCTCCTGTGTTTGGCTTTTTGTATAATTATAGCATTATGCTTGAAAAGGAAAAGGAAAATAAATTAACATGTATTTTGTGCCGACAGAAGAGTGATGACAGTAATTCGAACCCTGAAATTCTTGCGAATATCGAGAAAGCGAAGAAAGCAGAATCCAAAGGCACCGAGTTCAAGTACGAAGAGAAGGATGTAATTCTCTACAACCTTGGTGTTGGAGCAAAGAAGACTGATTTGCCATTGGTTTTGTAAGTTCCATTTGTGGTTTTGTCTTGCTATAGCAATGCTAATTGTAACAGCGAGGGCGATGATAACTTTCAATCACTTCCCACTTTCGGTGTCATTCCATTCTTCTCCGCTGAAGCACCATTTAATATGGATGACGTGGTACCAAATTTCTCCCCGATGATGCTCCTTCATGGCGAGCAATATCTCGAGATTCTCCAATATCCAATTCCTACTTCAGCGACCCTGATTTCTCACGTCAAGCTTCTCGAGGTGGTCGATAAGGGTTCAGCCGCTATCTTGAAAACTGGAATTACCACAGTAAACAAGGAGACTGGCAAACCACTTTTCTACAACGAATCCACAGTCTTCATCCGAGGATCCGGTGGATTCGGAGGACAAAAGAAACCCGAAAATAGAGGTGCCAGTACCGCAGCCAACACCCCACCAAAGCGAGCCCCAGATTGCGTCGTTGAGGAAAAAACAACCGAGGAGCAAGCAGTCTTATACCGTCTCAGCGGCGATTACAACCCACTCCACGTCGACCCAGCCTTCGCCAAAATGGGAGGTTTCAAAAAGCCCATCCTTCACGGTCTCTGCTTTTTCGGAATCGCTGGTAAGGCGATCTACGCTCAATTCGGGAAGTTCAAGAGTATCAAAGTTCGGTTTGCGGGGACTGTGTTGCCAGGAGAGACGTTGGTAACAGAGATGTGGAAGGAGGGTGGCAAAGTTATCTTCCAGACTAAGGTTAGGGAGACGGGGAAGTTGTGTATTTCTGGGGGGGCGGTGGAGTTGGTTGATGAGGGGAAGACGAAGTTGTGAGAGTTGGATAGTATAGAATCGTGTATAAATAGAAAGTCGTTATTCTCTGGGAACTCGGCATTTCAGTGACTAAATCCCCGCGAATCCACTGTGTACACCGTCGCACCTATCCCCTTGAAAATTGTGCGAACGCTCTCGGTTAATTGAAGATAATTATCCCAGAAGGTTTGGAACAATCAGGTTTTCATTTGATACCAATGGCTGAGAATTCGGCAATATCAGGTAAGACAAAATCTCTTCTGGGAGTGGTTTGGATTTGGGATAGTAGAGGTGTCTTCTTTTGGCCCCCAAATATGAAGTATAGCTTACTCGCCACGGTCTGACTTACTCGACAAATTGATGGGTAACTCGTAGCTTACTCTTAGCTTACTTACAAGTTCGTTTTCGGCTCCCAAACTTCGAGTGTAGCTTACCCGTGAGTTATTCATGGCTCACTCATGGTTTACTCGTGGCTTACTCGTAGCTTGCTCGTGGTTTGCTCGTGGTTTACTCTCAGCTTACTGGTAGCTTACTGGTGGCTTACTCGTCACTCCATTTTGGCCCCCAAATGGGAAATTTAGCTTACTTCACAATTAACAGCTTACTCGCCAATTGATGGGTTACTCCACAATTAGTAGCTTACTGAACAATCATCGAGTAAGCTGCACAACTATCTGGCTTACCTCTCACTGATTTTTGGCCCCCAAATTTGACAATTAACAGCTTACTCGCCAATTGATGGGTTACTCCTCTATTTTGGCCCCCAAAACCAAAGTCCAGCTTACTCGTTTATCGTTGGCTTACTCGCTACTTTTATTTCTAAACAATGGTGGTGACCTCATACCATTGCCTGCTCATGGGTATTTCTCGCTTCTTCATGCTTCCCATCCTCCATGTAAGATTGAAAACTCACATTTTGATTTGCCTATTTAGTAATTAGTCAGAGTACCGAGCGAGGATGAAATTTAAACTTACTAGTGGAAGATCCAGAGAAGTGCTGGATTGATTTTGGTCTTCTGGATTGGAAGGGCGGGTTGATGGATCGGCTGAATGATACGTACTTTCACGTTGCCTCCCCGGGACATTTGGAGATCTACGAGCGTTGTAGAGATAATAACCTACACCACTGGCAGCAGTCACACCAGCAGCAGTGAGGCCGATCAAGAAAGTGATTCTGGATCTTGGTGGAGTCATCGTTGGGTGTTGTGTTGTCGAAATGTGGGCGGAGTGAAGGAGTAAATTTGGAAGAGAAAAGACAGACTTGAGGTTGGTTTTATACCATACTTGTGAGCCTTGTTAACTTCGCTTAGCAGTTTTTTCTAAAGAGTTTAATGTGCTAGGTTATTTGTGAAGGGTCAGAGAAATTATACGCAAATGGGTTAAAGGATAAGACAAGATTCTATTGATTACTCCACGCAAATATTGTCGAGGGTTTGTATTTCTTTGAATATTATACGGACAATCCTTTTAGATAATTTGAAATATCATTCAAGAATATTAGGAGAATTTCAAGAAGTGGAAGTAGTAAAGTGACAGGGAAGTCTCTCTTCTCAATCTCCTGCTCCCTTCCTCTACATTTTGATTTGCCTTTCTCACAGTATGGAGCGAGTGAGAGATCTGGCTTTAAGCTTCCAATGCGCGACCCAGTGTTCCATCCCTCTCCTCACGTTCTCTCTTATTGTCTTCTCACTACTCTCCCCGTGCTGCACATCTGGATCATTGAGCCTTTCGAATAAATCCAACGTCTTTTCTACCCAGCGTATCAAATGAGTAGAGTAGTAGCCCCTACTCTACTCTACTCAAGTAATTTTAAGTACTACTCTACTCTACTCATAAACTCTAGAGTACTACTCAAGAGTAGTGGAGTAGTGCGGGCCGGTCCGGGCCGGTTGGTCGGTGTGGCGTCGGAGTGGTGTTCTGGAGCTGCCCGGGAGCTTAAGCGAGTTCTTCTTTCTACTGTCTACTACGTAACTTTTTTAATAATAGTCTTAATAGTTTAGCTATTGTTGAAAACCTACAGTGAATAGGAGTATGTCAGTCACGTGGCTGCTCGCTATCGTGGGCACTAGCGCCATCCCAGGGCATAAATAGTCGGCTCAGGCCACACTTAGTAAATTGAAGAGTTTCCGCCATACATTCGCAACAGCTATTAATTATATAATGATAAAAAGAAATTTTTATTATATATAACTACTAATATTACTAATAATAAGCTTTATAAGCCTTATAAGCCTTATAAACGCAAATATATAAATATCACTAAGACTACTCAAGACTACTCGAGTAGTCTTAAGTTACTACTCTACTCTACTCAACCGACCTGCTACTCATACTCTACTCTACTACTCTTGAGTACTACTCGAGTAGTTGTGAGTAGCAGAGTATTTTGTGATTACGCTGTTTCTACCCAGGCCTGGAACTCTGTTACGAAATCCGCCACATCTTCCAGCTTTTTATTGGCTGCTGCAAGCTCGTCCTGGGTCAGTGAGTACTTGGATTGTAATTCTTGGAGCTTTTTGGTAACTTACTGGTGGTGGAAGAACCGTAATGCTAGATCGGTTTTGGTTTTGGTCTTGTGGTGGATTTGAAGGACGGCTTGATGGGTTGTTGGGTGAAGGATATGTATTTTCACCTTGCTTCTCATCGACTTTGGGGGATGTACAGGCGTTGGAGAGGTAGTAACCTACACCACTGACAGCAGTGAGGCCGAGCAAGAGGGGAATCTGGGATTTTCGCTGGGCCATGGTTTGAGTGCTGTTGAAATAAGAGTGAAAGGAAGATGTAAGGCGGAAAGAGAAAAGCCGGATTTGACGTTGCGGTTTATTTGTATCTTGTTAGTAGCTGTGGATGACTTGGCCTTGGAAATTTCTCGTCTCGTCAAGATGTTCATGTACCAGATAATTCGAGAAGGGTTGGAATTAACGAGAAAATGTTTTAGCACAGAACTCCAAGTCCAAAAATGTTTCAATTTTTATAACAATTCTTTAACAAAAGATAAAAGAAAAGTCCAGCCCCCACCCTCTCTAAAAAAAAAAAGACTAACAAAAACTCTTGAAAAAAACTTCTTACAAACCACAAACGCAATACTAAAACACCATCGAACTCACCCCCCAAACCACAGCCCAGAACAAACTCCAAGCCAAAAACTCCTTACCCCGATTTAATCCCTCCTCCCACCTCTCTCATTCTCGCCATCCTCTCCCCACACCCCTCCAGCCACTTCGTCGCCTCCTCCAACTCCTTCCTCCTCTCCTCCTTCTTCCTCTCCGTAATCTCCTCCCTCTGCCTCTCTAACTTCCTCTTCATCTCCTCTCTCTCTACCGCGTGTTGCAGCTGTCCGCCAGTTCCTCCTGCCGTCTTTTTCTCTCCATCTCCTGTCTAACCTACTCAATGGCAGGGAGGAGCCGAGGCACTGTGGCTATGGCCTGAGGTTGCGAGGTTTGATGTGAGGGATTGTGGTTGCGAGGATTGTTTAGCCTAGAGGCTTATAGTGAAGTGAGGTTAAGCGAGGCTTATAGTGTTGTAAGTGACTTTATAGTGAAGTGAGTCTTAGTTGGTAGTGAAGTGTATAGACGTGTAGACGTGAAGACATAATAGCGGAGTTAAGTAGAACAAGAAAGAGATAGAAACAAGCAGTCAGGTTGGTTGCACTTTCCTCGTCAGAACTTCTTGTTTTCCTAGCCTTCTTGGATGACAATTGTAAATTTTTAGCACAGTCTTACACAACTCTCAATGAAGCAAGTACGACTCCCAGATAGCAAATGAGTTCAATTAATATCAGAGCAAAAACTTGCTCAACAAATAGGTATATTTCAACGCCAAGCCAGAAGCCCCCCAAATGAATATAGTAGCCGATCCCAATAAGCACCCTCCCTCTATCATACAGATATAAACAACGTGTTTAGCAAAATCATCATCCATATTCCCATAAGCTATAATGAACACGTCTTATCCCACTTCAACTACCCTTAAGGACATTTAGACCCCGATTCTTCATCCTACCAAGTTGTGCTTCGTACTTCTCGTCCTTGCTTCGTACAAGTTGCTCCCTCTTTTCGTAAATCTCCTCGTATTTCGCGGCAACCGCACGCTTCTTCTTTCGAATTTCCCGAACGTCGCCCATGATCGCCGTGAGTTTCGACATGATGAGCTGCCCGGCTTCATCCCATTCCTCGTCCGCCATGGAGCAAAAGAAATGTGATTGTCCATGAAAGTCGTATATGTTCAATGCTTCAAGCTTTTGTTCCATGCTAGCTTTCTCCGGGGCTCCATCAATTTCCACTGATTTTTGACCGAGACCCCAATCCTCCGCCTTCAATTCAGCATAGTCCATCATGGCGAGGTCTTCGTCAGAATGGTCAGCAAATAATGTTGCGCTAGGAAGATCATCATCGTCCTGGGGAAATGAGGAATGAATTGCATTGTGTTGAGGGTGTTGAGTCTCATCGGCTGGAGCTGAAGAAGTAAATCCGGGAACGTCATCTTCATAAATTCCATTTCGAGGGTCCACATCCCGTCCATCATTCTCAAATCGGCCGGTTTGCTTTGTATCGAAAGAACGAATAGGGTAATTGTTGGGTTCGTGAGTATGTTGCGAATGCCCACGCTTCTTAGATGCACCACGTCCCGTCTCTGTCAAAACTTCGGCTCTTGCTTGAACGTTTTGGATTGGTGGTCCCGAAAAACGACCTGCGATATCACTACCCTGTCGAGCTGGAAATTCTTGCATGTGAGGCTCCTCTGATTTCGTCTGAGCAAAGTTTTCCTTGTGATGGAGAGGTCGAGCGGGATGTTGGGCGGGACGTCTAGGCGGATCCACATGCATATTTGCGTGTTGCGTGTAATTTTCGCCCTCCTCTTCCTCAAAACCTCCATCGACGACTGCTGGAACGTACTCCATAGCTGCATCTATATCTCCAGTGAAAATTGGACCACTCAGAGACAATTCAGAGCCTTCACGACTTTCACTCCTGGTATGGTCGAAATTCGTAGAGATCGTATTGTCAAACTGGTTTCCCTCTCTTCGATTGCCCGAAACAGGATGAGGATGCTCATTCTGTGACTCGAGGTATTGTCTTCCACTCTGGTAATTCGAGGTATAGGCGCGTTGTTGTGGATCGATACTTGGATTTCGGCTGGGGGTTGACGAGCGGTACTCGGAATCCGTATCTTCTCTCGCAGGAGGCTTAGTACGACTACGCGAGCTTCTGGGTCCAACTTTCATTCCTTGAGCTCGATCTGCTCGCTCGTTCTTGGTAGGCGTCGCCGCAGAGTTTGTGGGGGGTGTGGCCGTACGACGCGTGTCGACAAATCCTTTCAACTTGGACGACATGGCTTCGAAATTATGGGTTTGAGGAGATATAGTTTTGTCGGCAGACTTGCGGAAAGAAGGGAAGACGAATTGTCGCGCATGTACCTGCGGACGGTTCGTCGGTCAGTTGTTTTCTTAGGATAAGAAGGGGATAGGAATTGGGCGTACCTGTCCTGCTCTGGCCTACGCGCCTGCTACAACAATGACTTCGTAGAAGATGTTTCGTGGGAGATTCGCAAAAGATAGCCGCGGATTACCAACCGCCGAAATCGTAGTTAGTATCGAGGTTGGTGTTGAGGGGAAGCCGTTCGTAAGTTTCCGCTCAACATTTTAGTGGGGCACAGTAACATTAGCGCCCCCCGCCAACGCAGACACGAAAAAACGTGACCAAGGAAAGCAGCTTTCCCGCTAGTAGTAAACTAGTATATAAATCATTAGATGGGGTTAATTATGGAAGGAAAAGTATATAATTTGGTCAAAGTAAAAACATATGCCATTGCTCTGCGTAACTTCCTACGGGCACCAAAAAAACATCCACATGAATCCTTAATATTTAATTGATCATATAGTGAGTTACATGTATTTTAGTCCAGCTGTTGTGGTTTACTCACGATTTTAGGGGCATTTTTCAGATACGGACGTTTTTTCCGTCACTGTAGAGGTACCTACCCGTTAAATCTGGAACAATCAAAATCGTTCACCCAGAGTATCTGGGAATCCAAGTAGATAATTCTTCTAAATATCCTCGAACAATAACTTTTATACAATCCTACGTAACGCTTAGTCGCGGAACAATGAGCGAACCTCTTTACAGCAATATCATTAAATGTTTAGCCTTGGTAGCTAACGAAGGATACCAACATGAATGACAAACCCGGAATCTGATTTCAGCTCGACAGTCAGCTTCTCATCTGGCATCCGCCAAACTCTGAAAGCTCGCATGAATTCTCTCAACCATGATTCAAAAACCTCGTCTGAACGAAGTTGCTGAGCCACGATAACCACCGTTGGCTCTTTTTCAACCTTGGAGCTATCCAAATCTCTGAGCTTGCAAGCATCAACACATGTCTGAACCAGTGGTTTGATGAGAGTATCGTTGTAGATACAGTCACAAGCCAGGACAACTTCAAAACTTCGCCGGTCTTCGGATCCGGTCAATGAAGCTGTCACCTCATCTGTTTCCCAGTCAAGAGGGCGAAAGACGACCTTGTTGGTTGGTGTTGTTTCCTTTACTGAAGTAGATCCTTTTTTGCTCTTGGTGTGATTGTTGCGGCTTCTATCTGAAGATGTGGTTGGTAGACGGTTGTTTTGAAGATTCTGGGATATCAGTTTCGTCACGTATTGCTGGTCTGTCAACACATAGGATGCAACTTTCGGGCCAAGTGAAAGACCGATGATTCCGGATATGCCGCATCCTAACTCTAGAACCGCCGAGTCCTTGTTTAACAGTTGATGCTGGAATAGGACGTTTGCGGGTGAGGAGATCCAGCAAGCGAAAAGAGGGGTAATCTTCCAAACAACTATACATGGTCAGCGAGAAATGCGGAAGTAACAGGATATGCGGTTGGTAGGTACCTGCACCGGTCGTTCCTCCATCCCGGTTTGAAGAGAGAATGGTTGGGGACTGCTGGATGGCCAGATCTCGATCACCAATTGTCAACTCCAACACCGTGGCTTTCGAATTAACGAAGCCAAGATCTTGGGAGGGAATGGATTGGGAGAAGAGCAGGAATGACTCTAAATGAAATACTTAGCCGGAGCTTGCCATATATGTGGCTGAGCAATCTACCTTCTTCGGGGGCATCAATTTCAGCTCCAAGCATGCCCAGAAATATGTCGAGAGACATTTGAGGAAGTTGCCGTTGCTCAACGCACTTTCGCAGCCTTCACTTGAGACTGGAAGTTGGTAAAGAAGCAGACGGACGGACGCTACGGAGTTGGGAAGATGTTTAGTCTCTCCTACCGTGTGCCTTGGCCTTGCATTTGAACAGTCAACACTAGACTCGTAAGCTCCCGGGATTCGGCTGAAGGATGTTGTGAATGCCTTCAAAAAAGTGTACAAGAAAACCATGGTTGAGCCTGAGGCGCGGAAAGGCCAAGCTCAATCCGGGTATGATGCATGATGCCTGTCGACATGCCGACATGCATGTCACAGTAACAGTGACCTTCCAGGTTGGCTTGGCTGGACTTGGTGCTGCTGGCCCTTGCGATCGTCATTGCTTTTCCGCCTTTCCCTGCCCTTGAACCCGCCCGAAGCTCCTGGTGCTCCCTCCTCTTCTCGCTCTTGGACGACGAGTGTTCTCTATCACAACCACCAAGAGCTGCCATCTCTACAGCTCCGACTTTGCCACCTCGCGAAATCAACGTCATCGCTTCACCCCTCGTCAACAAAATAGTAAATACCCTGCCACCTCTCGCAGCGCGAAACATTAAATCAATTCTCATTTTGAGCCTTCCCAGAATCGTCATCACTTCCACTACTACCACCTCCACCACCACCACCACCACCACCCAACATGTCTCTCAAAAACATCACGGTTCAACCGAGAATTGTCAAGAAACCACCCTTCAGTGTCGAAGTTCCAGGCATCGCAAAGGTCGAGGGCGAGACGATTCCGCGTCGCCATCCCAAAGCAGTCAACGGGCTGATAGAACGGCCGGCAGAAGACATTGAGACCGTCTTCGATGTCGTCAAGCATAGCTCCAAGTACTATGGCAATGCGAAAGCCATAGGTTCCCGGAAGCTCCTCAAGACCCATCAAGAGGTCAAGAAAGTCAAGAAGATGGTTGACGGCGAGGAACGCGAAATCGACAAGAAATGGACATACTTTGAGCTCAGCGGATACGAGTACATTACTTTCACCGAGTATGAGAAGTTGATTCTACAAATTGGGGCTGGATATCGAAAGTTGGGCCTACAAAAGGAAGACCGGATACACATCTACGCCGCCACCAGCGCTCACTGGCTGGCAACGTCACACGCGGCAGCATCTCAATCGATGCCAATTGTTACAGCTTATGATACGCTCGGAGAGGAAGGATTGAAGCACTCGCTCGTTGCTACCAATGCAAAAGCCATCTTCCTCGATCCCCATTTGCTTACAAGTCTCATAAATCCTCTAAAGGAAGCCAAGGATATCAAGTGCGTTATTTGGAACAGCCAGCACGAGGTCAACCAGGACAACATCGACAAACTCAAGAAGGCACATGAGCATTTGACAATTATGAGCTTCGAGGAGCTCCGAAAGCTTGGTGAAAGTAACCCGGTTGACCCAGTACCTCCTGCTCCCGAAGATCTGTGTTGTATCATGTACACATCCGGTTCCACAGGCCCTCCAAAGGGTGTGCCAATCAAGCATAAGGCTGTGGTGGCTTCCAGTAAGAAATCCGAAATAACTCCCGAGGGTACCCTGCTAACATTTTCTAGTCGCTGGTGTTAGTGTGATCGTGGAGCCATACTTGGGCCCTGGTGATAGTCTCTTGACCTACCTCCCTCTCGCACACATCTTCGAATATGTATTCGAAAACGCGGTTCTCTTCTGGGGTGGTACTATGGGATACGGAAATCCAAAAACCTTGTCCGACACCTCGGTCAGAAATTGCAAGGGCGATATCAGAGAATTCAAGCCAACGGTTCTCATCGGAGTCCCTGCTGTCTGGGAGTCGATCAAGAAGGGCATTGTCGCCAAGGTCAATGCTGGCAGCCCTATAGTCCGCAATTTATTCTGGGGTGCATTGTGGGCAAAATCCAACATGATGACTTACGGTCTCCCAGGAGCTGAAATACTGGACGCTGTGGTTTTCAAGAAGATCAAGGAGGCTACTGGTGGTAAATTGCGAATCTGCCTGAACGGAGGTGGTCCCGTATCGAAAGATACCCAACGATTCATATCCATGGCCATTACTCCTATGATCAACGGCTATGGTTTGACGGAGACTACCGCCATGGGCGCAGTGATGGATCCATTAGCTTGGACCGACACCGCCCTCGGAGATATCCCTGCATCCATTGAAATGAAGTTGGTCGATTTCCCAGATGCCGGTTACTTCTCAACAAACAAACCCCAACCACAAGGTGAAATCTGGATCCGAGGTGCCCCAGTCCTCGAAAGCTATTACCAGAACGAGGAAGAGACCAAAGCTGCCATTACAAAGGATGGATGGTTCATGACTGGTGACATTGGAGAATTCGACAAGAATGGACATATTCTGATCATCGACCGAAAGAAGAACTTGGTCAAAACTCTCAACGGTGAGTATATCGCCCTCGAGAAGCTCGAGTCCATCTACCGATCTGCCACTGTTGTTGCAAACATTTGCGTATATGCAGATTCTCAAAAGACGAAGCCAGTTGCTATTATCGTTCCAGCGGAGCCTGCGCTGAAGAAGTTGGCCGAGAGCATTGGTGTTATGGGAGATGGAATTGAGGATTTGGCACACAACCAGAAAGTCCAAGATGCAGTATTGAAAGAGCTGCAGCAGGCTGGAAAGGCAGGTGGATTATCCGGCATTGAAATCATTGAGGGTGCTATCTTGGCTGATGATGAGTGGACCCCTCAAAACGTAAGTGGCAGCATCACCCCTTCTCTCACTCTGCGTGACCTTGGGCTAATAAGATTTTAGAACATGGTGACTTCGGCCCAGAAATTGAACCGAAAACTCATCCTGAGCAAGTACAAGAAACAAGTTGACGCTGCGTATGCGAGAAATAATTAAGAGGGGTGGAATGGAAGGGAATATATTCGGTACTCGGTATAGGTATGCATTGATAAAGCGCAAATGGAAAAATGTGTTTGTTTGTGAGCGTTAGATCTGTTTACAGCACGAGGTTGTACGATATTGCATAGCATTATTTTCCCCAATCATTGATTCTCCCGAAAACGAGTTTTCGCCCCTACACTTGTGCTTGAGCCTCCCTCTCCTTCTTTCTTCTTCTTACCTCCATGTTGGCCTTCTTTCGCTCTTGTCATCTGCTGCTGCTGAGGCTTTTTCTGCTGAGGGTTTCCCTTCTCGATTTCGGCCTATATAGGTGCGAGGAATTTCAATTTTTCCACATCAGATGAATGATTTGTTCCTGATTTGTTTATATATTTTATCCTATCCTTTTTTGGAAGTTAATTCTCCTAGACAGATTCGAGAAGGAGTAATTAACGGTTAGCTGAAGCCTGTATGCTCGAAGGCCAACATAAAATGGAGGTGTCTCTGAACTCAACCCTCGCTCCTTGCTGTGGCTTTCTTTGAAGGTATTTATTTTCATTGGTTGCGAGGAGACATTCAACGAAGGTGCGACCCCAAGACTCGCATGTACTTCCTCGTTTGTCCCACCTCTGACAACTAAACTCCAACTCCTCCCACACGCAGTTGAAGGCGTTCAGCCAAATATCCAGCAGATGGTAGCTTCGCGGCACAAGCGCTCTTCTTTTGCCTCACCAACGCACAACTCTGCGAACACATACAACGCATTCTCCCAATAGCCTCCTCGTTCCTCTTCTTCGATTGACTTCCAAACCATAAGTCCCCTACCGACGCAACCGCGGTAAAATCCCGTCAATACTCCGCCGCGTAGGTTACTAATCCTCTTTGGCTATCACATATCCTTTCCTGCGCTCCCCACGCTTTCTGTTTACTAGAGACTAATTAGTATATAATAGCATGTCCAACCACAGCAGCAGCAGCAGCAACAACCCCAACCCCGACGACACTACCACCACCCCACAAGGACCCCGCTCAACCCAGGTCCAGGGCATACCAACCACCTGGGCACCATCCCCACCAATCATTGAATTCTTTCTCCTCCTATGCTCCCGATCCTGAAGATCTGCGCCGGGCTTGGGCCTCCGAGTTCTCTGCCGAGTCGACACCATTCAACACTGATCCAGATGGATCGGTTACTCTTTCCGGAAGCGTCGCTGCCAGTTTCCATTTAGAGGAGGAGCCTTTGCGCTCACCCCAAGCAGATGCAGAGCTCTCAAACAATCAAGTGGAACTCGCAAAGAACCAACATACGACTTCACGTGGAAAACATGGCGAAACTACACCATGAGAATTCGGAGAAAGCTTCGGTGACTTTGAGGGATGAAGGCAAACCTGCACGATTTGGAAATGCGTTCGTTCGGACAATCCAATCATCAAGAGTTAAGTTTTATCACACCCCATAACCATGATATTGCCTCTTTCATTCTTCTATGTACACGAAAGAGATTCCGACGAATAATGTACCAGAAGTCCTCGAACAATGAATTCAATTGTCTTAGAGACTTGGGATAACGATACCCAATCATCTTAAATGGTTCGATTAATTGGTTTCATTGTTTGACGATTTTGGCATAATGGTGTGAATAGAAACTCTTTTTTCCATGCATCAATGTCCATATCACCAGACGTTACCAAGCTAATGAATATCCATAGGTCTCAACCTCCAACTAACCCACCCACAGAGTCTGAGCTTGTCTGGTAAAATGGAACTAAATGTACAGACATAAAGTACGAGGAGCCGTAGGAATCGTTTCTCCCAACCAATCCATTATTTGCGATACTTCGGTGCGTACTGTATGAATGATAGCCCAACCGATTGGCACAATTTCGGGCCCAATTTGAGCTCCAGTCCAGCCATCAGCAGGAAAAATATGGCCAGACTTCAATGGAGAAAGGATTCGGAGATTCGGATGAGGGACTCGTTCGGACAACTCAATCGTACGCGGATTCCAGCCCCTCTTATTCGTTCTCTGATTGTTTGTATTTCTCGCTAAAACATTTCTCTGGATCCTCCAACGACCGAAAGAGCCTTCATGTTCGAGGCTCAATATCATGTAGCGAGCTACCATGAAAATGCAACTGGACTCACAAAGCACAAGAAGTTCTTGATTTGGTCGTGCACAACTTCGGGGCCAGCTGGAGCTCCAATCCAGAGAAAATGAAGCGAACCAAAATGCCCGAAACCATGAGGAGAATATGGCCAAAACAGGCGAATTCGGAGAAGAACTCGAAGATTCGGATGAAGGAATGCCGATTTCATGCCGAGACTATGGTCAATACTGAGCCGTTGCATTATACGGTGGATGCTGTATGAAGAAAAACTGGGCTGGTGCTGCGGTTCTTGTTAGCCGACTTTCTTGAGTACTATTTGGTGTTTGGTTTCCATGAACCTGGGAACCGGGAATTCTTACCTCTTGTTCTGTTATGTAGTAGGAGTGTTTTTGAGGTTATTTTTAGTAACTCTTTACCCTTTTTTCCGTTGTGTCGATTCTCTTTTGGCTGAAGCGTGTGACGTTTAATTCTCGGTGTGTTGAACAAGTTTGAATGCTTGGTGTCTGTTGTGCATGTTTTGTCAGGCTCGAAGCCAGAGTAGATTAATTTCTATTTTGTTTCTTGGATGGAGCTAAGGCTCGAAGGTTATAAAATGGACTTTTCATACATAGCGAGAAAGAGGGTCCCTCTATGTCCAAATAAATATAAATCTTTTACCAAGAAACAAACACCTCTTAGGTTTATGTGGATATCAAAGCTAATTTACAAATGAAATTAACTGCCATTGGTAGGTTAACTACGAATAGCAAGGTGTGCTATTTCTAGGCAACCTGAAAAAAACGAAAAATCAGAGGCTTACTATTCACAGGTTACCTACTGATAGCCACGAAAAACAACAGTGCAATTTAGTAGGTTACCTACTATTAGCTTATTTCATGATTGAAATGGCGAGGGATTAGAAGGTATTACTGTTCGTAGGTGACATATCCCAGGTACCCCGGGAATAGAATTTTGTAATTCATTTCCCCATAATTCTTCTTATTATTTCCTGTTATATTTAAAATGAGTACTCGCTTTTTCAGACACGAACTAGAGAAAGACGGTTCAGGTTGTAGTTGGTGGTATGTAAAAGCTCGATATCAATATTACGCTTTTCTTGTGTCGAGACATAGCATGATAGTTTCTCAAACCTCTATAGCCTTCGCAAAGGGGATTTTCCTTTTGACTCATCTGCTTTCGTTACGTGCACAGCTAGGCTCATAGGCTAATAACGAGAGGGATTTTAGGTCAAAAATGACTTTCCAACTACTCGGAACAACTCGTGCTCACATTTCTTCTGAAGCAAGGAAAATAAAAAGTAAGTCAGGCCCGAGAAGAGTATGGCAAAAAAATCGATAATGATTTGGGCTCAACCGGGATTTGAACCCGGGACCTGTCACATTTGGTGTTCTCCAGTAAAGGAGAGGGGATAACCCGAAGCAACAATCATACCACTAGACCATTGAGCCAGACTTGCGCAGGTTAACCAATTTCGTGGCTATTCCGACTTATGAGGGTTGGGTGAAAAGTGGGGGCTGTGCTACCATTTAGGCACCAGTCGGGGAATTATCGGCTTTTATTCACTCTTGAGGTTTCTCGATGATTCTCATATATATACTTCTTTATTGTTTTCATGTATCGTAAATCCACAGTTGTAAATTCCGGCAAAGCAGAACTCGTCCAGAAAAGTCTACTACTCAGCAACAAACCCCCAAACAACATCTTCCCAATCTTTCCGCCTCTCAATCCTAACTCCCAACTCCAGTCCCTCACCCGTAGGTTTCACCACCCCCTCCGCAACACCACTCCTCCCCATCTCAGGAACTTTTAACAACTCCCCATCCATATCCCGTACTTCAAACCCCAGCACTAAAACAGCAAGGATTCCCAGAATCTCTGCAAATGCGAAATTTCTTCCGGGACATAAATGTTTTCCTCCGCCAAAGGGGAAATATGCTCTTTTCTGTTGGCGATCTTGTTCTTTCTCTTCAGTTGTTGCGCTTCCCTTGATAGATGGGTCTAGGAATTTTCGGGGATCGAATTTGGAGGCGTTGGGACCCCAGTTTTCTGAGGACATGTGGGAGACTCCTGACGGGATTTGGACGTCGCAACCTGCTTTGAGCAAATAAGTTGACTTCCCATCCGAGATGGTGGTGTCTTTCATAACGCGACGGGCACCGATGTTGGAATTTGCTAGACGTATTGTTTCGCGGTAGCTTGACACTAGAAGGGGACAATGTGTTGCGAATTTCGAGATATTGATGTTGATTTTGCGTTTGGGATTTCCAGAAGTAGCATTGGTGATGGAAAGCACCTCCTGTCGGATAAGTTCGGTAAGAGAAGGATTGGACACGATAAATAGCAATGCCCAGAAGGTTGTAGGTATTGCGTTTGCCGTCGCGACGTGAAGGAGAGCCAGCTCCAATTGTCCAATGTCTACGGGAGCGATTTCGTATTTTTCAAAACATGCTGCTCTGAGTCTTACTAGACTTGATACATCTGGTTCGAGGTGGTGTCCGTTTTTGTAATACTCTGTTAGAGCTGCTTGTATTGCTGCCCTGCCCCGATAAGCTTTTGGGACAAAGTATGATGGGAATATGCCAACGATGAGTGATATTACTTGGGCATCAAAATCCCTAAGGCGGAG
Organism: Calycina herbarum; assembly: GCA_001414485.1. Lineage (NCBI taxonomy): Eukaryota > Fungi > Ascomycota > Leotiomycetes > Helotiales > Pezizellaceae > Calycina > Calycina herbarum. The sequence goes on along the minus strand of LLEY01000082.1, from coordinate 123,993 downwards.
GTCAATACAATGAATTAAAGGTGAGAGACGAACCATAGACGAGGAAGGATTTACCAAAGAGAATCGACAAGACTTGGGTTAGTTTTAAGCGGATTCTTGGACCCAAATAAAGCGTCACTTGTCGCCATTGTCAAAGTGTTTCTCAGCCACAGAAACAAGCTATCAGGTGCAAAAGAGTTAACGATTCCATTGATAGACAGAGCAATGGCATCCAAGGCACTAATGTTAGTTTTGTGAAGGCTATCGCCCATCAAGGATTCGTGTATAACTTTGTCAAACTCGCGGAGGATATGAGGCTCCTTCTCCGTCGCTGGTTTCTTCATCAGAACCATCACCTCGTCTGAAACGCCGAGCATACGTTGGGCGAACTCAACCATAAATGGTTCAAATGATAGATCTTTGGATCGGAAGGCACTTTGGCTCATCATGGGAGATGTAATGACATAGGTTTTTGAGTTGACCATTGGCAGGGTGTAAATTGGCAATTTATGTTTGGCACTGCCGGTGGATTAATAATGGGAGGTTAGGTAGATTGCGAAGATGAGAATATACCTCAATATGTCAAAATAGGACGTAGAATGCTTGATCATTCCGAGAATGTGTCCGATATATGGTACATTTGGCTTCACGAGAGGTGGCTCTCTAGGGTCTATTCGAACTGACAGCTTTTGCAAGCACAGTAAACTAACAGCAAGAATGGCAAGGAGAATGGAGGGCATGTATCCCTGACTAAGAAAAGTGAAAAGATTGTTAATAGACATGTTGAATGAGCTCGAAACCTTCTCCAGAGCGGTAAATAGTATAAAATGAAGGCGTCGTAGGAGAAAGAAATATACGAGCGGGGATGGAGACGTAGAAGAAACTAGAGTGAACTTTGATTGTTGGTGGCTGAAGTACTACCAGTAGTATTTACAGACAAACCACTTGTACGTACGGAATGCGGCTATCAATCCCCGTATTCGGTCCCGAAAGACCAGAACCAGTAAAGTACTAGTACGCCATTGGAGAGAGCGTGAGCTCTTGGGGGCACATTTGCTCGGGGATCTTCACGCTTTGAGAAGAAACCAACAATTGCAACCTCCCAGCTGACACTTCACGGTCATTCTGACCAGCCAGCCGCTGGAACCGAGCGCCAGAAGGATTTGAGGTGAAGATAAGAAAGGTGCTCGGTAGGGGGCCATATACCATATACCATATACCATATTTACGTGATGGGGTGAAGAAGAAGAAAAAGGAGATAAACAGATAAAAAGATAAAAAAACATGAGTCAAGTTCCACAAGAAACGAAGTAAAAGAAGTTGGATAATTAATAGCCATTGAAAAGGGGGAAGTCACTTGGTGGTACGTACCGAGTTGGTGGAGCGGGATCGGCCCGCCATACCGCCATACCGCCTTAAGATCGGAGTTTCTTAAAGTGAAGATCGCGAACGCGTCCCACCAGCAGAACTCCATATCAGATTCACGACCGCCCTTGAGCAATTGCACTCTTTCGACTCTCGAATTCCCAATCCTTCAAGTCCGCATCTTTCCCATGCATCATCGGTAACATGCCATCCTCAAATCCTTCGTCGACTCGGAAGCGCCCGCGAGCGCAGTTGGAGGAGGAGGATCTGGATGAGTTGACGCCCGGGGAAGTCAATACCGCGACACCAACATCTACGATTGCGAAGAATAGGAAGCTCAAGACTTATTCTGCGAAGAAGCCCTATGGCGCTGCGAAGGAAGGCCTGTTCTCAATTCCCAAGAAACTCTCGAAAATGTTTGGTTACGGTCAGGGAACGGACACAGAAGACGCAGACGAATTGTCCGGCGAAAAAGATACATCCGAGGTCGAATTGAGCGAAGCCGACGAACCCATGAAAGAGAAGAAGCTGGCCTCAAGTGGCAAGGGATCTGCGAGGAAGCAAAGAGGTGCCAAAGTGTCGAATGCGAAATCCCCAATCCCGCGACGGGCTGTACAAGATGAGTTGGATAATCAAAGTTCCGACGAAGAACAGGAGGCAGAAGTGACTAAAGTGCTTCCACGGAAGAAACGAAGCTTGAATATCGAAACAAATGCGAAACCTACAGACGTTGCGGAAGTCGTAAAGAGACCTCGTGGCCGGCCACGAAAGTCGGACGTATTGAAGAGGGACAAGATACTGGCAAAACAGGCGAAACGGGAGATGCTGAGCAGCGAGAATACGGGGCAAGACAAAACAAGACGGAAAAGTATACGCAGCGAGAATGCGAGTCCGGATCCTTCAAACTCAGATCAAGAGGAACCAAAAAGCAACAATCGGTCGAGAAAGCAAACGAAATCCCATCTCGAGGTGCCAGACCGGGTACAAAATGGCATCCTGACACCCAGCAGAGGTCAACGTGGGTTGGCGCCACGGAAAAGTGTAACTTTCGAGCATAATGATAACGATTTGGATTTGGGTTTTAAAGACCTTCCGGGAACCGCAAGCAGCAAGAAATCGAGAGAAAATTCGAGGTTTGGTTCCAGTCCCATAGCAGAAGAATCCAACGAAGAGGAGGAGGATATAGAACAGGATGAAGAGGTAGACGAAGCGGCCTGTAGTATATGTTCCAAACTGCATACTCGTAAAGGAAACCAGATACTTTTCTGTGATGGTTGTGACAAAGCCGTGCACCAGAAATGTTATGGGGTAAAAGATATTCCAGAAGGAGATTGGTTTTGTAAAGATTGTGTACCAGACCAAGAGCTTGCCTACCAAGATCAATCACATATTCCAGACTCTCGACCACAGGGCCCATTGGCAGACATAGCCGGGTTTGAGGAGCATCTTAAACGCGTGCAGCGGGTCTTGCTAGATAGAATGACGGGACAAAAGCGCATCAAGCTTCGGGGGCATGATGAACAGATGCAAAAGGTGTACCAAGTGGTCGAGCAAACGGTTGTTGCAGGAGAGGGCAATTCAATGTTGATCATAGGGGGAAGAGGCTGTGGAAAAACAACTGCAAGTACTGCTATCCTGTCACCCGGGGTTTTCTAACATATGTCAAGCTTGTGGACTCTGTGATATCTGAAATATCTCATGAAAATAGAGAGAATTTCCATGTCGTGCGATTAAATGGCTTCATTCATACCGATGACAAGTTGGCCCTGAAAGAAATCTGGCGACAGCTTGGTCGCGAGATGGAAGTGGAGGATGATATTGCAAAGGTATATCCCACTCTTTTATTTCTAATTCACATTATTGACATAATTTAGACAAGTAACTATGCGGATACGTTGGCATCTTTGTTAGCATTGTTGTCTCACCCCTCGGAAATATCTGAGTCTTCTACCGAGCAAACGGCCAAGTCTGTAATTTTCGTCTTAGACGAATTTGACCTCTTCACCACCCACGCCCGTCAAACTCTGCTGTATAATTTATTTGATATTGCCCAGGCAAGAAAGGCGCCAATTGCTGTACTTGGCTTAACTACGCGCATTGATGTAGTAGAAAGCCTCGAGAAGAGAGTAAAGAGTCGTTTCAGTCACCGCTATGTCTATCTATCGCTTCCGCGAAGCCCTCCAGTTTTTTGGGACATTTGTAAGGAAGGGTTGACTCTTGGCGAGGATGAGGCTGCAGATGCGGGCTTCGATTCAACAATTGACGGAAGTGACGAATTTTTGTCATTCTGGAATGCGGCGATAAATGTAAGTGATTGCTTATCATTCGCGCATGCATAATTAGCTAATAATTGTAGGAACTTTACGAGACGGCCGAACCTTTCAAGGAGTATGTGCAGTCCCATTACTTTCGAACCAAGTCTGTGTCGGCGTTCTTGACCTCCTGCATTTTACCGATTGCTACCCTCTCACCGAGAAGCTTTCCTCTCACTGGTAATTTCTTTACGTCAAATACCCTGTCATTGACCCCACCCGATTCGAAGCTGCATATATTGCTGGGGCTGTCAGAACTTGAACTTGCTCTACTCATTGCTGCTGCAAGGCTGGATATCATTCTTGATACTGATACTTGCAACTTTGCCATGGTTTACGACGAATACAGTTCTTTGACATCTCGTCATAAGATACAAACTTCAAGCACTGGAGTTAATGCTCTCGGCTCGAGTGCCAAAGTATGGGGTAGAGACGTCGCCTTGGGTGCATGGGAGCGACTTGCAGAGTATGAGGTATTGATTCCAGCAGCCATTGGTGGGAATGGTGGGAAGGAATTTGGTACGGGCGGTCGCATGTGGAAAGTCGATGTAGGACTGGAAGAAATACCAGGAAGTGTCGATGGGCTTAGTGGTGTCATGGCTAAGTGGTGCAGAGAGATATGAATCATTCGAAGCAGCCATGGAATATTCAATGTATGCACCCCCGACTTTCATTTTCAAATAGCCACTACTGCACATAATTGATGATACAGATGATTATCTGTCGTACGCCATGTCTATGACTCCGCCCTGTTTGTAAGAGAGGGTTATGCGGGGGCCAAAATTCGCCCGACTGTGCTTGACCTAAAGCCTTTTGAGGTCAGCTGTTGCTGGCGGACATCGGTATTTATTAAATGCCCATCGCATCTTACTTCTTGTTTTCCTCTGACTGTTCCAAGTGGTACTTCTACAATTTCATGTTACATAGAACACCATGAATTTCCCGGTTCTGGGGATTTGATTCAGCTCCCTTCTCTGTTCTCGATGCAAAGCTGCGGGCGCAAAGGTCACCCGCTCTCATTCTCTGTGCCGACATGGGCAAGTAACTCTTCTCCCAACCAGTGGCATGAGAACGGGTCATGACCTCGTTTACTTGAAGTGTTGAATGGCTTGCGCTGACTGCAGACTCCCCACCAATTGCAACGCGACATTGGGGAATGGTATCTGCAGCATGCGAGCCTCACCGAATAACGAATGCGTATCTGGGAACACAAGCGAGCAAAAGCACTCACATTTTCTTATGAGGCGTGTTGCACGAATCACAAAAGAGCAATCATTGGTCTTCTACATGCATGTCCGCCTCACTTTGATGCCTCTGGTGCCCCTTTGGCCGGGCAAGAATTCAATCTATTATGCGGGGGAAAGAGGCAGCCACCCCGATCTTACTCGTTTGCCTTGTGGTTGCCTTCTGGGTAAATCCATTGTCCCCCACCCTCTAGTAGTCCTTGGGAAATATAAGGAAGGGACTGGGCTTGTTAATGGTTAAGCCCATATTTTCAGTAAACTTTGCTGGAATTGTCCCAGCGGCGGAAATTTGAAATCATGGACGCAAGCACCGCGCAGATCGCGAATGATGAGTTGCAATGTGTGATTTCTTATGGGAGCAAGCTTTCTGCGGCATTTCATCAGTATACCTCGATTGCGGAGCTACTATCTCGTGGGCTTGAAGGTGCTTATGGTAGTGTCGCTGCAACTCTATCGAGTCTCAGGCAGATCGAAAGTCTTTTGCAAAAAGAGGCGGAATGTCTTAAGAAGGGGACTGGGAAGGAACTCTTCAGCGCCGAGGGACTGTCATACACACGGAACGTTGTGAAGGAAGTTGCCAAATCGCTTGTCAAAGTCAAAGAGACAGTCATCGAGGGATGCCTTCCTCGCAAGGAATTTACCGCCAACAACAGACGCAAGAAGAAAGCCGGAAAGGAAACAGCACAAGAGATTGTGTTTTCTGACTTGAAGGTTGAGGAAAAGGAGTTCTTGAGTCAGCTCGAGAAAGCGAAATGGAATCGGATCGATCGCACATTCGAGGATACCTTGGACAGAGTTGATGATTTACAACTCCATCTTCTCTTGGTATTTCAGGTGGTCACAGTTGGCTCTCTTTCCTCAAATACGTAAGTCTACCTCGCGAGCTGGTTGATCTCGGCTAACTTGGTAATAGATCGTCTGGAAAGGTTGATGTGCAAGAGATTGTGACTTTTCATGAACGAGTCCACCGCACTGCAGCTCTTGTGGGCATCAAGCTTCCTAAAACTCGGGTGTACAACAGGGGACGTTCCTTCAGTGATAGTGATAGCGACAGTGACCGGCCGTCTAGGAGGGCGCGTCCACCCCCAAGACCCATGGCTGGTTCGGGACCACCGCCGCCTCCTCCATCCAATATGAGACTACCACCTCCTCCTTTCCTGATTACATCTGGGCCACCACCGCCTCCCCCAAATGCGAGGCCACCACCTCCACCAGGTCTTCTAACTCGGCCACCAGCAATCGGGGTACCATCTCACCCAGCAGTAATTGTGCCAAAGTCACAGCCATTGCAGTCATCTGAAAATGTAAAAGTGTTTCCATCAAAAGTTTCCCATTCTAGCTAATATGTATAGGGCAATCCGCCATTTTACACCGAGTTTCCAAATTCAGGTGTTCCCCCGACGAAGCAAACAGACTCGTCTCCAACACCTAAATTGATAGATGAGAAACAACAACCTTCCGAAAATTCCACTGTTGTGACCCAGAAGGAAGCCGTGAAAAGCGAAGTGGTGATAGCTAAGTATGAATTCTCTAAATTATCTCGGCTATCTTCATACTAACAACAGTAGACCTGCAACCCCTGAGCCGCGCCTTTTCGCAACTCAGCCCCATTCAATCGGATTCAAGCTCAGATCTTTCTTCAGAAGCAAAGAATCTCTCGCTGCTGAGATGCGCAAGGCTCTTTGCGACACTGATTCTCACCTCTTGGCTTTCATGATCCAGAATTCAGGTTATAGATTGATCCCTCATTCTGCGTTTCACTCCCTTGAATCAACCCACATGAGGACAATCCTGACTCAGCTCAATGATGATACTTGGTACACAACCTATACATCTTTGAATCCCCATGAAAACATGCTTCTACACGATATTCTCTATCCTTGGGTCAACGGAAAGACCCACGAGAGGAACATTGTGGCTCTGAAGGTTGTGAAGGAGCAGATTAAGCCTAATGCTTGGTTGGCTTTGTTGAGAGAGTTACGTCCAAAGACTGGACCAAATCATGGTCCTCCACCACCCCCACCAACAGGTCGTGTTCTCCTTGTTATTGTGAGAGAGCAATTTGTGGACGGAAAGCCACTTCTTCCAGCCAGCAGCGTTGAGAACCGGTTGCGTCCTCCTCCACCTCCTGGGCCCCCTAGAATCATCGGTCGGGGCCCACCACCTCCTCAACCAAAATTCCGACCACCCCCACCTGCCTTTGACAATCCCCCAAGTGGATCCAACAGAGTCTATGATATCACCAATCATAACAGAGGCCCTCCGCCTCCTCCAGGACGAGGTCCACTTCAACCACCTGTTTCGAATGGTATACCGCCTCCTCCCCCCGGTGCTCGAATTGGAGGTAACCCTCCTCCTCCACCCCCCAGTTTTCCCAAATCGATTCGTGTTTCTGACATGAATGTGTTCACCGATCACGAAGCTGCCATCGCACTCACAAGCTACAGTGAGTACACCATGCGTCCATGCGAGCCAGCTCAACCATCCAACCGATGCTCTTGGTTACGCGTTTCCAACACCCTTGAATCCTCCGACAAAGAGCAAGTCCAAGATCGCGTGGACGATTTCTTCGATGCTGGAAAGAGTGTCATTGAAGTCAAAATGCGTCTTACCGAGGACCAAGCAGATCAGGTCACTCGCCTGATGGATGAGTTGATGGCCACAGAGCGAGACTCCCGCTTTGAATGGTGTTGGGTCGAACTCAGCGTCTACGACAACATGGGAGAAGTAAAGCTCTTCGCCAATGGACCTGGAACTGTCTCCAGTCGGGCAACGCAAATACATCTCATCGCCAAGCGTAGTCTGAAGCAATACTGCAAACCTCTTGAAGCCTACAACGCTTTGATGAGAGGTAGACCACATTCCATCTTCTCTCCTCGACCACCCATTGGTGCTCCTGGATATTGTCAACTTCCGATCCGTGGACCATCGCCTGTTAGGGAAGTGATTAGGATACGCTCTCGCTCTCGCTCTCGAAGAAGATATGCTTCTAGTGATAGTAGCAGTTCTTATGATAGCGACAGAACCTATTACAGCAGTGACTCCAGAACGAGACGCCAGAACCGGAAATCTGGTAGGGTTACTATATATAATCCCGATGATTCCGATTCGGATGATGAGGAGGTGGATGTTATTCAGATTGATTTGAAATTGAAGCGGGGTGATGATGTTGTGCAGAAATTATTGGAGAGGTGGACACCACTGATTGGTGGGGGGAAGACGAGTGGTGCTTAAATTCTTACGTTGCTTTTTCTTTTTGTTCTGCTTTGATTTCTTGTTATATTGGTGTTTTATTTATCTTCTCTTTTATTTTATTGAAATAGCTATACATGAGTAACGAGATTACGACCAGCGTTGGTTTGGAATTATATTGCCTTTCGAATTTTTTTTATTTCAGTGCCTTGTGACCTGAAGTTTCATCACACGATCGCGCCCCTTTTGGATGCTGAATTGAGGGTACTTGTACACGAAGATCCCCCAAGAAACACCGACACGTCAAGTTTATTGTTTCAAGATGAACCTTAACAAAATAAACAATTAAAGGCCCTAGACTAACAAGAAACCCCTACCAAGGTCGACGATATTATTCTCCTTAGGGAGCAAATTATGCAAGCTTCCTCCTGAGCGTACCCTCCCTCCGTGACTAATCATTTGAATCTAATTCTCCCAAACCTTCTCTGGTAAGTATGATGTAGAACGTATAACTTTGTTAGAGTTGATTTTGACGTATTATCAGCTCGTGTCCATAGGAAAGTGTTTCTCAGTTATGGAAAACCAGTTTCGATTCCGGGACACAGGGTGCTCTCATAACGAGGTGGCTGTAGAAGTAGAAGGTTTAGAGGTTTAAGGTTTAAAGTAGATAGAATTAGAAAGACTTTGATTTATTAGTTAATCAAGGTTCTAAAGTATAATATATAATTTGCTTAAAATCTTTTATACTACGTCTCTAAGAGCGACCGTAGATAGCTTTATAATTCTAGTACTTATATATATCTCTAGAAACGTCTATATATAAGACTTATTATAGTAATAATATCTTAAATCTACGCTTTTAAAGTATAAGATAGTTACTCTTTTAAGAACGTCGATAAGTAAATACTAGTTAAAGGTAGTAGTTTATTTATATATAATTACTATAGTAATCTTCTATAGATATAGACTACTATCTCGAATCTATATACGCTTACTAATTAGTATTAATATAAGAGAATAGTAAATAAGATTATTTATAATATTATTTATCTTAATTAATAATCTATTAGCTATATATCTAGCTACTATATTTATATCTAAATCGATTAACGTAATCTATTACCGAGCTACGTATATCACCGAGCTACGTACTTTTACTAATATCTACTACTTTAAAATATAATAAATCAACTATAATAATAGATAAAACTTATTACTCTTCAGATTCTAATAAGCTAGATATATTTATAAGTTCTTAATAAGTTCGTATATTATAACTAGTCTTTCCGTAAGTACTATAACGTTATATAGTCGAAATCCCTTTCTTACGATTTACTCTTCTAAAGCGCTTATCGCGTCGTATCTGCTTATTTACTTCGTCTTAAGCTATAATATCGTATATATCCTCTATAGTAAGTATACCTCCTTAACAGATACGATTCTTTTTAGCTCTACAACGCTTAGAAAGTGCCTTATTTACCGCTTAAAGTGTACGTAGCTCGGTATTAACAAGAGTTAATTTATAAGCTAAACGCTCTATACCTTACTATCGCCTATTCTCGATTACCTAGTTAAACTATCTTACTCTTACCACGTCGATCAGCACGAGTAACAACTATTCTAGGACAGATTTAACCTATTATAAAGCCGGTCTCGTCGAAGTTATAGAAATCGCTATCTACTATACTATATTTCGCTTATATATTCTCTACTAGTCGAAACCACGCGCTAATTAACTTAGGATCTTCGTATAAGGCTCTTTAAAAGTCGTAAACGCGATTAAAACACGTCTTTAGCTCTAGTCGTTAAACTACGAATCGTTCTACCTAGCGCTTTCTAACACGTTTTACTTCGTATACCTCGAGGAGGTAATTCGCTATATCTTCTATATTAGCTAGCCGAGGCGAAAACCCTCTAGAATCTTAATCGAATATATGTCGAATAATTATTTCCTTTTCTAATTTCGTCAGCTTTAAATAATTAGATTTAGTATTACTATAAGAAGGTCAGCTATTTATTCTAAGACAAAGAGTAGATTTAGAAACTTTATAGATTTTTACAGCGTTTCTATAGCTTAATTTTCGTTTAGATGTTTAAATAGCTTTAATAGCTAATATAATTCGTGCTTCTTAAGTTTAGACTTATATTATAGAAGAAGAAAACGCGTAGTAAAGTAGTAGAGTAGTAAATTTAGTAAAAGTACGTAGCTCGGTAATATACGCAGCTCGGTAATAGATTATATTACGTATATTAGCTTAAAGTACTATTTACTAATATCTTATAATAATTTATAACTTAATTATATTAATAAATATTAAGTAACGTAGTTTATTAGAACCCGGATTATATTAGGAACTGGATTAGTTTTCCTTAGTATTAAACTTAGAATTTTAATAAATCAACTATAATATATTAAATTAACTAAAACTACTCGGAATCCGAGGAACTAGATATATCTACAGCCTCTTAACAAGTTCGTACGTTGTAACTAGCTTTTCCACAGATTCTATAGTATTACCTAGACAGTTAACTGTTACGAATCACGTGCCAGCACGTGATGAAGTGAAGTCCAGGCGACGCCCTAATAGGACGAGCACTATTATAACCCTAGAAGGAAGGAAGGATTAGATGTAGTAGGATATGTAATCCTAGGATCTTATTATAGTTATATTACGTGACTTGGTTAGGAATAGTTAGGTAATAGAGTCTAGTTTTAAGAAGCCTTGAAAATAGAGTCGGACTCTATCTTCGGGACTCCTACTAAGCAGGACTCTAAATATAAACGAAAGGTTCTATATAAGACTAGTACGTCTACTATTAGTTAAAAGCTTCGTACTTAACTTTAGTTATTAATCTTATTATCTTATTTAATATCTTTGATATAAGTAACGAGTTTACTTCTAAGTAAATAATATAGCGTATCTGTACTTCTTACCTATATACTAACCTTCGAGACTTAGTTATCTTTGTTTAGTTCGTTTAAGTTTCGTTATACTTTAAGCACCTACTTAGAAGTTTAGTCGCTATAGCCCTAGTAACCCTCGCAGTAGCTAGCCTGAATACTAGTCGAGCTAACGTTGTAGGTATATCTGGAAGTATAACCGAAAGAACACCTGCCGGTATACAGTTAACTAGGAACGACGACAATGTTAGTATACCGGACGCCCCCGAGCCTTATAAGGTCGAAGTACTTAAGATTATTAAAGTTAAGATACTAGATATATATTATAGGAAGTAAAAGGAACTCGACTCGTTCCTTCTCTAGATAGACATCTACTTTAACTTTAACTTTAATAAGTTTAAAGGTAATTATAATTTATAAACTATCTTTACTATCTCCTATATTAAGGGATTAGTATTAGAATAGGCCTAGCTATACTTAGAGGACTTTTTTAAGAATAAGAACGAAGATAGAAAGATAGAATTAACTAAGATTATATTTAAATCTTAGAAAGGATTTAAGATAACTATTAGAAAAGTCTTTAAAGACTTTAATACGATTTAAACAGCTATATATAAGCTTTTAGAATTATATTAGACTAGATTAGTAATAGATTATACTAATAAATTTTAACGTTATAGAACGAAGTTAGAATAGGATACTATTACTCTTATAGAACTCTTTTATAAAGGATTAAAGATATATATTTATAAGGAAATAGCTAAGTAGAATATATAATTCTTAACTATTATAGGTATAATTAAGGAAGTCGTCTAGCTAGATAACCGCCTATATAAATTTAGGAAGAGTAACTCTAGGCACGGGGAAAAGAGTAAAAGGTTAGAGAAGTAGAAGTACTCTTATACTAATAAACATAGTAAGGAGGTAAACGCTATATAAAAGAAAACCTTTCTAAAGAAAGGAGGACTTTCTTAGAAGAAGTGAAATCGTTAATATAAGTAGAACTTATGTTATAATTATAGCCTACTAAGTTATAGAGTAAATAAGTATAGTAAGAAGAAAGACTTTAAAGAAAAGAAATAAATTAATACTACTGTTTAATAATAGATAGCTTTAACTGATTATATTAAACTTATAGATAAGGAGCTTAAGGTATAAGGATATAGAACCTAAATTAAAAATAATAAAGGAATTAGTAGTATATAAGATACTAATAATAATAGGGATCTACTTCTTAAAGAATATTATAATATATAATTAGTAATAGAATCTAAGTAACCTCTTTAAGTAGAATACGAATTACTACTATTAACTAGTTCTTTAGAGATATTAGATTTATCTTCTAGTTTAGAAGGAGAAATAAGAAATAAAGACTCTGAAGTTAGAGAAACTTAGGCTTTTCTTAGAACCTTTAAATAAGGAAATCGATAAGTATATATTAATAACTAGAAACTAGACTTCTAGAGTCCTTATACTATATAAGGAGTTAACTTAACTATTTTAATAATATATATAGTTATAAGAAATAACCTTGAAATAATAACTTTAGTTAGCTAAATTACTAAGTAAGAAACTATTAAGGATAAAGAACTTATATATAACTAACTATAAGTTAAGAGATCTACTTATCCTAAGATTAGAGATATATAGAAGGTGTACGATATTTTAGAGGAAATTAGTATATAGATATAGTAAGTCTCGACGGGATTTAAAAGACGAATTAAAACTCTCTTTTATAGAACAGTGTCTAAAGACGTTATACTAAAAGAATTTAAGCGATATATTATAGTTATATTAATTAAAGAGAATAGAATAGTATTTAGAGAATACGGTTTACTAAAGTTATTTAGTATACTATTCTAGAAGCGAAGAGAGCTTAATATTACTAGATAGGCTAAAACGGAATTAGAAGAATTTTACTATCCTCTAGTAAGAGAACTATAGTTTATAGAAATAGTTTAAGAAATAATAATATAATAGATATAATATAAACTAAGTCTAACCTTAGATTAGTTATTATAGAAACAGTTTAAAGGAATCTTACTAGAACCTACTAGAATAGTAGAATATTATTAGATATACGAAGTAGTATTATTAGATAAAGAAGGAGTAGTATTCTTTTCTTAGTCTTAGATTCGAGCTATTAGAGAAAAGAATTTAAGAGACTATATATTTAAGGTTTACTATATAAAACTAGAGATAAGTATACTAGAGGCTACTTTAGATTATCTATATATAGGAGAACTATAGTCTATAGAAGCTATTATAGAAACTAGTTATAAATAGATTTAATATAATTATAGATAAATACTAAAACGATTTATAAGAGGAATTCCTAGGATAATAGGAATCCTAGAATATAAATTAATATATAAGGTAGTATATACTGATAAGGAAAGAGTAAGATTCTTTTTATAGTATAAGAATAAGGAAAGATGAAATTATAATTATGAAAATCGATCTTTCGAAGTCTAATATATTAAAGCAAAGTTAGACGCTACTTTAGAAGAAAGACAGTTAGTAGTAACTATAGAAATAAGAGGGAAGAAGTTATAAGTTATAATAGACTTAGAAGTAATAGGTAACTTTATTTCCTTAATAGCTTAGAAGAAGCTAAATATTCTAATTAAAGAAATAAGACTATATCGATTAGGGGTAGTTAATAGAACAGATGTTATATATTAAAATAGGATTATTAATTAGTAAACTATTCTAATAAAAATTAATATTAAAGGATACTATTTAGATATATAATTCGATATTATTAAAATAGGAAGTAAGGAAGTAATACTTAGTATACTATAGATTTAGGAATATAATCTAGAAATCGACTAGAAAGTTAGAAAGATAACTTTTAGTTAATATAAATATAAGAGTTTGTATTTATAACTTTAAGGCTAGAACAAGGTTAGTACTACCTCTTCTAAAGTGCTAAAACACCTTATCTAGGGTCCTTCATAGGTTAGTAAGAAAGCTAATAATAAAATACCTATGTAGTATAGAGAATTTAAGGCTTTGTTCGAAAACCTAGAAGACTTATAAGCTTTGCTAGAACATTGCTTATAGAATTATAAGATTAAATTAAAAGAGAGTTATTACCTCTCGAAGTAGAAGCTTCGGTTATATAACTAGAAAAGCCTATAGAGAATAGAGAGTTATATAAAGGAAGGTATTAAAAAGGGATATATTAGAAGATCTAAGTTACTAATTACTTTAAATATACTTATTATTAAGAAAAAAGACAACCTAGATAGGAGAGTATATATTGATTATTAGGAAGTAAATCACACTATAGTTAAGGACGCTTATCCGCTGCTACCTAGCTAATACTTATAAGACAAGTTAGGTAAGGTAGTACGATTTACGAAATTAGATTAATAAAACGTCTATAGACTTATATAAATAAAAACCGGAGACGAATAGAAGACAGTATTTGCCTTACTATCGAGCTTTTATAAATATATAGTTATACTATTTAGACTTTATAATATACTAGCTATATATTAGAGATAAAATAATAATATTTTAAGAGATCTTCTAAGAGTAATAGTAATTTATTACCTAGATAATATCTTAATCTTCTTAGAAAAAGAAGAAGAATATAAGAGATATATTAGAGAGGTTTTATAACGACTTATAAAAGTAAACTCTTAGTTAAAACTCTTGAAATACGAGTTTAAAGTAACTTAGATACTTTTCCTAGGATAAGTATTTAGTCTAGAGAAAATAGAAATAGATCTAGTAAAGATCTAAGATATCTTAAACTAGAAATTACTAGAGAATATAAAAGATATATAGTCCTTCCTTAGATTTATAAACTTTTACTATCTATTTATATAAGACTATATAAAGATTACTAAGCTAATAATAATACTAGTTAAGAAAGCTATTAAATTTATTTAGAATAAATAAGCTAAGAACGCTTTTTAAAAGATTAAAGTAAGGTTTATAGAAAAACCTATTCTATATAACTTTAATATAGAAAAACTAAGTATAATTAAAATAGATGCCTTAGATATATTAGTAGGTACGATTTACCTATAACTAAATAAAAAGGGAAAACTTATACCTATTATATATTATTCTAAAACATTTAACTTAGTATAATAAAACTATAGTATATTCGATAAAGAGTTACTTACTATAGTATTAGCTTTAGAATACTAGAGAATTTATTTATAGCTAGTAAAACACCTAGTTATAGTTCTATCTAACTATAAGAATCTTAGAATATTTATAACAACTAAGGAACTTACGACTAGATGATTAGCTAGATAGTTAGAGATATTAGAAGGATTTAATATTATTATTTAATATATAAAGAGAACGTTAAATACTTAAGCTAATACTCTTAGCTGAAAACCTAGATACGAGGGAAACAAAGAGTATAAGAAGATTATAATCTTAAAAACTCTTAAGAATAGAGACTTAATACCTACTATATACGAAATTATAGTAATAAACAACATTTAAATAGATAAAATTCAGAATATATATAAAGGTTATAACTAGTATATAAAAGGGAAATTATAGGTCCTTAGTTCGTATATAAAGGAATTTATATAAGAATACTATACTACGCCTACTTATAGCTACTAAGGAATTCGTAGAACCCTCTAGAGGATAAGATAATACTACTATGTTAATCGGTTATCTACGATAGTTAAGAAAGTAATAGTAGAATATAATACCTATACTAGGAATAAGGCTTTCTACTATACTCCTTATAGATAGATAAACACTACTCTAATATTATAAATACCTTAGAAATTAATATTTATAGATTTTATTATTAAATTACTAAAATCTAAAGATCTAATAATAGGAGTTAAGTATAATTCGATCCTAGTTATTATAGAATAACTTATGAAATATATAATTTTAGTAGTATATATAGAGTTAAGTATAGCTGAGGAATTAGCATTTATATTCCTTAAGGAAGTAGTCTTAAGATATAGACTACCTAAAGAGATACTCTTAGATAGAGACAAGTTCTTTACCTTAAAATTTTAGATTACTCTTATAAAACGATTAAGTATAAAAAGAAAGCTTTTAATAGCTTTTTACCTTTAAACTAATAAAGGAAACGAATAGATAAATTAAGTAGTAGAAACATACCTTTGTTATTATAT
Source organism: Calycina herbarum (assembly GCA_001414485.1). Classification (NCBI taxonomy): domain Eukaryota; kingdom Fungi; phylum Ascomycota; class Leotiomycetes; order Helotiales; family Pezizellaceae; genus Calycina; species Calycina herbarum. The sequence goes on along the minus strand of LLEY01000082.1, from coordinate 107,867 downwards.
AAACTACTAGTAAAACAACTAGGTAGAACTACTACCCTTAGTATAGTTTGCTTATAATAGTTTAGTAATAGAAACAACTCTTATTATACTATTCTATACTAACTTTAGATATAAACTATTAGTATATTAAGAACTATTATCTACGACTATTAATAACTAACTAGCTTATATTTAAGTCTCGAAAATTAAAAGTCTATATAAGGAACTAGTAGAGGATTTATAGTTCGTAGTCGAAAGAAACACGTACTACTATAATAAATAACATAGTTAGAAGCTAATACTAAAAGAGAGAGATAAAGTCTACTTAGTATAGAAAAACATCGATATAAAAAGACTAAGTAATAAACTAGATTATAAAAAACTTAGACTATTTAAAATTAAATAAGTTAAAAGACTTTTAAATTATAAATTAGTATTACTAAAGATAATAAACATCTACCTAGTATTCTATATATCCCTACTTAAACTAGTACTATCGGGAGCACTATCAGCCCTATTTATAGAAATTTAACTAGTTAATCTAAACACTAAATACAAAGTTAAAAGGATTCTTAACTATAAGATTATTAAAAGCAAAGCTAAGTACTTAATTAAATAGTTAGACTACCTATATTTAGAAAACATATAGAAACTAAAAAACAACCTTAACCACTGTTTAAAGGAACTTTAGAAGTTCTACTAATAAAACCTAGGGCTACCTAGAACTCAGGACCAGGGTCGGACAAGGACATATCTTTAGAAAGTACCTGTTTAATAAAAGAAGCTACTTCGAAGGTAGGAAACTAGGTAGAAGAGGACTTAAGAAGAGGACTCGAAGGGAGAGGACTCGAAGGAGGAGGACACGGAGAATTAATAGAGAATCGTTTATACTTAAGACTAAAGAAGAATTAATACACAGGTTTCTAAGGCCTAGGGACAGGGACGATAAGATAACTAGGACTATTATAGGTCCTTTTTAATCGAATATACTTAAAGTAGTAAGAGGATTTAGAAAGCTCTAGAAAACATCGACAAGACTGTTTATAACAGAAAGAGCAAGTCTTAGTAGAACGTTATATAGATTTAATTCGTATAGTAAGAGCTAAACGCTCTTTTCGTTTAATATATAAAAAGGACATATTTATATATAAAGGAAGGTCGATATCTTTCTAATAGATATATTTTAGGTTTATATTCTAGTATAGAGACACGCTAGGCTAAGAAGAGGATAGTATTACGAATTATATACTAGTATATAACGAAGTGAAGTCTAGGCGACGCTCTAATAGAACGAGCACTATTATAACCCTAGAAGGAAGAAAGGATTAGATATAGTAGGACATATAATACTAGGATCTTATTATAGTTATATTATATAACTCGGTTAGGAATAGTCAGATAATAGAGTCTAGTTTTAAGAAGCTCTAAAAATAGAGTCGGACTCTATCTTTAGAACTCCTGCTAAGCAAGACTCTAAATATAAACGAAAGGTTCTATATAAGACTAGCACGTCTACTATTAGTTAGGAGCTTCGTACTTAACTTTAGTTATTAATCTTATTATCTTATTTAACATCTTTGATATAAGTAACGAGTTTACTTCTAAGTAAACAACACGGCGCATGTGTACTTCTTACCTGTATACTAACCTTCGAGACTTAGTTATCTTTGTTTAGTTCGTTTAAGTTTCGTTATATTAACTCTCTTTATAACTACTCTCCGCCGTATATATATCGCGTCGTATCTGCTTATCTATATCCTTTTAGGCTATAATATCCTATGTATCCTCTACTATAAGTATACTCCCTTAATAGACACGAGCCTTTTTAGCTCTACGGCGTTTGCTTAAGGCTTCGTTAGCTGCTTGAAGAGTATATACCTTAGTAGATAGAAGGGTTATCTTATAAGCTATTCGCTCTATACTCTTAGCTAATATAGCAACTGTCTTAAAGAGTGGAGTTAGTAAGCTCTCTTAATAACAGGTAATTCGATTTCGAATAAGTGTTATTTATAAAAGAGCTTTAGTTAGGTTAGAAGGGGTCTAGGAGACCTAAGGATTAGTATTAGTAGTAGAGGGTCTAGAAGGAGTTAGAGTTCGTAACTTTATATCAAGCTTCAAAAGTACTACTTATAAGTTAAAGAGTACTAAGCCAGCTCTATAGAATCTAGCCTAAGCGTTTTAGGCTATTATAGATTTCTTATATACTACTATAAAGGCTAGAAAGAACTCTACCTTCGTAATATAGTTAATATAAGCTTTAATAAACGTCTTAATCTGTCGACTATATACCCGCTTTAATATACTAAAGTACCTAATTGTTACTGGAATCGCTTAGAATCAGTAACACGTGATCTAGAACATTCTAGAATTGTAAATTTATATATAAATACATCCTTTCTCTTCCTCTATTTAAGAGGTTTAAGATATAATTCAAAAGCATTTTTATAATATAGTAGTAATACAGGTTCTATACAAAGTCCTTATAGACTGTATAGTAAGAGAGCTACAAATGCTATGTTCTCTCGCAGATCTGGATAAGACTAGAATAGCTAGGTAACCTACGTAATCAAAGCACCTATACGTATAAGGAGTCGGTCTTCTTATAAAATAAGAACCGGAGGAACATCCTACCTCTCTAAATACTCGGGTGAAAGACGTATAGTTTACTTATATACTTATGGTTTTCCTCTTCTATTAAAGGTCTACTGGAATTTAGAAGAAGGGTTTTTTACTCTAGAGTATCTATCTCTATATACTGATTCAGAGTATATACTGATTTAGAGGGAGTGTTGCTAGAATCGCTTAGAATCAGTAACACGTGATCTAGAACATTCTAGAATTGTAAATTTGTATATAAATACATCCTTTCTCTTCCTCTATTTAAGAGGTTTAAGATATAATTCAAAAGTATTTTTACAACACTAATATCAAGTAGCTAAGTTAGATAGAACGAATAAGAAGGTAGTCTAAGAGTTATAATATTATATACCTTGTAGTACTCTTAGAACTCGGCTGATTCGTAACTCTTATACCTATCTAATACTAGTATTTGATATAGACCCTTTATATAAGTAGTAGTGTATTTATCGAAGTGTTTTAGCTATTCTAGACCTGTCTTATTATTTATCTATCTATTACTTATCGGTTTAATAACCTAGTTAGGTAGAAGGCCGCTGTCTATATACTAATTTAAAAGGTAGTTCTTACTCTAAACTACTAGAAATAGAGAGATACTCTAGCTTTCACTATTAATATAAGTAATTACTATAGTCTATTCTCGATTCTCTAGCTGAACTACCTTGTCTCTACTACGTCGATCTATATAGGTTATAACTATTATAGAGTAAATTACACCTATTATAAACCCGGTTTTATTAAAGTTATAGAAGTCGTAGTCTAAAACACTATATTTTACTCTTATATTTTCAACTAGTTAGAACTACGAGCTAATTAGCTTAGAATCTTCGTATAAGACTCTTTAGAAATCATAAACGTGATTAAAACGTGTCTTAAGAGCTGGTTATCGTTGTATAAATCGATGTACTTAGAGCTTACTAACGTGTTTTCTCTCTTATAATTTAAGTATATAATTCGCTATATCTTCTATACTATCTAGCTAGGGTGTAAACCCTCTCGAATCTAGATTAAGTATATTCCGAATAATTACTTCCTCTTCTAGCTTAGACAATTTAACGTTTACTAGCCGTTGCTTAGAGAGAGTAGTTCGGCCGTTTATTCTACTGTTTAGTATAGAAAAGAGCACTCTATAGAGCTTTATAGCTTTCCGACGGCTTAGCCTTTTAGATGTTTAAATAGCCTTAATAGCTAGAATGATTTTTGATTCTTATAGAATAACTAATATAATATATAGTAGAAAAAACGCGTTATAAAGGAAGAGAGTTAGGAATTCGCTAAAATTAATCCGAGTTCTAATATAATCCGGGTTCTAATAAACCACGTTAGATCTCTCTATACCTAGTATAACTAGTATAGTAAGTCTATATAGCAAAGGTAGAAGGCTAGTAGAATAGTGTAATATTAACTAAAGAGTATTATAACAGCTCTCTATAAATATACTAAAAGAAGTACTTATAGAATAGTACTTATATTCGAAGAAAACTAAACTAAAGAGAGAAGAGGAGAGTTAGTACGCTCTGTCTCTATTTATATACACTAAGCGAGACTTCGGTAGAACCTCGGCACGTGATCACGTGACCCAGTCGTATGTGACTGGGACTGTTATATATATAGAAGGTCGAGGTTTATATCTATATATATATAGCTATACTATTATATATAATACTATATCTAATCGAGACTAGCTACGGCTACACTCTAGTTAGACTAAACTATATATTTCCTTAATAATAAATATTATTTAAATAAAGTTCTCAAAGTAATAAAAATAATACTACTATTTTATAATAGTATTATAAGAGACTTTTATAGTTAGTTTAACTATATATATATAGTTTTATATTTTTAAGACTTATTTTAATTATTTACTATCTTTTTTATATTAATCTCTTATATATTATTATAGTTTAAATAGTTAATTTAAAGCGTAGTATTAAGATAATTTAATAGTATTATATAATAAAACTTAAATAAACTAAACAAAGATAACTAAGTCTCGAAGGTTAGTATATTTATTTATTTATTTATTTCTATTTAACGTCAAGCGGAGAATAGCTCGCGTAGACTAAATCCTAAAAGTGTCTCAAAAGAGAGTAAATAACGCTAGAGAGGTGCTCTAAGCTATAGGGATAGTAAACGAGTAAGCTAATTTATAAGAGATAGTTTAAAAAGAAGCTCTACTTTCGAAACAGCTCTTATTCTTAATTAGTTTATAGAATTAGAGAAAGACAAAGAAGATATATAAGTAAAGAGAAAAGAAAGGAAAAGAGAGTTAAGCTATCTCAAAGAATAGATTTTTATAAAGAACTTAGTTTTAGCGTAGATCTTACTAAAGAGTTCCTTGCAGCTAGGTCTGAAAAGAAGTTAAGAGTTTCCCTCTATCTTAGCTAATAGCCTTAGGTCTTTATTATTTACTAGCCTATAGTAGAGTAGGTAGAATTATGTTTTCGCTCTTTTATACTTATAATTATCTAATTCTAGTAACGTATCAAGGTAGAAGAAGAAGAGGTAATATGCTATAAAGTCTCTATATCTAGTTTAAGCTATAATTAGCCGAGCTAGGACCTCTCTTAGTAGCTAGAGAGTCTTAGGTTTTAAAAGCTAGGAAGTAAGTCCTAGGTTTTTATAAATATCTAGGAGCGTTGTCTACTAGAGCTGATTTACAAGTCTGATCCCTATCTCTTTAACCTCTCTCTTAAGTATAGTAGTATAGAGTAGAGAGGAACTAGAAGAGGGTATTTAAGCTACTTTTCCTATAGCTTTATCAGCTATTTCGTTGCTACGGATTCCTATATAACTAGGGCACTACCTTATCTAAATCTTCTCTAGGTATAGCTAAGTAAAGCTATATACCTTATTAAAGGTCTCTTACGACATACTATAAGACTAGTAGGTTAGTTATAGTATAGCTTCGAGGTTGTCGAGGCAAATCTAGCACTTCGTAGCCGAGGCCTAGAAAGAGGAGTCTAGGACTAGTTCTAGACTATATAAGACAGCTTTGGCTTCTACGTCGTATATCTCTAATGTTTTACTAAAGGGAGAGAGCCTTATGTTTAGAATAACCCCTTCTCTTATAAGATATACACCGCTACTAGTACTTTTATTATCTAAGCGAGAGCCGTCGGTAAATATAACTAGTTCTATAGACGAGATAGAGGAAGGAATTCAAGGAATTCAGCTTTATAGGAGTTCTTATTACTACTAGAGCTTAGACCTGCTACTTTAAGAAGGCGGGCCTGCTAGTTAAACCCTCTATTCTATAGAGAGTCTTATATTAGATTGATTTCTTCTAAGAGAGAGAGGGGTTTAGAAGAGCGGTAAATAAGCCCAGCTTTTAAGCAAGGGTTATTTATACATCGTTTAAGCGGGTGAGCTAAGTCGAGTCAGCGAGTTCTAGCTTTAAATACTCTACTTTTTACTATAAAAGCGATTTCAGCAGCTAAGAGGCTAGATTCTATAAGAAGTGCCGAGGTAGAGGTAGTCTTATAGACTAGAAGGATAATCCTAGCACACTTTGATACTACTCTATCTAAGAGAGTTAGGTAGCAGCTGATCTAGTTATTTACAGAGCCTGCTTAGCCTATTTCCTCCCTTGTTTAACTAAGGTACTAGGTCTCGTGTCTAAAGTAGGCGATTAAGAGGATAGAAGCAGTAGTAACTTACTTAAGTAGATAAGGAGGTAAGCCTCTTATTATATTTATTATTCCTTTAAGAGTATTAGCTACAAGTATAGCCTTGCTTATTATTCTTTTAACGTAGCTATAGAACGTAAGGCAGGGGTTAAAGAAGATACTAAGCTACCTAAGCTCTTATATAGGTTCTATTATCTTCTCTTTAACTACAATAGAGAGAGGGGGCCGGATACCTCTCTTTTTTTACTTCCTTTCATAGAAGAAGTATATAAGTTCTAACTTCTTAGCGTCAAAAGTAATACCCTCGTCTATACCCTACTCTAGAGCGCTAGCTACCTGCTCTATAAGAGCCTTAATATTCTCTGCCTTTAAAAGCTTAAAAGCAAGTAATCTAATGTCGTCTACGTAACCGAATCTCTATAATACCGGAAGAGAGCTAACCCCTAAGCTAAAGAGGGGCTGGATATAAAGTATAAAGAGAATAGACGAGATAGGCGAGCCTTGAAGAAGCCTATATTAAAGCGGGGTAGATGCTCCTATTTCCTCGTCTAGTTTTGCTCTTCCTAGTCTATTAGTTAAGAAAGAGGTAGCCTATTTAATAAAGCAATTCAGCTAACCTTACTCTCTTAGCCTTTTGATTAGGCGACTAGGAAGTACTATATTAAAGGCCTCTTTAATATTAAGTATAAGGAGAGAGGCTTCCTGTTTATCTATAAGAGCTAACTTAATATCGAAGGTAAGGTAGGTAGTAAGGTCTATAGTAGCTCTTAGAGAGAGAGCCCCGAACTGGTTTTGCTCTAAGATAGAGTGCTTAATAGCTATCTAAGAGGCTCTCTTTATAAGAAGCCTTTTAAGCCTCTTTCTAAGGACTGAGAGTAAGGTGATTAGGCGATATACTCGGGGGGACGACTTGTCTTTCTTATTAGGCTTTGGGATAATAGCGACGATAGCGGTATAAAAGATCTTTAAGTAGAAACCTGCCTCTATATAGCCTTTGAACAAGGAGAGGACAAGATATAAGATCTGTGGCTAGGCTGCTTTAAGGACTCCTATTACTAGCTCGTCTTCTTCTAGCGTAGTAGAAGCTTTCCTAAGGATCGATTCCTCGACCTCGTATAGTATAAGGACTGCCTAGGGAAGGGACTAAGTAGAGGTAGTTAGAGTATTAAATAGAATATCCTCGACTTCGGCCTTGTTTGTAAGTAGCTCTTATACTAGGATCTTCTGCTTTTCTTAGGTAGAGAAGCCTAGTTAGCCTGCCGAGTCTCTTAGAGAGGGAGACTTGTAGATTCTAGTGCTCTAGTACTACTTGTAGATTTTAAATATATCTTTACTCTTTGTAGCTTTATTAACTAGGGTACGGAAGTGTTCTCTCTTTACTTTCTAGATTTCCTGACTTAGACTCTTACGAAGAGTCTTTAAGGCTTATACGCTTACGTTGAGCCTTTGTACCTGCCTTGCCTCGGTGGCCGCTGTCTAGCACTTCTTATTCTACTAGGGGTGTCCGAACCCGTGTCCGAGCCCTCGCTTAGCGCTGCTAAGATATATACTATATACGCTCTTAGTAATAAATCCTGCTAGGGCCTCTAGCGAGTCCGAGTCTGGTTGCTCTATAAGTTTATAAAGCTATTAAGTTTTAAGCTTTTCTTAAAGAGTTGTCTTAAAGGTTTTAATATTAAGAGAGCTAAGCTTAAGAGAGAGGTCCTTTATAGTTAAGTTTCCTATATATAGAAGTCGAGTAAGAAGTAGGAAGTGGTTAGAGCTATACTTAAATATAAGGTTAAGCTTAGTAGCAGCCCCTCTCTAGTAGAGGTTATTAGAGTAGAAGGCTAGGTCGAGGGTATTACCGAGGTTATAAGTTCGCGTACTAGGAGGGGTAGAGAGCTGTAGCCCTCTATCCTCTATCTAGTTGATAAGCGGGGAGGACTGTGTGCTTTCCTATCCTAGGAAGTCTAGCTACCAGAGTTAGCTCTTTAGGTTAAAGTCGCCAGCTATTAGAGTATTAGTTATAAGGATATATACTAAGCTAAGAACATAGTTAATAGCCTCTTCTGCTTCCTTAGTACCTAGGGAGGCGTTATATACGTTAAGTATATAAAGCGGAGGGTCTTAAGAGGAAGTGATCTTAATATAAATAAGGTCTCGGTATTTAAGTAAGGGTATAGTCGGTGATTATTAACTTAAGAGAATCCCCGCTCTCTTTCGTACGAAAGTAAAGACTCTAGAAGAGTTAACGTTCTAGTTATATATAGGTATAAAGCAGGTATAGTTTAGATGTCGTCTTATAATTTAATAGTTAATCTCCTTCTAGTAGATATATAGTTCTTAGATAAGAACTATATCTATTCGTCTAGAGTAGGCTAGTTAGAGTACTAGCTCTTAGTACTTACTAGACTTATATATGTTAATTTATAAGACTTAAAGGCAGTATTACTTAAAAGGTCCTCGTCTACTTATAGAAGAGAGGGGTAAGGGTCTAGGCTCTCTAGTTAAGAAGAGAGGTTCGAAAGCAGGGAAGAGGTGCTTGTAGAGGCCTCTTTACTTAGTTGTAGTAAGTTCAAGAGAAGGGTAGGGGTAGTAGAGCAGCTTATTTCAGTATCTACGTTACTATAAGACGAGTCTTCCTCTTTTCTTAGACGAATCTCGTTATATACTTGTTATATAGATCTCTTATTCTCTATTAAAGGCGGGGGTCTAGAGGCTTTTAGCCAGAGTTAGTATACAGGGTCGTCTAAGACGTAAGAGCTATTATAGTATAGGTATTTTAATTTGTATTAAGAGTGCTTTATACACCTTAGGTAGAAGGCTTTTAAGTGTTTCATACTATCGCATAGGCGGCATCGTTGATTTTTACCGCAGTTCTATAAGTTATACCACTTCTAGTACTTTAAGTACTGAATTACAGTAGAGACTTTAGAGAGACGCTTAAGAAAGGCTCTGCTACCTAGGAGTGACGTTATATCTAGGATAGCAGAAGAACCTCTTACGTCCTCTTCCTTAAAGAAGGCGATCTAGGTAGTGTAAAACAGCTCGTTTAAGAGAGAGCTAGCGGCTATATTAACCTTTATAAGTACTATTCTAATTTATTCCTTTATTACTATAGCTACTACTTCGGCTATAGTAGAGATAAGGGTTAAAAGAATCGCTTCTTCTTCGCTGATCTAGACAGTTTCTACACTTCGAGGTATACCTATTATATAGTATACTACCTAGTCTTATAAGACCTCTATTTTAGCTATAGTAAATAGGGTTTAGATATAGGCCCTCTTTGTTATTAAAAGAGTATCTAGAGCTTCTTTATCTTTAGAGACAATAGCGAAACTAGATTTAACTAAGAGTACTTCTTATACTAGCTCTTTATAGCTTATTTTTAGGTTGTAAAGTATAAGGAAGATAGCTTAGGCGGAGTAGTTCCTATTAGAAGAGTTCTAGGGGAGTCGGACAAAGACTCTAAGGTTAGATTTAGCCGGTGTTCTCTTATTCTTCTATAGCTTAAAGACGGTAGAAGAGAGAGGTGATATAGTTGTTATTATTATTGTTATTATACTTGTAGCTTTAGCTTTGTTTTTAGACGCTAAGGTATTCCTTGTAGTCTATGCGTATAAAATTTTCCTTACAGAGCCTAGAGAGGAGGAGGGAGTCGACGAGAGCGTAGAGACGTCCCTACACTCTAAGTAAGTATTAAGAGCTAAAGGAAGTAGAGGTAAGATCTCTTTAGTAAATATCTAGTAGAAAGAAAGGCTAAGGTCGGCTACTTAAGTATAAAAGGCTTAGAGAAAGAGCAAGAGTTCTAGAGAGGCACTATCGAGAGTAGTACTAAGGTAGTAGTCTATAGCTTCTCTAATCCCTCCAAAGAAGGTTTAGGCTATAGCTCCACGTTCGAGAGCTCTAGTAGTCTTAGAGACGAAGTATTATTAGATATTCGGGATAGAGAGAATCAGGCGAACCCCTCCCCCCCCTCTTATACCTCTTCCTAGAGGCGTAGGCGAGGACGGAAGCCCTTCTAAGAGAGACTCTATAGAAGGAATTTAGCTTATTAAGCGGAAGCAAGAGAGATTAAGCTTTTTAGAACAAAAATTTCAATCTGCGAAAAAAGATAATATATCGAAGGTTAGTATATAGATAAGAAGTATAGATACGCTTATTCGTTTACTTAGAAGTAAACTCGTTACTTATATCAAAGATATTAAATAAGATAATAAGATTAATAACTAAAGTTAAGTACGAAGCTTCTATCTAATAGTAGACGTGCTAGTCTTATATAAAACCTTCGTTCTCTAAGTATATCGCCTATATCGCTCGCATCGCTTATATCGCTTACGATTAGAGCGATTAGAGTAATATAAGCGATCACGTTATATAACTACATATAACTTCTAACAGTCTTATAACGGTAAGATCCTAAAACCCTTAAATACTCTTCTATATTACTAATTCTCTCTTATATTACCTTCTCTTTCCTAGATATTATATCTTATTCTATTAGAGCGCTATCTAGACTACTTACTATATTCCGTGATTTATAATACTATCCTCTTCTTAGCCTAGCGTATTCTTACACTTAAGTATAACCTAAGAAATATTTTTAGAAGGCTAGCAGCTTTCTCTTTCTTCTATTATATCGTTAACATCTATCTATAAAGATAGACTTAAATAATATAGAATTCTAAACACTCTTTGAATTAAGCGATTAGGATATGAAATAATTCTCTATATACGATATATCTAAGCAAAGACCGGTCGTCGCTACGTCGGTGTCGCTAGTAGTTCTAAGTGTTTTAAATATACTAGGAAAGGTAAGCTCTATAACGTTAAAAAACAAAACTAAATACTCTTACTTTTTAAGTAGGAATCTATTAACGCCTAGTAGCAGCGGTTATAATAAGTGAAGGAGATAGCTTTTAAAATCTAAGAAGAAGCTATATAAAAGAGTTCTAAAGCTATATAGAAAATCCTTAGATTATAGTAGTAGTAACGCTTTCTTACTAAGTAGAAGTAAGAGATACTCTGTCGTAGTCTTATAAACCTATAAGAGCTTAATAAAGCTAAAGAGAGAGAAAGAGAAGAGAAAGAGTAGAGAGAGGCAGAGGTTACCTAGCTAGTAGCCTCTTCTTCCTCTAGTAGCTCTGCTCTTATTATTAAGCTGTCTCTTAATTTACCTTTTCTTAAGGCTTTTCCTTCTAACTATAAGATATAGGTAACCCTAGGTTTTAGTAGTAGAACTCTTAAAGTTCCTTTAAGTAATAGATAAGGCTCTCTCTTAGTTCCTAAGTGTTTTCTAAGTATAGGTAATCTAACTATTTAATTAAGTATTTAACCTGTTCTTTGATAAGTTTATAGTTAAGAATTCTCTTAATCTTATACTTAGTATTTAGGTTTACTAGTTAGATTTCTATATATAAGACTAGTAGTACTCCTAGTAGTACTAGTTTAAGTAAGGATATATAAAATACTAGATAGATATTTATAGTTTTTAGTAATACTAGTTTATAAGTTAAAGGTCTTTTAACACGTTTGATTTTAAATAGTTTAAGTTTCTTATAAAGTGTTTTATAAGCGAGTCGCCTATATAAGCGAGTCGTCTACTTTTTCAACCTAGTGTTATTATAATATAAAATACTTAATACTATATAAAGTTATTATTACTATAGAAGCTATCTAGTATTCTTTAGAACTTTCGCTATCTTCTATATCTAATATTTCTACCTAATAAGTATAAGAATTATATCTAGTTTTACTACAACGGCTATAGTACTTATCTATACAAACTCTCTTCCTAGACTCTTTATCTTATTTCTAGCTACTATTTTTCTTAGATATAATTAAATCAGCTACGTCGCCTACTATTAATATCTCTTAACTCTTAATATACTTTCTCTTACGACTTTTACACTTAGTTATAGCCTTAGTTATTATATAAAGACTAGTAATTTCCTTATATATTAATACTATATTATATATTACTCTAGTTAAGCCTTTTTCGAGTTAATTAAGAGACTGAATAATAGAACTAGGTAACAAGTCTTAATGTCTTTGAATCCGATCTCGAATAAGCGTTAATTAAGCTATTATTTCGTATACGTTACTTAGTATTTTAAGTGTTTATAGAGTATCTTCTAGTATTATTAGTATTAGCGTATAAAGCTTTAAATCAAGCTTTAATAACATAGCTTCTAAGCTATATAAGACTAGCCCAGCCCGGTTAAAACTCGTATAGATGTTATCCTTTGTAAATACTTTATAAAAAGCTACTTTAAACGTAAGAAGAAAGGTTTCTTTAATAATATAATTAATATAATTCCGTACTAAGCCTAATCTCTCAGCTCTATATACTTGCTTTAACAGCGAGAAGCAGACTATATTAAGCGGCTATAGTAGGTGCGATAAGTATAGAGGTATATAGAAGGTAATAATATTTAAGTCTTTATAAAGTTACTAGAATTTAAGCGAGTTATAGCTTTTATAACTATTAATAATTAATAAACGATATTCTCCTATACTTTATACCTTTATATACTTGTTAAAATGCTTTAACTATATAACTCTAAGCTTATTATTTATCTAGCCGTTATTACTAATCTTAATTACCTAATCGTATAGTATATATATATCTTAGTACTAGGTAGAAATAAGTACTTTGTCTACGAATATAATAAATAGTAGGATTATCTATTCTATTATATTAACTCTCTAAATAACTATAACTCACTTGTAGTTACCTAGCTAAACTTGCTTTCGCTTCCTACGCGTTTCTAAGCTTATAACTATAAGTTAGAACGAAATAACTCCTATTATAAAGCCACTTTCGTTAAAGTTATAAATATCCTTATCTTAAATACTATATTTCTCTTTAATAGACTATATAAGTGTAAACTATAGGCTAATAACTCGTAGATCCTTAGTTAAAGCTCGCTAACGATCGTATAAACGACTCTATCGAGTTTTAAGCTTAGATATACGTTTTATAAAGTTATCTGGCTAGTTCCTACTTATAAGCTTTCCGTCGCGCTCTCTTAGTAGATTATTAGCTATATCTCGTACTATATCTCTTATAGGCGAAAACTCTTATAAATCTAACTCTAATATATATCTAACTATTACTTCCTTCTCTAGCTTTATAAGCTTTTTCAAATTAGGCTAGCAATCGCGTTATAAGAGCTTTCTAACGCGTCGATTAGAGAGAGTCTTTCAAGGAATATAGTAAATCTTTATAGCGCTTCGTTTAGTTAATAACGTGTTATTTTCGAGTTCTTAGGTTGCTAAAATAATATTAGCTTCTTAAGAAGGTAATTAAACGTTATAGTATTAAGCTATTATAATTTAAAGGTAGTATATAGTACGCGACGAGGAAAGTAGACGACCCGCTTATATAGGCGACTCGCTTATAAAACACGTTAATCTAATTTATTACTTAGTCTTTTTATATTAATATTCTTTCGTACTAAGTAAACTTTATCTCTCTCTTTTAGTATTAGCTTCTAACTACGTTATTTATTATAGTAGTATACGTTTCTTTTAGCTATAAACTATAAGTTCTCTATAAGTTCTTTATATAATCTCTTAATCTTTAAGACCTAAATATAAGTAAGTTAATTATCGATAGTTATAGATAGTAGTTCTTAATACATTATTAATTTATATCTAAAATTAGTATAGAATAGTATAATAAGTGTTATTTCTATTACTAAACTATTATAAGTAAACTATACTAAGAGTAGTAGTTCTATCTAGTTGTTTTACTAGTAGTTTATATAATAATAAAGGTATATCTTAACTACTTAATTTATACGTTCGTTTCCTCTATTCGTCTAAGAGTGAAAAGCTATAGAAAGCTTTCTTTTTATACCTAGTTATTCTATAAAAGCGACCTAGAACTTAGAAGTAAAGAGTTTATCTCTATCTAAGAGTATTTCTTCTAGTAGCTTATATCTTAAGACTACCTCTCTAAGGAATATAAATACTAACTTCTTAGCTATACTTAACTTTATATATAGTACTAAAATTATATATTTTATAAGTTATTCTATAATAACTAGGATCGAGTTATACTTAACTTCTATTATTAGATCTTTAGATTTTAGTAGTTTAATAATAAAATCCTAAGATATTAATTTCTAAGGTGTTTATAGTATTAGAGTAGTACTTATCTATCTATAAGGTATATAGTAGAAAGCCTTATTCCTAGTATAGGTATTATATTCTACTATTACTTCTTTAACTACTATAGATAATCGATTAATATAGTAGTGTTTCTTTATCTACTAGGTAGTTCTTTAAACTCTCTAATAACTATATACTAGTACTATATAGTATTCTTAAATAAATTCTTTTATATATAAGTTAGAGACCTAAAGTTTTCCTTTCTTATATTTGTCTTTATGTTTTTATTCTTCTTATAAATAGTATATATTAATATCTAGTTCCTATTCTAGGTTTCCTTCTTCTTAAAGTACCTAGGGTCGTTCTTTCTCTTAAGTATTCTAGATTTTATTTCTCTAGAGGTCGACTTCTCCTAGAACTATAATCTTATAGACTGTCGGAGCTAAATCTCTATTCTTAAGAGTTTTTAAGATTATAATCTTCTTATATTCTTTATCTCCTTCGTATCTAGGTTTCTAACTAAGAGTATTAGCTTAAGTATTTAATATTCTACTTATATAATATATAATAATATTAAACTCTAATAATATTTTAGACGATCTCGCTAGTTATTTAGTTATAAGTTCCTTTATTTTTATAAACGTTCTTAAATTCTTATAGTTAGTTAAAACTATAACTAAGTATTTTACTTCTTAAAGATATATTCTCTAATATTCTAGAGTTAGTACTATAGTAAGTAATTCTTTATCAAAGATACTATAGTTCTATTATACTAAATTAAATGTTTTAGAGTAGTATATAATAAGTATAAGCTTCTCTTTATTATTTAGTTATAAGTGAATTATATCTACTACTATATCTAAGACGTCTATTTCTACTATACTAGGCTTATCTATATTAAAATTATATAAAATAGGTTTTTCTACGAATTTTATCTTAATTTTTTAAAAAGCATCTTTAGCTTATTTACTCTATATAAACTTAACAGCTTTTTTAATTAGTATTAATATTAGTTTAGTAATCTTTATATAGTCTCTAATAAATAGATAACAGAAGTTTAAAATCTAAAGAAGAACTATATATCTTTTATATTCTCTAGTAATTTCTAGTTTAGAATGTTCTAGATCTTTACTAGATCTATTTCTATTTTTTCTTAGCTAAATATCTATCCTAGAAAAAGTGTCTAAGTTACTCTAAACTTATATTTCAAAAGTTTAAGATAGGAATCTACCTTTAGTAGTTATTATAGAACTTCTCTTATATATCTCTTATATTCCTCTTCTTTTTCTAAGAAGATTAGAATATCGTTTAGATAATAGATTACTATTATTCTTAGAAGATATCTTAAAATATCGTTATTTTATCTCTAGTATATAGCTAGTATATTATATAGTTTAAATAATATAACTATATATTCGTAGAGACCTAATAGTAAGACGAATACTATTTTCTATTCGTCTCTAACTTTTATTTATATAAGTCTATAAGTGTTTTATTAATCTAGTTTTATAAATTATACTACCTTACCTAACTTATCCTATAAGTACTAGCTAGTAGATAGCGGATAAGCGTTCTTAACTATAGTATAATTTACTTAGTAATTAATATAATAGCCAGCTATTGATGGAATTGCCGAGCTATCGGAACAGCCAAGAATACGTGCCGAGTATAGTACGGCACAGATGGTTACGGAACAGGATTACGGTACAGGTTTGGTTTTGGAATTGTCAGAGCTGGATCGGTACAGACTTTTGTTATTGTCCAGCCCTCTTGTATATAGATGCTCATACTCTCTCTTGAGGAAAGACCAATTTGGTCTTTTCCTTCGTATCAGAGCCTAGTATTTGGATATGTTATTCTATCGAACGCACTTCTATATACCTCTTTTATAGTAGTATCCGTTTTATACCGTTATATTAAAAGACCAAATTCGACTCCGCCGGGGACAGCCTGTTATAATATCTTACTCGAGCGCGCCGGCACACCTGCTTCGAATTCGATTCAGCCTAGATTCAGATCAGTATATCGACAACCTCAAATAGCTAGGTAATCAGAGACCACCTAGACGGCCAGTAACACCAGGGTTTAGTGTCTGAACAGTCAGCTAGTAAAATCGTAGGCGGTTCCTACGTTAATAGGAGTAGACTACGCTAAGTACTCCTAAGACTCCTAATAACCCTCTCCGTATAGGGATTGCTACATAAGATACAGACAGTCGACGATATACAGTCACCTGGAAGGCTCCCGAATCTACCCCTTAACCCCCCCCCTTTTTCAAATCGACATACGACATGTCGAATTCTAATGCTCCGCTTCTTAAAAGCGTTGAGCAACAACCTTCCAGGAATAGTAGACCCTCTTCCAAAAGGTCTACGAGCTACACTCGCACGCCTAAAAACAAAAGGCCCTAGAAAGGAAAGCAACCTACTCGAAACCCCAAAGACAACCGAGACTTTTCTAATACAGACAAGATACGAGGTGTAGTATAAGGCTTAGAAGAAAAACTTCGATTTATATTGCTTTCTACGATTATTAAGATATGATTGAACTTTTGGATTTATATTTCTTAACTAGATACGAGACAGAGGATGTATAGAACGCCTCCCAGGCCTTATAGATAGGTAGAAAGGATCACGCTAGAGAAACGTTTACTAACTTCAGAGGTCGCTTTTCAAGTATGGCCATACTCGGAGGGATACTAGAGTTAGAACGGTTCTTCTACATGTAGGAAAAGATTACACTACAGCTACGAAACTTAGCCGCTATACTTAAGAGAAGTTGGAACTATAACTTCGTCGAAATAGTAGCAGATCTTCTAGCCCTAGATAAGGAAAAACGCCGAAACACTAAGTTATACACAGCTAATACGACCAAGCCAGTCGGTACAACCACTTCGGTCAAAAAGACTACCTTTCAATCCTTATCTAGCACAACACCGAACCTCCTACTACCTGAACGCGAATCCTTTTCTACTGTTCAAAGGGAAGATGAAACTAAGTCCTCGTAGAGTACCTCGAATCAGTGGGAAAACGAGGCATTAGACAATTATCAGTAATAACATTTGACCAGCCGATACCCCACCTCCGACTCCTTACTTCGGTAAAGAGTCCTTACTTTCTTTACCTTCTAGCCGGATTCCAGAAGTCCAATTTGAATCGGATACGAATCGAAGAAGTACGCCATCTATCAGGACGAAAGACAAGAATAAGTGACCTCTTAGCTGAGTTATCACTGTCTTCTACGATATCGACTTCCGAATTCTAACTTTTCCGCCTCCGACTCTAGTCTAAAACCCCTCCGACCTGCAGGTATAGCTTAGACGGATCAGACTATACACTCTTTTAGCGAATGCTTTGCTTTCGGTAGGAAACACCCGATACAGGCAACATCTACGAACAAGGCCAGCTACGATTCGTATCCTATCTGTCGCTAAACAACTCGCTTAATAAACCGTATTCTAAACGACATATACGACAATCCTTCTACCACCGATACCCCACTGACAATACGAAGCCTCGAGAACGAGTCTTTTTCAAGGGAGGGGAATGTAATAGCTAGCTATTGATGGAATTGCCGAGCTATCGGAACAGCCAAGAATACGTGCCGAGTATAGTACAGCATAGATGGTTACAGAACAGGATTACGGTATAGGTTTAGTTTCGGAATTGTCAGAGCTGGATCGGTACAGACTTTTGTTATTGTCCAGCCCTCTTGTATATAGATGCTCTTACTCTCTCTTAAGGAAAGACCAATTTGGTCTTTTCCTTTATATCAGAGCCTAGTATTCGGATATGTTATTCTATCGAACTCACTTCTATATACCTCTTTTGTAGTAGTATCCGTTTCGTGCCGTTATAATTAATATATACTCTTCTATCTAGGTCGTTCTTTTTCTTAATAATAAGTATATTTAAAGTAATTAGTAACTTAGACTTCCTAATATATCTCTTCCTAATATCTTCTTTTATATAACTTTCTATTCTCTATAGGTTTTTCTAGTTATATAACTAAAGCTTCTACTTTTAAGGTTATAACCCTCTTTTAGTTTAATCTTATAATCCTATAAGCGATGTTCTAGTAAGGCTTATAAGTCTTCTAGATTTTTAAACAATGCTTTAAATTCTCTATACTATATAGGTATTTCGTTATTAGCTGTCTTACTAGCCTATAGAAGACCTTAGACTAGGTGTTCTAGCGTATTAGAAGAGGTAGCGCTAACCTTATTCTAGCTTTATAGTTATAAATATAACCTTATATATTTATATTAACTAAAGGTTATTATTTAAGCCTTCTAGTTGATATCTAGATTATATTCTTAAATCTATAGTATACTAAGTATTACTTCTTTACTTCTTATTTTAATAATATTAAATTATATATTTAAACAGTGTCTTTTAATATTGATTTTTATTAGAATAGTTTACTAATTAATAATTCTATTCTAGTATATAATATCTATTCTATTAACCATCTCTAGGTAGTATAGCCTTGTACCTTTGATTAGGATATTCAGCTTCTTTAGAGCTGTTGAAGAAAGAAAATTACCTATTACTCTAGAGTTAATTATAACTTAGAGTTCCTTTCCTTATATTTTCATAGTTATAATTAACTGATTTTCTCTAGAGATAGTGTTTAATTCTTCGATCGTTAGATAGTAAAGTTCTCTCTATACTATCTCTATTTCTTAGTTAATATCGTATTCGTTTATTTCTTAAAAGATTATACTAAATAATCTCCTAGTTCTAAATTCCTAAAATATTACTCTAATATTACTAACTAAAGTAACTATAGTATATTAGTCTCTTATTTCTAGTATCGCTTTCTTATTATTAGATAATATACCTAAGAAACTAGGTTTTAGACGTCTTATAAATTCTCTAGAACTCTACTACTACTATAAGCTAGTTTCTTCTTAAAGGTCTATAATTATCTATATATCTCCTATCTTAGGCTAATTAGATAGCTTATCTTATCTCTAGCTATGTTTAGGTTCTTTAAACTTAATAGTCTCTCTACTTATAACTAGGCTAACTATAGTTATTCTATTAGAGTTATTCCTAGTAATAGTATATATTATTAGAAAGGTGAGTTTAATACTCTAAGTAGTATAAGAGTTCTAGAATTCAGGTTTCTAGTTATCTATATATACCTATCGATTCTCTTATTCTCTTATTCTAGTAAAGACCTAAGTTTTCTTAACTTCGAGACCTATATCCCTGATTTCTTCTTCGACTTTAGAAGACGAGTCTAATAATACTAAAGAGCTAGTCGATAGTAGTAATTTATATTCGACTTATAATAGTAACGTTTATTCTTTAACTAAGTATATATCGTAATATGTCTTAAGAAGCGGATTACTATTATCGTCGGTGTTCTATACTTCTTCTGTTTAAGCTCTAAGTTTCTTATTATACTCGATTTATATACTATATCTCTAAGCTTCGAGTTCTAAGTCTATAAGTTCGATTTTATTAAGTAAGAATATTTCTTTTTAGATAGTAGCGTTGATTTATCTCTTCTCTTTAGAGTCTTTCTTCTTACTATACTCGTTTACTCTATAGCTAGAAAGGCTATATAAGTAATATAAGTTTTACTTATATTAACGATTTCGCTTCTTCTAGGAAAGTCCTCTCTTTTAGAAGTTCCTCTTTATAGTCTCTTTCTTCGAGACCTATGATTTCTAAGTAGTATTAATTTCTATAGAATCTCTATAGTTCTTTTTCCTACTCTTTCTATATCGATGTCTATAACTACCTCTTTTTTCTAAGCTTCGTTTATAATTCCGACTATTAATCTTAATTACGTTATTAGTTAACTTATTAAGTATATCTAGGAAGTCGTCTTAAGCTAGCTCGTTCTTAATACTATCTTTTAATCTCTTATAGAACTGCTTATATAAGACTTCGTCGTTCTATCTAAGATATATAAAGTACTACTAGAATATTAATATATACTTAGTAGCCGAGCCTTTTTATCGAAGGCTATATAAGGCCTATACTACTTTTTTCTTTAAATCTATATCTATAAACGTCTAATTAATTTCTTTCTTAAACCTAGTAATAGTTAAGAATAACTCTTAATTACTTTTACTTATAAGATTTAATACCTTTCTATTTAACGTTTTATTCTTCTAAAAATCTTCTAAATAAGGTTCTATCTAGTTATATACTACTCTCTTAAGACAGGTAGTAAGCTATATAATCTAATCTATTTTATAAGCGAACTATACTATATAAAAGTTTAAGTATATTAAAGCTTTTATAATAAACTTAATAAGTTTCTCTAAGAAGCTGTTAAATGTTTTTAGTACTAGTAGCTTCACCTTCTCTCTAAGAGTAGTAATTAGTACTACTAGTAATATTAGCGCTACTAGTAGTATAGGAGTTAAGCCTAAGACTAGTATATTTTTCGATATTATATTAGTAGTACTTCTAAGCAGGTACTTATAGTATAATAAAACTTAAATAAACTAAATAAAAGTAACTAAGTCTCGATAGTTAGTATATAGATAAGAAGTATAGATACGCTAATATGTTTACTTAGAAGTAAACTCGTTACTTATATTAAAGATATTAAATAAGATAATAAGATTAATAACTAAAGTTAAGTACAAAGCTTCTATCTAATAGTAGACGTGCTAGTCTTATATAAAACCTTCGTTCTCTAAGTATATCGCTTATATCGCTTATATCGCTTATATCGCTTATATCGCTTATAATCAGAGCGATCAGAGCGATGTAAGCGATCACGTTATATAACCACACGTGACTTCTAATAGTCTTATAATAGTGAGATTCTAAAACCCTTAAATACTCTTCTATATTACTAATTCTCTCTTATATTACCTTCTCTTTCCTAGATATTATACCTTGTCTTATTAGAGCGCTGTCTAGACTACTTACTATATTCTATAATTTATAATATATTAGTATTAAATATATAACGTGTTTTACAAGCGAGTCGCCTACATAAGCGAGTCGTCTACTTTTTCAACCTAGTGTTATTATAATATAAAATACTTAATACTATATAAAGTTATTATTACTATAGAAGCTATCTAGTATTCTTTAGAACTTTCGCTATCTTCTATATCTAATATTTCTGTCTAATAAGTATAAGAATTATGCCTAGTTTTACTACAACGGCTACAGTGCCTATCTACGCGAACTCTCTTCCTAGACTCTTTACCTTGTTTCTGGCTACTATTTTCCTTAGATGTAATTAAATCAGCTACGTCGTCTACTGTTAATATCTCTTGACTCTTAATATACTTCCTCTTATAACTTTTATACTTAGTTATAGCCTTAGTTATTATACAAAGACTAGTGATTTCCTTACGTATTAATACTATATTATATATCACTCTAGTTAAGCCTTTTTCGAGTTGATTAAGAGACTGAATAATAGAACTAGGTAACAAGTCTTAATATCTTTAAATCCGATCTTGAATAAGCGTTGATTAAGCTATTATTTCATATATGTTACTTAGTGTTTTAGGTGTTTATAGAGTATCTTCTAGTATTGTTAGTGTTAGTGTACGAAGCCTTAAATTAAGCTTTAATAACACAGCTTCTAGGCTATGTAGGACTAGCCTAGCCCCTTTAAAACTCGCGTAGATGTTATTCTTTGTAAATGCTTTATAAAAAGCTACTTTAAACGTGAGAAGAAAGGTTTCTTTAGTAATATAATTAATATAATTCCGTGCTAAGCCTGATATCTTAGCTCTATACGCTTGCTTTAATAGCGAGAAGCAGACTATATTAAGCGGCTATAGTAGGTGTAATAAGTATAGAGGTATATAGAGGGTAATAATGTTTAAGTCTTTATAGAGTTATTAGAATTTAAGCGAGTTGTAGCTTTTATAACTATTAATAATTAATAAACGATATCCTTCTATACTTTATACCTTTATATATTTATTAAAATACTTTAACTATATAACTCTAAGCTTATTATTTGTCTAGCCGTTGTTGCTAACCTTAATTACCTAATTATATAGTATATATATGTCTTAGTACTAGGTAGAAATAAGTACTTTACTCGCGAATATAATGAATAGCAGGATTGCCTATCCTGTTACGTTAACTCCCTAAATAACTATAACCTACTCGCGATTGCCTAGCTAAACTTGCTTTCGCTTCCCACGCGTTTCTAAGCTTATAACAACAAGTTAGGATGAAATAACTCCTATTATAAAGCTACTTTTGTTAAAGTTATAAATATCCTTATCTTAAATACTATATTTCTCTTTAATAGACTATATAAGCGTAAACTATAAGCTAATAACTCGCAGATCCTTAGTTAAAGCTTACTAATAATCGTATAAACGACTCTATCGAGTTTTAAGCTTAGGTATACGTTTTATAAAGTTATCTAGCTAGTTCTTATCTATAGGCTTTCCGTCGCGCTCTCTTAGTAGATTATTAGCTATATCTTATACTATATCTCTTATAGGCGAAAACCCTCGCGAATCTAACTCTAATATATATCTAACTATTGTCTCCTTCTCTGGCTTTATAAGCTTTTTCGAATTAGGCTAGCAATCGCGTTATAAGAGCTTTCTAGCGCGTCGATTAGAGAAAGTCTTTCGAGGAATATAGTAAATCTTTATAGTACTTTATTTAGTTAATAACGCGTTGTTTTCGAGTTCTTAGGTTGCTAAAATAATATTAGCTTCTTAAGAAGGTAATTAAACGTTGTAGTGTTAAGCTATTATGATTTAAAGGTGGTATATAGTATACGACGAGGAAAGTAGGCGACCCGCTTATGTAGACGACTCGCTTGTGAAACACGTTAAAAGCTTAGACTATTTACTTTTATTAAGTATTTACTTACTTATTTACTAAACTTATTAATAATATTCTAGAGAGTATTTTCTATAATATTAGTATAGTTAGACTTAATAGTTATCTTATTATAGTAGTTAATTAGATTCTAGTTATTATAAGCCGAATATAATAAGATTAATAGATAAGGTTATCTTATTATAAGAAGAATTAACTAAGGAAGAAAAGAGAAGAAGTCTATTCTACGTATAAGGAAAGAGGTTTTATACGCAGAGGCTATATATACTTACCGGTTATTAGAACGATATTAGAACCTCTTATGTCGAGGTTATATAAAGTTACATAAGGTCACGTTTTATACGAAGGTCGGTAGACCGAGTACTCTTCGGGTATAAACCGTTATACTAGTAATATTTAGAATAGTATAGTTATATTTTTAGTTTAGAATAATAATATTTAATATAGTTATTTAGATATATAATATCTAGCTACTAGATTATAAGTAGTTATAGATTAGTTATAATATAGTTTCTTAAAACTATTATAAAAGAAGAATTATTTAGTTTTATAACTTTTACTATAGTATAGTAAAATCTAAGAAAATATGTTTTAATATTAAACGTATTTTAGTTAGAGATATTAGTTATTTAAAGACAAGTATATAATCGACTATTAAGCTACTTTAATAGCTAAGAGATTATCTAATAATTTACTAAGTTAGTAATATTATCTTAAGACTTTATATAGTCTATAGCTATGACAGTCCTAGTCATATACGACCAGATCACGTGCGACCACGTGACTACATACTACCTAGGTTCTGCCGAGGACTCGCTTATTATAGTTAAATAGAGACAGAGTGTCAGGGCTTATAGCAAGTGCTGATGAATTGAACTACAGAGGCTGTCTATGTACAAGAAGATTCGATTGTCCTTTCTAAACCAGAGTCCTTGCTAACTTATATACTCAGTTAACTCATTCTAGAGTGTTCTGCCAAGGGTACTCTCGAAGGTTCTGTCACGTCCATGCGTTGCCAAGCGAGGTCACGTGAATGCGTCGCTGGAGTACTCCAAGACTTACTCCACGGGTGCAACCCTTGACACAGAGCGTACTAACTCTCCTCTTCTCTCTTTAGTTTAGTTTTCCTTAATATAATATACTATTCTACAAGCACTTCTTTTAGTACATTTGTAGAGAGCTGTTACAATAGCTAAGCTATATCTATAGAAAGATAAGAGTCTCGCTTATTATTCTAAAAGGTCTTAAAGAATTATATAAACGATTTAGAATAATCGAAACTCTTTACTACTAATTATACCAAGTCTCTTAGAGTGATTAATTCAAGTTTTCAAAGACTTCTAGCATATTACATTTCGCTAGTATAAGCAGACTTTCACAATTCAGTCGCGATGTTAACGATGTCACTTTTCTAGAAAATGAAGTCTACACAGGTAAAGTATAAGTTAAAACCGTTTATATATTTCCTGACTGTTCACAGCTCCCTCCCACTACTATGCCCAACCTCATTCTCCAATCTTGCCTTCTCCCTCTTCGCCTTTTGAATATCCATACTCATCTTCACCGGCCGAACCCCCTTCGTCTCAAACACAGCATCAATCTCCTCCAAACTCAACCCACGCATCTCAGGAAAAATGAAATAACTCAACCCCAACTGTATCGTATTATACACAATATAGACCACCCAGATCTTGTATCCAATTTTATTGATGCCAACACTGATACCATATGTGTTCACAACACCGGCTGCACCTTGCACCAACCCGTACAGCCCCATTCCCTTGGCACGGAGAGCGAGGGAGAGGATTTCAATTGGATAAAGGTTGTGCATCGTGGCGATCAGGAGAGATGAACAGAATTGGAATAGGAAAATCCAGAATATTGTTAAGGATGCTGTGACTGATTTTTCGTGGAGGGAAAATTGCCATGAGGTGATTGTTGCCGCTGTTTGGAGAAGGATGAAGGAGATCAATCCCGCAAAGATGAGAGTGCGACGACCGAATCTATCAACTATGAAGGACCCCGCGACTGTGAAGACGCAATAGGTAACAGTAGACCCGAATTGAATCGCAAGGATTTCGGAAGACTCAGTGATGCCAACTGTCTCGAGTGCCGGAGTAAGGTAGTTGCCAATGATACCACCACCATTCCATTGTTGGAAAATGGAATACAAGACCAGACAAAGGATGCGGTAACGTGCACCTCGCTTGGCAAAAGCTCTCCAGTCCCAGGATTTTTTGTTCTCTTGGGAAGACTGGGCGAGAGATTCTTCCATCTGTTGCATGACGGCATTGACAAGGGGGTGGTTGACATTATCTCCTTCGGTGGTCTGGTATCTAGCAATGATTTTTCGAGCTTCGGCATGCTTGCCTCTCATGAGTAGATAACGAGGGGATTCTGGTGTCCAGATGTAGATAGTCACGCAGACGATGACAGGACATAATGCTTCGAGGAGCAACGGGGTTCTCCAGCTCTGTGAACAATCGCGAAGTCAGTATTGCCATTTTGAAAGATGGACATAGGAGTAGACAAGACTGAAAAGAAGGAAAAGCTCGGGAACACGTACCCAATCGTTGGTGATCTTGACAAATCAAAGCATCGCTGCGTTCATTCCGATACTACCCAGTTGGAAACAAGCTCCGAACAGGCCAACATATCTACCACGGAGATGTGCCGGGGCGACCTCACCCATGTATTGAGGTGTTGACATGAGTGCTGAACCAAACCCAAGTACAAATCGTCCAACCATAAACATAGGTAGATTGACTGCGAACCCCTGGAGGGCAGCAGAGACAATAACAAGAAAGTTGCCAATAAAATTGACGCCTCTTCTTCCAATCACGTCTGCCAGTGAGACAAATGGTGCCCCGCAGAAGGTTCCGATCAACATAAGAGCATTGATGGTACCAAATGTTGCGCCACTCGTACCAACTCCAAGATAGCTATGGAAAGGTTTGATGGCATTGATTCCAGATATGACAGACCAATCCACACCGTAGCCTGCTTGGTTGAAACCCTGGATGATCAAGACGACCAGAAGTCGAAAACCAGTCCATGATTTCAAACGAAGAGATTCTTGGGAAAGTAAAAAGAAGTCCTCTTCGGTGAGGCGAGCAATGACTACTTCTTCTGTGTTGTGTTCGAGATGCTTAAAGTCCACATCCACAAATGATTCGTCCGCATTTGTGTTGACTTGGCGAAGACCGCCTGCCGCCTTCTTTTCAGAATCTGCCATGTTGAGTGATGCGAGAAGAGATGTTTACAAAGATTGAAAGTGGTAAGAAACTGAGGGGCTGCTTGATCATATCTTGAAAAGCTTCGCTCTGCTCTGCTGTGCTACAATGGCACAGCTAGCTAATCACTAGCTCCCTGGAAGAGCTGTCGGGTTGCGGCCCTCATCGCCGTGAACTTTACACTTGAAAACTCACGGTGTGAGAAACACGAAGGCCTCGAACAAAGGCATGCCCCAGGTGAGCAAATGTTACCCCGCAGAAAAAGACAGAGAGAATCCACATCAACAAACAATCCGGGGTCGGGTAAAATGATTGGTGGATTTGGGGACAAATATTCCCCCTTTTTCGCCTTTTTCGCGGGGTACCCCAATGGCGGGGTAGGTAAAGTAGCTACAGAAAGAAACATAGCGATTGCTTGTAGCAGACGAAGAACTTGAATTGGCAAGCACTGGTAAGGCTCAGTTCCAGAACGGGAAACGAAGGAAAAGGCTACATAACACTGCAGCATAAAATGACCAGCACCATTTTACAATACACCTCGCCAGCATCAGAATGGGCCGAAAGTCTGCCCATTGGAAATGGCCGGCTTGGAGCAATGGTGTATGGTCGTACCACAACAGAGCTGTTGCAGTTGAATGAAGATAGTGTTTGGTATGGAGGAGAACAAAACAGAACGCCCCCTGATGCTCGAAGAAATTTGGGCCTGCTTCGGGAGCTTATCCGAGCCGAGAACCATCCGGCAGCCGAGAAGCTGGCGAGGAGGGCCTTCTTCGCAACACCACACTCACAAAGGCACTACGAACCCTTGGGCACCTTGACCCTCGAATTCAATCATGACGAGAAAGACATTACCCGATACAAGCGGACGTTGGACCTCGAGACGGGCATTGCAAGCGTGCAATATGACCATGGAGGCGTCCGATACGACCGAGAAGTGTTTGCGGGCGCTCCGGAGGATAACGCGCTCACGATCCAACTCGAATCTTCACAGACGACCGAGGTGATATTGAGACTCACGAGAGTCAGTGAGAGAGAATACGAGACGAACGAATTCGTGGATTCCATCACCTCGAGCGCGACCCCGAACCTCGATGGCACGATCGTTATGCATGCCACAACAGGCGGGCGCGGCGGTGTTCGTTTGTGCTGTATAGTCGCGATACACTGTGGCGTGGAGGGGCATATCGAAGCAGTGGGAAATGGTATTATCATCCGGTCGAGAAGCGCAAGAATTTGCATTGCAGCCCAAACTACCTTTCGATGCGAGGATGTAGAAGGCGTGGCCTTGCGGGATGCTCAAAAGGCGCTGGCTAAAGAGAAGCTTCGTGAGGCTCATGTCAACAGCTACCAAGCACTCTACTCCCGGACGATATTACAATTGAACCCATCCACCTCTTCCACGGCCGATGACACGCCTACTGACGAACGACTGCGAAGTTCCCCAGACGCAAGCTTGATTGCTCTTTACCACAATTATGGTCGATACCTTCTCATCTCTTGTAGTCGTCCTGGCTTCAGAGCACTTCCAGCGACGCTACAGGGCATTTGGAATCCTTCTTTCCAGCCTCCATGGGGCAGCAAATTCACAATCAACATCAATACACAAATGAACTATTGGCCAGCGAACATATGCGGTCTCAAGGAGTGTGAGCTGCCGTTGTTCGACCTCTTGGAAAGAGTGGCACAACGTGGAAGGGAAACCGCCATGAAGATGTATGGTTGCCGAGGATGGTGTGCTCATCAAAATACGGACATATGGGCAGATACAGACCCTCAGGATCGTTGGCTGCCAGCTACATTATGGCCTTTGGGCGGAGCATGGCTATGTTACCATGTTTGGGAGAGTTATTTGTTTACTGGCGACTCCCAATTTCTCAGTCGCATGTTTCCCGTTCTGCGAGGTTGTGTACAATTTCTTGTCGATTTCCTTGTCGAGGACTCTTCTGGAACATATCTGGTCACCAATCCTTCATTGTCACCAGAGAACACATTTCTGGGATCCAACGGTTTACCCGGAGTTCTATGCGAAGGCTCAACGATTGATATACAAATCGTACATGCACTTTTTACAGCTTATATCGACGCGGTACCTGCTCTAAAAATATCGCAAGATGATCTGCGTCTGCCCGTAGAGACTTTTCGTAGTCGCTTACCACCAATGGTCATTGGTAACAAATTTGGGCAACTCCAAGAATGGGCCAGTGACTTTGCTGAGGTCGAGCCAGGCCATCGCCACACATCTCATCTATGGGCCCTCTATCCAGGCAACGCAATCAGCAAATCCAAGACTCCAGAACTCGCAGCTGCAAGTGCAGTAGTTCTCCGTCGTCGGGCAGACCACGGAGGTGGACACACCGGTTGGAGTCGAGCATGGCTCATCAATCTCCATGCTAGGCTTGGAGATGCTGAAGGGTGTTTGGAACATATCAATCGCCTGTTGAAGGGTTCCACTTTACCAAATATGCTTGACAACCACCCCCCTTTTCAAATAGATGGCAATTTTGGTGGTTGTGCTGGAATCATCGAGATGTTGATTCAAAGCCACGATGGCTTCATTGAGTTGCTTCCTGCGTGTCCCGTGGCTTGGAGTAGCGGTTCTTTGAAAGGTGTCAGAGCTCGTGGTGGATTTAAAGTTGACTTTGGATGGTCTGAGGGGAAGATCAAGGAACCCGTGTTCGTTTACTCCAAACATGGGGAGAAGTGTGAAATCTTGTTCCCCGGCGGGGCTAGAAAGAGTTTCACGGGAGTGGGAACCCATAAAGTTTTTAGTGAATAATGGGATAACTACTCTTCTTTCTTTCTTTTCTATCCCATTTTCTATCTGTTTCATATCTAAAAATTATTCATGCCACGGCTCTCCAGATATACTAGACCAAATATTGTGTGAAGGTCTTTCCGAAAAATTGAATGAATGTCAGAACTCAAAGTACTTTTCCTGGTTGTCAGAAGGTTTGGGAGAATCAAGAAATGGCAATGCTCCAAATTCAAAATCCTCATGGGGTGGTTTTTGGCCTTCAAGCGTCATTCTTTACATCCCACAGTTCCCCTCCTAATTCCTTCTCCCAACCCACCTTCACTGCAAAAGGCATCTTGTACGGTGGATACTCTGGCCACTTATCCCTGATCAATTTTATCAATGCATCAAATACCACTTTGTATCCTTTCGGGCTGAGATGCAATCCTAATTATACATCAGCCCTTTCCCTTGCGATCAGAAGAAAAACTCACCATCAACCAACAACTCCTCAAGCACACTACTCTTCCCATTCTCTACACTACCGGTAAGAACATCCCCTTCATCCCAATCAGCAAGTTCCATAAACAACGTCCAAACATCCACCACCTCAATCCCCACCTCCCTTCCTACGTCCCGCACAGCCTCTGCATACAACCTCGCATCAATGGCCCGTCGAACTTCATGGTCATAACCATAGCGATCGCGAAACTCGATCAGTACGTTTTCTTCAAATGGGCCTGGCGTGAGAAGAATGATTTTTGGTTTGTGTAATGTGATGCAGGGATGCGCGAGGAGCGATTTGAGGTTGGCTTTGAAGAGGGGGAGAGGAACTTGTGGTTCTGGGGAGTTGGGAAGGAGATTTGCGTCGTTGGCGCCGAACCAGATTGTCTACTTGATTTAGATTTAGAAGATTGGGCTGAGGGGGGGAAATCTCTCTTACCAGAAATTCAATCTTGGCTTGTTCGGGAGTAGGGAGAATATCTGATAGAACTTCGAGGGCATGTGTTGTGGTGTAACCACTCTCGGGAAGTTAGAATAGGTAGATGGGTTTTGGAGAGGGGTAGGTACGAGAATCCTCTATTGATTACATCGAGGCGACGAACGTATGCTTGACCCAGAGTGTTAGTGGCATTTGAAGAAAGCCGATACTGTATCTAAACCAGAGTAATCTGGAGAAAGACGAACCATTTTGCAGTTCTGATGCCAAAGCGAATCCTTGGGATTGGTCGTTTGCTCCTTGCGTAAGGCTGTCTCCTGTGTTTTCTTGTCATTAGTTGTAAGGCTTCAGATAGGATGGAGCTTACCGAGCAGTATGAACTGAGGTAGCGGCTATATAGTGAGTCTCAATTTTTTGAATTCTTGGATGGCTACTGACCATTTTCTGAAATCATTCAAGTCATAGATAGACGTATCACATTACTTTTCGCCTCAAGGCTGTAATCGAGCAGCGCGTGGTGGAAAATTCACAACAAATATTTCCCACGGAACGATCCGAGCCCCCACTCTCTATTCTGTGCCTCAGTGACACTTACGATGTCATGCGATGCAAAGCAATCATAACTAAGGCTAAGTGGTGCAGGATTTACATTAGTTCTATTTTGTTACTTTCCACCAATCAACGTTTCGGGGCAAAAATACGACGACATCTACAACTATGCCATCTCTCGTAACAATTCCGAAACTTACAAGCCCCCAGTTTTGTTGGAGAGTTCCCTCAAACCTCCAGCTTATTTCCCAGCTCGAAAAGAATCGCTTCCAAAATGACACAACCAGCAACCGATATTTCCAAAGTTTCCAACCTCAAAGGTGTCCTTCGACCAGACTTCTACTTCGGATACGCAACAGCCGCAACACAGGTTGAAGGTGCCGCCCTCACCCACGGCAAAGGCCCTTCAATATGGGACAAATTCGCTTCAACCCCAGGAAAAGTTACCGATGATTCGACACCCACCGACAGCATTTTGTCCTACTACAACACGCCCCTCGATGTTGCATTGCTCAAATCATACGGTGTTACCGGGTACCGGTTCTCGCTCGCTTGGACACGAATTATCCCTCTTGGGGGGAAAGATGACCCAATCAACGAGGAAGGAATCTCATATTACAATGGATTGATCGATGAATTGTTGAGGCATGGAATCACTCCCTTCGTCACACTTTTCCACTGGGATATCCCACAAACTTTAGAAGACCGATACGGGGGTATGCTGAACCAGGAAAAATACACCCCGGACTTTGTACGCTACGCAGATATGTGTTTCGCTCGATTTGGTGATAGAGTCAAGCATTGGATCACGTATAACGAGCCTGGTGTTTTCACACTTGCAGGATATGTAGCGGGTGTACATGCTCCAGCCCGGAGTTCAAATCGTGAACGCAATGAAGCTGGAGATTCGAGTACCGAAACTTTTATAGTGGGACATACCGAGTTAGTCTCTCATGGGCATGCTGTCAAGCTTTATCGAGAGAAGTACCAGCCATCTCAAAAAGGCGAGATTGGAATAACCTTGCATGGAAATTACTCAGTTCCATGGGACGAGCACGATCCAAAAGACGTAGAAGCCGCACAACGAGCCATAGAATTCGAAATCGCATGGTTTGCAGACCCAATATACGGAACAGGTGACTACCCAGCCAGCATGCGCGAGCAGCTTGGTGTTCGTTTACCAAAATTCACACCCGAGGAAACAGCACTCGTCCGGGGTAGTTCTGATTTCTACGGCATGAACAGCTATACCACGTTTTTCGTTCGCCATCTCGATACCCCCGCTGACGTAAATGACCACTCTGGAAACATCGAAAAGCTGGACACAAATAAGTATGGGAAAGAACGGGGGCCGATGAGCGATACATATTGGTTGCGAAGTACACCCTGGGGATTCCGGCCTTTGCTGAACTGGATTTGGCAAAGGTATAAGGTACCGATATATATTACTGAGAATGGGACAACATCCAAGGGTGAGCATGAATGGGTGCCACAAGAAGGGAGTGAGTTTCGGATTGAGAAAGAGGGAGGGAAGTGGGGTTTAGATGATAAACACAGGTGTGAGTTCTTTGAAGGGTATCTTACGGCAATCGGGGAGGCGGTAAAAGAGGATGGGGTTGATGTCAGGAGTTATTTTGCGTGGACTTTTACTGATAATTGGGGTGAGTGCTGTTTCTCTTCGCCTGTTAATTAACACTTCATTTTGAGGGATCTTATGCTGACCTATAATTTTGGGTATAGAATGGGCGGCGGGGTTCTCTGATCGATTTGGTGTTACCTGGGTCGATTTCGAATCAGATGAGAAGAAAAGATATCCCAAGAGATCCGCCTTTGTTATTAAGGAGTTGTTTAGGCATATGATTAAAGACAAGCTGTAATTAAGAAGTTATTGATTGCGGGAGCAGATTTCAATGACGAGAGGGCAAATATTGAGAATAGCTCCCGCTGGACAATAAAAACGGCAGTAGATAGGTATCTCGTTTGGCGTTCTCTTGTTGTTCTAACCCTATCGTACAATCTGAAGTATTGATCAAGACTGTTGGGTTAATCGCCTTGCATTATCTGAGAGAGTTTGAATAACAAGAGAGATAGGCAGGTACGAACCTGAAGTATTTACTGCTGCTTTACTACTGCCTATTGGGAGTAGTAAAGCTTCTGTACTTACTTACTAGGTATGCAATTTGGTATGTTTTATTTACCAATTATATAAATAGTCAATTCTGTACTCTAAACTCGCTATAGGCAAACTCTATAGTTTGTTGAAATAACTCAAATCTCCTAAATATCTAGGATTCTTATACTAAATAAATGTTACTCGGATGAGTACCTAATACTCTATACTTTTAAGACATCCATGACCCTATTTAGCTATTTTGATTAATCTAAATATTTTCGAAGAATATAATTCAAGAGCTTAAGGTACTAGATACACTACTCAAAACTATAAAGTAGCATGGTAACTGGTCGCGTTTAGTGGATAAAGCATACCAGATTCCGTGACAATCCCAGAGTCGAAAGCCATCAATTGACGAGTACGTTAATTGCGTTAAAAGCAAGTCGAGAGTAAGCTATTAATTCACGAATAAACTATGGAACAATTGTCGAGACTCGAGAAACTCTCACTATCTCGCAAACTTGACTTTACAAGGATAATGATCAGCTGGATGTCCTCCACCCCGAAGCATCATATAAGCCCTCTGACCATTAACATTCGCCCCCCTCTTATTCCCCTTCATTAAATCAAACTCCTCATAAGCATCCTCAATATCAAAATCTCTTATCGTCATCGCTAACATGACTTTGATTTCTGTGAGCGCAAGCTCTTGACCTATGCAATTCCTTGGTCCCCTTTCAAAGGGACGCCAGGCATTTCTGGGAGGGTACAATGGATCGTCGTCGGTGACAAGCCATCGCTCGGGAAGAAAAGATTCTGGTTGTGGCCAGTGTGTTGGGTTGTGATGAACTGCATAGTGGTCACCCCAAATTAAACAGTGTTCTGTTGGAAATCGTTGACCGTTGTCGCCGATGAGTGAGAATCCTGGTTGGCCATCTCGGAGTGCTGCAACGGTGGGATATATCCTCATGCTTTCTTTGATAACTGCGAGGGTGAAAGAAAGCTGGTTGAGCAGTGCAGGCTTAGAAGAAAGCACACTTGCAATTAATGCAGCGTCGTTGCCAAAAACCTGGTTGTGTTCTTTCCGAGCCTAGGCTAGAATAGCAGGGTGCTGGGATAATAAATGATAAGTGAAAACAGCTGCTGCCGATGTGGTATCATGACCTGCGAATATGAAGAGTTTGATCTGTGCCGTGGCAAGATCTCTGAAAGCGGAATTTATCCCCTTTGCAGAGGGCGTTTCGGCAAGATAAGCTTTCAGCGCGAGATCAATAACGGATTTTCCTAGTGGGCTTTGAGTTTCTTCGCCGTCTCGTACAGTCTTGTAGCGAGAATTAAGTTCCCTAGTGAGATACCTATTCATTTTGCGCGTGTTGTACATGTGGACGAAAGGGCGGAAAATGTTGATGTACTCAAGAAGATTGAAATTTAGACCTGTAGTACACCACAGAATTTGATTTCGAAGAGATGAAGTCATCTCATTATACCTCGTTTGGCTGTGGAAATTATGATCCCTAGAAATAGTCAGTATGATATGTTTGCAGTACTTCAAATTGGTATCACTCACATCACAACCTTGCCAATAATATCAATAGTCAAGTTGAGACTGGCTTCCTCCAGATGCAGAATTTTACCCGAAGCAGCATGATCCTTCAAAATATTTTTGAATATTTCGGTTTCCTCTACCATTCCTGGGATCAAAATAGAGATATGGCTAGCACTGAAGCCAGGATTAAATCTAGCCCTCCAGTATTTCCATTCGGGGCCTTCCAAAGTCACCAAGTCTTTCTCGCTGGTCAAGGGCCGCAGGAAATTGCGTATGCCCTTATCCTTCGGGATTTGATTCGCTTGTGTTAATTGGTACATCATGTCCGGTTTGAGGACTACTAGAATTGGAGTTCCGAAAGGCCATATGTCTAAATAGAATGCGGTGTTCAGTTGGGGATAACGCTGTCGGATTTGATCACCCAAGTACACCCCATGGGCCAGTTTGGGAAGGCTACCGACGATGTGTGCTGTCAGCGGCAAGTGTCCCCATAACCAATGATGTGGTGGCATTGGCTGAATTGAGGTGAGAAAATGACAAACTATAAGGGATAAAAAACTTACTAGACCTTGTCTTTGGAGTTTTCGGACATAACTCCGTACTCTATACAGCCTGCTGATGAAGAAAGTCAACAAGACGACGAAAACAGCAAATATAGTTCGCCAAAAAGTGGATTTAGTGAATACCATCATGAAGACAGGTATCTGTTAATTATTTTGGGAAAAGAGTATTCTTTTCTGAATGTGCTGAAATGGCCCATCGGTTGGTCTCCAACCAACAGCCAACCAACCAATACCTTATCTTGACCAATGATCATCCACCAATTAAAATTTCAAAACCACTTCTCACGAGAAACAATTGCAAACTTCTTAGATACTTTAAGACATTTAAAACAATTAGAAAGCAAGCCTGGGCCCCTTGGAAGAATCATCTTTAATTCCCTTGAAATATCGTGACCAGAAAATTGCAACGGTCGATTGTCTATCTGTGCTATGGTGTTCCGCAATACGAGGTATTGCGCAATTAGACTAATCTATTTGGGCAATAAATTCTGGATTGCGCAAACCAATAGATGGCCCAAATCGGGTGTCTAATACCGCGATTTTAATCAAATACACTTTTTTCAAAACTCTCTCCACGTCACTCCTAGTACTTATTTGAGGCTATTCCCACTTTACCTGCCTAATAAAGAATAGTTAAAACTTTTTTAAAACTTAGATATAAGATTAATAGATACCTAGTAGTAATATTTAACTTTCTTTATATTTGCTAAGGTTTTAGAAGTATGTCGGTAGGTGAAAAGTAGGTAAAACAAGGTAGGTCGGTTAAAAAGGGGGAGGTTAGAGAGGCTAGGAGAACGGCACTTCTCTCTTATCTTACTACTAGGAGTTATTCTATATAGTTAACTAGATATCTCTTTCTTTTTCTTAAAGAACTAAAGTATTTTAATCTTATATTTCTATCCTATCTTTACCCCTCTTTTACCCTGCTATTATAGACGTTAACAACTCTTACTCTTTATCTTAAGAGGTCCGGTTCGCCTCTCTATTCCCCTCTGAGGGCTCTGAACCGCTAAATATCACTCTCTTTAGTGCTTTAGCTAAGTAGGAATTTCACGACTATCTTAAAGCCTCTTCTAATAAGAGATATCTCACTTCTCGTAAGCGATTTAAGTACCGTGATTAGCTATAAAACCTAAAGCAAGTAGTCTCTTAAGGTCTCCTGATAGTAGAAAGAGTAAGGTAATCTATAGTAAAGTTTAAAGCTCTTAACGAGTATATACTTAATAATAAGTATATTATTAACCTGAATCGGTTCGTAGAATAGATTATCTAAAGAGATACGTAGTTTATACCTATAACGTCTTTAATCTAATTACTAGAGTATATCGTAGACTAAAGTATACTAGTAAGTGTCTAACTCTACTTATTCTTATTTAATTAACTAATAAACTTAGGTGTAAATAAGACTTATATACGCTATATAGAGTTATATTATAGGATCTTATAAAAAGACGTAGAGTTTATTCTTAAGAGATATATATACTATACTCTTATAAGGGCTTCTTATAAACCGACTATTATCTAGCTAATTACCTTATACTATTGCCTTAATAGAGTCTATATAGATCTTATAGACTTTACTTCTTAACCTAATCTACTCTTCTTCTCTAGATATAACGAATTATAGAGCTTTAAGTAGATTCTTTAGATTAAAGATCACTTCTTAAGATACGTGTAGCTATACGCTTTAAAGAATAAGAAAAGTAAGACTATTACCGAGGCTATTAGTATATTCTTACCTTACTTTGACTTAATAAAAACTAATTATTTTATAGCTTACTAGATCTTAAATAACGGTTCCTCTTATAAATTCTATTACGATAATAGTACTAAGTTTAAGAGAGAGCTTATAGTACTATATATAACGAAACTTAAACGAACTAAACAAAGATAACTAAGTCTCGAAGGTTAGTATATAGGTAAGAAGTATAGATACGCTAGGTTATTTACTTAGAAGTAAACTCGTTACTTATATTAAAGATATTAAATAAGATAATAAGATTAATAACTAAAGTTAAGTACGAAGCTCCTATCTAATAGTAGACGTACTAGTCTTATATAGAACCTTCGTTTATATTAGAGTCCTGCTTAGCAGGAGTCCTAAAGATAGAGTCTAACTCTCTTTCTAGAGCTTCTTAAAACTAGACTCTATTACCTGACTACTCCTAACCGAGTTATGTGATATAACTATAATAAGATCCCTAGAATTATATATCTTCTATATTTAATCCTTTCTTCCTTTTAGAGTTATAATAGTGTTTGTCTTATTAGAGCGTTACCTAGACTTCACTTATTTATATACTAGTATATAATTCGTAATACTATCCCCTTCTTAGCCTAGCGTGTCTCTACGCTAGAATATAACTCTAAAATATATTATTAGAAAGATATCGACCTTTCTTTATATACAACTATGTCCTCTTCTTATACTAAACGAAAAGAGCGTCTAGCTCTTATTATATAAATCGAATCTATATAACGTCTAGTAATAACCTGTTCTATTAATACTTTCTAGAGCTCTCTAAATCCTCTTATTATTCTAAGTGTATTCGGTTGAAAAGATCTTATAATAGCCTTAGCTATCTCGTCGTTCCTTTCTCTAGACCTTGAAAACCTATATATCGATTTTTCTTTAGCTCTATATATAAACGACTCTCTATTACTCCTCTGAGTTCTCCTCCTTCGAGTCCTCCTCTTAAGTTCTCGTCTATCTGGTTTCCTACTTTTAAGATAGCTTCTTTTATTAAGTAGGTGCTTTCTAATAATATATCCTTATCTAACCCTAGTCCCGAGTTCTAGGCAGCTCTAGGTTTTGTTAGTAGAACTTCTAAAGTTCCTCTAAGTAATAGTTAAGATTGCTTTTTAGCTCCTAAGTGTTTTCTAAGTATAGGTAATCTAACTATTTAATTAAGTACTTAACTTATCCTCTAATAAGTTTATAGTTAAGAATCCTCTTAACTTTATACTTAGCGTTTAGGTTTATTAGTTGAATTTCTATAAATAGAGCTAGTAGAACTCCTAGTAGTACTAGTTCGAGTAAGGATATATAGAACACTAGATAGATGTTTATTATCTTTAGTAGCGCTAGTTTATAATTTAAAGGTTCTTTAACTCGTTTGATTTTAAATAGTCTAAGTTTTTTATAGTC
This sequence comes from Calycina herbarum, assembly GCA_001414485.1. Classification (NCBI taxonomy): domain Eukaryota; kingdom Fungi; phylum Ascomycota; class Leotiomycetes; order Helotiales; family Pezizellaceae; genus Calycina; species Calycina herbarum. The sequence goes on along the minus strand of LLEY01000082.1, from coordinate 69,889 downwards.
TAGCTTATTACTTAGTCTTTTTATATCGATGTTTTTCTATACTAAGTAGACTTTATCTCTCTCTTTTAGTATTAGCTTCTAACTACGTCGTTTGTTATAGTAGTATATGTTTCTTTTAGCTATAAACTATAGGTTCTCTACGAGTTTCTTATATAGACTTTTAATTTTCAAGACTTAAATATAAGTAAGTTAATTGTCGATAGTCGTAGACAGCGGTTCTTAATATACTATTAATTTATACTTAAAGTTAGTATAGAATAGTATAATAAGTATTATTTCTATTACTAAACTATTATAGATAAATTATACTAGAGGTAGTAGTTCTACTTAGTTGTTTTACTAGTAGTTTATATAATAACAAAGATATGTTTTAACTACTTGATTTATTTGTTTATTTCCTCTATTTATCTAAGAGTAAAAAGCTATAGAAAGCTTCCTTTTTACACCTAATCGTTTTATAAAAGTAATCTAAAATTTTAAGATAAAGAGCTTATCTCTATCTAAGAGTATTTCTTCTAGTAGTCTATATCTTAAGACTACTTCTTTAAGGAATATAAATACTAATTCCTTAGCTATACTTAATTCTATATATAGTATTAGAATTATATACTTTATAAGTCGTTCTATAATAACTAGAATCGAGTTATACTTAACTCCTATTATTAGATCTTTAGATTTTAGTAATTTAATAATAAAATCCTAAGATACTAATTTCTAAGGTATTTATAGTATTAGAGTAGTATTTATCTATTTATAAGAAGTATAGTAGGAAGCCTTATTTCTAGTATAGGTATTATATACTACTATTACTTTCTTAACTATCGTAGATAATTAATTAATATAGTAGTATTACCTTATCTATTAAAGAGTTCTACGAATTCCTTAGTAACTATAAGCAGGCGTAGTATAGTATTCTTATACGAACTCTTTTATATATAAGCTAGGAACCTATAGTTTTCCTTTTACGTACTAGTTATAACCTTTATATATACTCTAAATTTTATCTATCTAGATGTTATTTATATTAGTTACTACTATTTCATATATAGTAGGTACTAAGTCGCTGTTTTTATTATACTTTAATATTACTATATTAACGTATTTTTTATTTTCCTTATAGCCTAGCTTCCGGCTTAGAGTATTAGCTCGAGTGTTACTTATTCTACTAATATATCGAATAATTATCTTAAATCCTACTAAGGTTTTAGACTACTTAGCTAGGCGTCTTATAATAAGTTCCTTAGTTATAGTAAATGTTTTTAGGTTTAGATAATTAGTAAGTACTATTACTAGGTATATTATACTTTAGAGGTAAATCCTCTATTCTTTAAGAGCTAGAACAATAGCTATTAATTCTTTGTTATAAATACTATAGTTTTATTATACTATATTAAAAGTTTTTAAGAAGTATACTATAAGTATAAGCTTTCTTATTTTATTCGGTTATAGATATACAGCGTCTACTACTATATCTAAGGCATCTATTTCTATTATACTTAGTTTCTTATAATTAAAATCGTATAAGATAGGTCTTATTATAAACTGTCTTTTAATTTCCTAAAAGGCCTTTTTAGCCTTTTTATTCTAGATAAAAGTTATAGCTTTTCTAGTTAGTATTAACATAGGTTTTATAATCTTTATATAGTTCTTAATAAATTATTAATAGAAATTAACAAATCCTAAGAAGGATTACACGTCTTTAACGTTTTTTAGTAATTCCTATTTAATAACTATATAGATCTTTTCTAGATCTATTTCTATTTTTCCTAAGCTAAATACCTATCTAAGAAAGAGAGTTCTCTTAACTCTAAACTTATATTTCAAGAGTTTTAGACGAGAGTCTACTTTAGTAAGTCTCTATAAGACTTCCTTTATATAGCTCTTATATTCTTCTAGATTTTCTAAGAAGATTAATATATTATCTAGATAATATATAATAGTTACTTTTAGAAGATCTTCTAGAATACTATTATTCTATCTCTAATAAGTAGCTAGTATATTAGTTAAACTAAAAGACATTACTATATACTTATAGAGTCTTAATAGTAAGATAAACGTAGTCTTTTATTTATAGCCTATTTTAATTCTAATTAATCTATAAGCGTTTTATTAATCTAGTTTCGTAAATTTCTTTACCTAGCCTAGCTTATTCTATAAGTATTAGCCGGTTAGTAACAGATAAGCGTTCTTAATTATTATATTATTTAGTTCTCTATAATTAATATATACTTATCTGTTTAGATTATCTTTTTTCTTAATAATAAGTATATTTAAGGAAATAGGCGATTTAGATTTTCAAATACATCTCTTTTTTATTCCTTATTAGATATAACTTTCTAATAAAGCTAAGTTATTCCGGTTATATAGTCGAAGCTTCTACTTCCTAAGATTATAACTCTCTATTAATTTAATCTTATAATCCTATAGTTAATATTTAAAAAGAGCACGTATATCTTCTAGGTCTTTGAACAATTTCACGAATTCTTTATATTATATAGGTATTTCGTTATTAGCTCTCTTACTAGTCTATAGAGAACTCTAGGCAAGGTGTTCTAGCGCCTTAGAAGAGGTAGCGCTAACCTCGTTCTAGCTTTAAAGTTACAAATACAAGCCTATGTATTTATATTAACTAAAGGTTATTACTCTAGCTTTCTAGTCGATTTCTAGATTATATTCCTAAATCTATAATATACTAAGTATTACTTTCTTACTTCCTATTTTAATAATATCGAATTATATATCTAAATAGTATCTCTTAATATTAACTTTCGTTAGAATAGTTTACTAATTAATAATTCTATTTTAGTATATAACATCTGTTCTATCGACTACTCCTAAGCGATATAGTCTTATTATTACGGCGCTAGTCTATAACACGTAATTCTCGGTCCTATATATAACCGTCAGAGCCGCAACGCTTAGACGGATTTATAACGAGATTAAAAGCTCTTTATAGTTAATAGGAATACCTCTTTTTCGTAGAGTATATATTCTATATTCCCTTGTTCTTAGAACTATAGCTTTAAATTCTCGAATATATATATATATATACTCTTATACCTTTGTCTTTAGATATAGATCGTAATATTATTTAAAGCTTAACTCTTTTTATTCTCTATAAAGGATTATAATATCGACTAGATTCTACGCTTATAACAGCTAGAAGATCTTACACTTATAATAGTATAATTATAACTCTTCTCCTCCGTCTATAACAGCTTCTCTTCCTATAAACGAATCCCTCGAGTATCTCTACGTCTATAATAACTTATCTCCTTAAAAGACACGCCTGTAATAGCCTATATAACCCTTTTTATAACCTCTCTCTACCTTCTCCTCCTTTCTTTCTAATAATATAATAGCTAATACTCGAAGTAGTCGTAGTAGAAAAGAGAAGACACCTACTAGCTCGTCTCGAACTAAGCTTTAACAACTAGATAACACCTCTAGAGTCGCCTCTCCCTCGCCTGCCTCCTCTATAATAAGCGAGCCTTCTATAGACGAAAACGTTCGTTTATAAGCTGAAATCCTCTCTTTACGTATATAACTCTACTAAATCCTATTATTTATAAACTACTCTAATAACTCTCTCCTAAGCTACGAGTATACGTAAGCCTTCTAAGAGGCTACTACCGACTTCTCCTGTTCCCGATTTAGTTCTAATAATTCTACTTATAAGTTCTAAGATAGTAAGAAACTTAAGAACAGTATCTCTCTATTATATAAAGCCTAGCAGATTATCCTAGCTAGTAAAATAAGAAAGAACCTCTTTAAAGACGAATAAGACAAACTTACCTTCGTCTTTATAGCTACTTCCAGCGTAGTATAAGAGCACCTAGAACCACAGATAGATTTCGGTTCCTCTATCTTATTTATAGACGTTATAGATATACTTATATATCTAGATATCTTGTTTATAAATAGTAACGAAGCCGTAGAGGCTTATAAGGTCTTCTATAAACTCTTAATATAAGAGAATAAGACTTTTACTATGTTTAAAGCAATCTTCTTAAGCCTTATAACTAAGGCTTATATTCTATTAAGTAAGTAGTCTAAAGATTTATATTAGAAGCTTATACTAGCTTTCTAAGTAAGTATCTCGCTAGTCTAAATCACTCTAGCAACCTTTAACCAGTTATATAACCGCTGTTACTCTGTCTATAAAGACGAGGTAACTATTAAGAAACGCTTTATAGCTCGCTATAACCGCTGCCTACTTATAAGAGGTTTCTCTACTAGCTATAGATTAACTTACTAACTTCTAGCTCTACGTACTACTATTAGTTATCCGCTAACCTAAAGCCTAGTCTATTACTCTCTAGTTATAGACTATAAGACTCCTTTACCTACTTATAAGAGTATAACTCCTATCTAGAATATAGTAGACGTTATCTATTATAATTACGATAAACCTAGGTACTACGCTAGTAAATACTCTCTTCCTCGAAAACCCTCTATAGCTATTAAGCTATTAGAAGACGCTGAAAACTCGCTTATAAACTCCTATAGACTATAAGCGTCTAGAGAAGAATCAGCTAATAAGGAACTTATCTATAAGAACTTAGAAAAAGAATAGCTCTAAAGTAAGTCTCCTCTTTAGAGTAAAATAAACTTAGATCTCAACCTCTTAATCTAAGTTATATAATAGGTAGAAAGGCTTTTATAACTATATATACTTTAATTAAGAATAGATATACTTTTAATACTACTAGACTTATTAATACTAGTATAATAGAACTATTAGGAATTGATTAGAATTGGAATTACCGAGTCTACGTGCTAAATAGAATACGATACAGATGTTGTTTTAGGTTTTAGAAAAGCTAGATAGCTTCTAGACTTACTATTATCTGAACCTCTTATAAATAGCTACCTCCTCTCTATCGAGAAAGACTAATTTAGTCTTTTCCTTCGTATTAGAGCCTAGTATTCGGATATGTTATTCTATCGAACGCACTTCTATATACCTCTTTTATAGTAGTATCTGTTTCGTATTATTATATTAAAAGACTAAATTCGACTCCGCTAGAGACGGCCTGTTATAATATCTCACTTAAGCACGCCGGCGTACTTACTTCGAATTCGATTTAGCTTACATTCAGATTAGTATATCGACAACCTTAAATAGCTAGGTAATTAGAGACTACCTAGACAGCTAGTAACACCGGGGTTTAGTATCTAAACAGTTAGCTAGTAAAATCGTAGGCGGTTCTTACGTCGATAAGAGTAGAATATACTAAGTATTCCCGAGACTTCTAATAACCCTCTCTATATAGGGATTACTATATAAGATATAGATAGTCGACGATATATAGTTACCTAGAAGGCTCCCGAATCTACCTCTTAACCCCCTCGAACGGTATACGATATACTAGAATAAGAAGAGACCCTAGGTCTCTCTAAAGCTCCGCTTAAGAGCGTTAAGCAACCTACTAGGGAAGCTAGTAGACCTCTCTCCGAAAGGTCTACAAACCGCACTCGTACGTCTAAAAACAAAAGGTCCTAGAAAGGAAAGCAACCTGCTCGAAACTCTAAAGATAACTAAGACTTTTCTAATATAGACGAGATACGAGGCGTAGTATAAAGCTTAGAAGAAAAACTTTAAGATAACAACGATTGGTTTATATAGTTAGAATTAATTATAAGCGAACTTAGGAATTAAATCAGAGACACTTAACCTTAACGATCCTAATCTAAGAACGACTCTCCTTCTCTTCTAAGTCCTATACTAGACCTCTTTCGCTTAAGAGATCCTACCTCTAATACCTTCTCTCGACGGCAGACCACTCTACTTAACCTCGAAGGTAGTCTGAATCCTATCTAACCTACGAAAAGTAAGATTATAGAAAAGATTAAACTCTTAGATAATAGTATATTACCTATATACCGATAATAGAAGATATCAGTATATAATAGACTACTAGTAAATACTGATTATTATAATACAAGCTTAACTTAAAAGGCTCTTATATAGAGAATAACTACTAGACTCGCTAGGAACTACCTTAAGCCTAGATATAAGTTTAAATTAATTTATATTACTTTCTACGATTATTAAGATATAATTAAACTTTTAGATTTATATTTCTTAACTAGATATAAGATAGAGGATATATAGAACGCCTTCTAGGCCTTATAGATAGGTAGAAAGAATTATACTAGAGAAACTTTTACTAACTTCAGAGGTCGCTTTTCAAGTATAGCTATACTTAGAGGGATACTAGAGTTAGAACAGTTCTTCTATATATAGGAAAAGATTATACTATAGCTACGAAACTTAGCTACTATACTTAAGAGACGTTAGAACTATAACTTCGTCGAAATAGTAGTAGATCTTCTAGCTCTAGATAAGGAAAAACGCTAAAATACTAAGTTATATATAGCTAATACGACTAAGCTAGTCGGTATAACTACTTCGGTTAAAAAGACTACCTTTCAACCCTTATCTAGTATAATACTAACACCCTCCCTACCTGTACAAGGATCCTTCTCTACTATTTAGACTACTTCCCGAACTTTTAAACCTACCTCGACTCCCGAACGCTAAATAACTACGGATCAAGTCCTAGCTAGTATAATATGTTACTACTATAGTAAGCCTAGATATTATAAACCCGATTACTCTCAGCTACCTAGTATTAAAGAGATAGTCTAGGAAGTAGACGAAGATAATACACAAGTTCTTATAGAGTACTCTAATTTAGTCCTAGATGTTACGAATCACGTACACACGTGATAAGTGAAGACTAGGCGGCGTCCTAATAGGTTAAGCACTATCGAAACACTTTTATAGTAGATAGGGATCGGTTAGGTTAGCTAAGCGATCTAAGGATTTTATTATATTAATTACGTAACAGACCGCTGGATCGCTAGACGAGCCAGCTCGTTGGATCGCTAGCTCGACGAGCGAGTTAGCTACTTAGAGGAACGAAGGTTCTATATATACTAGCACGTCTACTATCTAGATAGGAGCTTCGTACTTAACTTTAGTTATTAATCTTATTATATTATTTAATATCTTTGATATAAGTAACGAGTTCACTTCTAAGTAAACAACCTAGCGTATCTATACTTCTTATCTATATACTAACCTTCGAGACTTAGTTATCTTTGTTTAGTTTATTTAAGTTTCGTTACACTTTAAGCACCTGCTTAGAAGTTCAGTTACTATGGCTCTAACAACTCCTACCGTAGTAGCTAGCCCGAATGCTAGTCGAGTTAACGTCGTAGGAATATCTAGAAGTGTAACCGGAAGAACACCTACTAGTATATAGTTAACTAGGAACGACGATAATGTTAGTATACCGGACGCCCCCGAGCCCTACAAGGTCGAAGCACTTAAATCAATTAAAGTTAAGATACTAGATACGTATTATAAGAAGCGAAAGGAACTCGACTTATTCCTTCTCTAAATAAACATCTACTTTAACTTCAACTCTAATAAGTTCGAAGGTAATTATAACTCACGAACTATCTTTGCTATCTTCTACCTTAGAGGATTAGTACTAGAATAGGCCTAGCTATACTTAGAGGATTTCTTTAAAAATAAGAATAAAGATAGAAAGATAGAATTAACTAAGATTATATTTAAATCTTAGAGAGGATTTAAGACAACTATTAGAAAAGTCTTTAAAGACTTTAATATAATCTAAACAGCTATATATAAGCTTTTAGAATTACGCTAGACTAGATTAGTAATAGATTACGCTAATGAATTTTAACGTTATAGAATAAAGTTAGAATAGGATACTATTACTCTTATAGAACTCTTCTATAGAGGATTAAAGATACATATCTATAAGAAAATAGCTAAGTAGAATATATAGTTCTTAACTATTATAGGTATAATTAAGAATATCGTCTAGCTAGATAACCGCTTATATAAATTTAGAAAGAGTAACCCTAGACACAGGGAAAAGAGCAAAGGGTTAGGAAAGTAGAAGCACTCTTACGCTAATAAGCATAGTAAGGAAGCAAACACTATATAGAAGAAAACCTTTCTAAAGAAAGAAGGACTTTCCTAGAAAGAGTAAAATCATCGACGTAAGCAGAACTTATATTATAATTATAGCTAACCAGGCTATAGAGCAAATAAGTACAGTAAGAAGAAAGACTCTAAGAGAAAGAAATAAATCAATACTATTATTTAATAATAGATAGCTTTAACCGATCGTATTAAACTCACAGATAAGGAGCTTAAAGTACAAGAATATAGAACCTAGATTAAAAATAATAAAGGAATTAGTAGTATATAAGACACTAATAATAATAGGGATCTACTCCTTAAAGATTATTACAATATATAATTAGTAATAGAACCTAAGCAACCTTTTTAAGAGAAATACAAATCACTACTATTAACTAGTTCTTTAGAAATATTAGAATCATCTTCTAGTTTAGAAGAAGAGATAAAGAATAAAGACCCTAAAGTTAGAGAAACTTAAGCTTTCTTTAGAACCTTTAAATAAGGAAATTAATAGATATATATTAATAATTAGAAACCAGATTTCTAGAGTTCTTATATAATACAAGGAGTTAACCTAACCATCTTAATAACATATATAGTTATAAGTAATAACCCTAAAACGATAACTCTAGTTAGTCTAATTACTAGATAGAAAACTATTAAGAGAAAAGAACTAGAACAAAAACGTTAACCGATTATAAAACCTAGCTACTCTAAAGTAAGAGATGTATAGAAAATATATAATATATCAGATAAAGTTAGTATATAGACATAGCAGGTTCTAACAGGATTTAAAAGACGAATCAAAACCCCTTTTCTTAGAACACTACTTAAAGATATTATACTAAAGGAATTCGAGTAATATATTATTATTACATTAATTAAGAATAATAGGTTAGTATTTAGAAAATACAACTTATAACAACTGTTTAGTATATTATACTAGAAGCAAAGAGAGCTCGATATAACTAAGTAGGCTAAGACAGAACTAGAGGAATTATACTATCTATTAGTAGAAGAACTATAGTTTATAAAAACAGTTTAGAAAACAATAGTATAATAGATACGATATAAACTAAGTCCGACTTTAGACTAGTTATTATAGAAACGATTTAAAGGAATATTACTAGAGCCTACTAGAATAGTAGAATATTATTAGATATACAAGGTAGTATTATCAGATGAAGAAGGAGTAGTATTCTTTCCCTAGTCCTAGATTAAAGCTATTAAAGAAAAGAATTTAAGAGATTATATATTTAAAGTTTACTATATAAAACCAGAGATAAGTATACTAGAGGCTACTTTAGATTATCTATATATAAGAGAACTATAGTCTATAGAAGCTATTTTAGAAACTAGTTATAAATAGATTTAATATAACTATAGATAAATACTAAAGTAATTTATAAGGGAAATTCCTAAAACTATAGAAATCGTAGAGTATAGATTAGTATATAAGGTAGTATATACTAATAAGGAAAGAGTAAGATTCTTTCTATAGTATAAGAACGAGGAGAGAAAGAATTTTAATTAAGAAAATCGATCTTTTAAAGTCTAATATATTAAAGCAAAGTTAGACACTACTTTAGAAGAAAAACAGTTAATAATAACTATAGAAATAGAAGAGAAAAAGTTACAAGTTATAATAGACTTAGGAGTAATAGGTAACTTTATTTCCCTAACAGCTTAAGAGAAGCTAAACGTTCTAATTAAAGAAATAAGACTATATCGACTAGGAGTAGTTAATAGAACAGATATTATATATTAAAACGGAATTATTAATTAGTAAACTATTTTAATAAAAATTAATATTAAAGAATACTATTTAGATATATAATTTAATATTATTAAAATAGGAAGTAAGGAAGTAATACTTAGTATACTATAAATTTAAGAACATAATCTAGAAATTAACTAAAAAGCTAGAATAATAACCTTTAGTTAATATAAATATAAGGGTTTACGTTTATAACTTTAAAGCTAGAACAAGGTTAGCGCTACCTCTTCTAAAGCGCTAGAACACCTTATCTAGGGTCCTCCACAGGTTAGTAAGAAAGCTAATAACGAAATACCTATATAGTATAAAGAATTTAAAGCTTTGTTTAAAAACCTAGAAGACTTATAAGCCTTACTAGAACATTGCTTATAAGATTATAAGATTAAACTAAAAGAGGATTATTACCTCTTAAAGTAGAAGCTTCGGTTATATAACTAGAAAAGCCTATAGAGAATAGAAAGTTATATAAAGGAAGGTATTAAGAAGAGATATATTAGAAGATCTAAGTCGCTAATTACCTTAAATATACTTATTATTAAGAAGAAAGACAACCTAGATAAGAGAGTATATATTAATTATTAAAAAGTAAATCACGCTATAGTTAAGGACGCTTATCCGCTACTACTTAGCTAATACTTATAAGATAAGTTGAGTAAGGTAGTATAATTTACGAAATTAGATTAATAAAACGCTTATAGACTTATATAAATAAAAGCTAGAGACGAATAGAAGATAGTATTTGTCTTACTATTAGGCCTTTATAAATATATAGTTATACTATTTAGACTTTATAATATACTAGCTATATATTAGAGATAAAATAATAATATTTTAAGAGATCTTCTAAGAGTAATAGTAATTTATTACCTAGATAATATCCTAATCTTCTTAGAAAAAGAAGAAGAATATAAAGGATATATTAAAGAAGTTTTATAATAACTTATAAAAGTAAACTCTTAGTTGAAACTCTTAAAATATAAGTTTAGAGTAACTTAAATACTTTTCCTAGAATAGGTATTTAGCTTAGAAAAAATAGAAATAGATCTAGTAAAGATCTAAGATATCTTAAACTAGAAATTACTAGAGAATATAAAAGATATATAGTCCTTCCTTAGATTTATAAACTTTTACTATCTATTTATATAAGACTATATAAAGATTACTAAACTAATGTTAGTACTAGTTAAGAAAGCTATTAAATTTATTTAGAATAAACAGGCTAAGGATACTTTTTAAAAAATTAAAGCAAGGTTTATAGAAAAACCTATTCTATATAACTTCGATATAGAAAAACTAAGTATAATCGAAATAGATACCTTAGATATATCTATAAGTATAGTTTACCTATAAATAAATAGAAAAGGAAAACTTATACCTATTATATATTATTCTAAAACATTTAACCTAGTATAATAAAACTATAGTATCTTCGATAAGGAACTACTTACTATAGTATTAACTTTAGAATATTAGAGAATTTATTTATAATTAGTAAAATACCTAGTTATAGTTTTATCTAACTACGAGAACCTTAAGACGTTTATAATAACTAAGAAACTTATAATAAGATAATTAGCTAAGTAGTTAGAGATATTAAAAAGATTTAATATTATTATTTAATATATAAAAGGAATGTTAAATACTTAAGCTAATACTCTTAGTTAGAAACCTAGATATAAGAGAAATAAGGAGTATAAAAAGATTATAATCTTAAAAACCCTTAAGAATAGAGACTTAGTACTTACTATATATAAAATAGTAATAATAAATAATATCTAGATAGAAAAAATTTAAAATATATATAAAGGTTATAATTAATATATAAAAGAGAAATTATAGGTTCCTAGCTTATATATAAAGGAGTTTATATAAGAATACTATACTATACCCGCTTACGATTACTAAGGAATTCGTAGAACCCTCTAAAGAATAAGATAATACTACTATATTAATCGGTTATCTACGATAGTTAAGGAAGTAATAGTAGAATATAATACCTATACTAGGAATAAGGCTTCCCGCTATACTCCTTATAGACAGATAAACACTACTCTAATACTATAGATACCTTAGAAATCAATATCTATAGATTTTATTATTAAACTACTAAAATCTAAAGATCTAATAATAAGAGTTAAATATAATATAATCCTAGTTATTATAGAACGACTTATAAAGTATATAATTCTTATAGTATATATAGAGTTAAGTATAGCTAAGGAATTAGCATTTATATTCCTTAGAGAAGTAGTTTTAAAACATAGATGTAACGAAACTCGAACGAACTAAACAAAGATGACTAAGTCTCGAAGGTTGGTATATAGTAAGAAGTATAAATGCGCCGGTTGTTCACTTAGAAGTGAACTCGTTACTTATATCAAAGATGTTAAATAAGATAATAAGATTGATAACTAAAGTTAAGCACGAAGCTTCTATCTAATAGCAGACGTGCTAGTCTTATATAGAACCTTCGTTTCTAAAGTGTGTTGCTTACATCGCTCGCGTTGCTTACGTCGCTCGTGATTAAGGCGACTAGAGCGATGTAGGCGATTATGTTATATAACTATACGTGACTTCTAATATTACTATAATAGTGAGATCCTGAAATCCCTAATGTCCTTCTGTATTACTGATTTCCTCCTATGTTACTTTCCTTTCCTGGATATTATACCTTATCCTATTAGAACGCTGTCTAGACTACTTACTACGTATACCGTGATTCGTGACACTATCCCCTTCTTAGACTAGCGTGTCCCTACGCTTAAGTATAGCCTAAGAAATATCGTTAAGAGGCTAGCGGCCTCCCTAGTTCCTATTATGTTATTAACACCTCTCTTAAAAGACAAGCTTAAATAATATAGAACTCTTAACGCTCTTTGAATCGAACGTTTAAGACGTGAAATGATTCCTTATACTTGTTATATAAATGTAAAAACCAGCTGTCGATGTATTAGCGTTCCTAGTAGCTCTAAGTATTCTAAGTATACTAGGAAGGGCAAATCTTACGATGTCGAGTTGTAAAATTAAATACCCTTAATTTTCGAGTAGGAATCTATTAATGCCTAGAAGCAGAGGTTATAATAAGAGGAAGAGACAGCCTATAAGATTTAGGAAGAAGCTATGTAGAAGATCCTTCGCCTACGAAAACAATAACGCTTCCTTATAGAGCAGGAGTAAGAGATACTCTGTCGTAGTCTTACTAACTTATAAGAACTTGATAAAGCTGATAAGAAAGAAAGAGCAGAGAAAGAGAAAGAAGAGAGGGAATTAGAGGTTGCTTAGCTAGCGGCCCCCTCTTCTTCTAGCGACCCCGCTTTTGTTACTAAGCTAACCCTTGATTTAGCTTTCCTTAAGGCTTTCCCTTCTAACTACGAGATGTAGGTAACCCTAGGTTTTAGTAGTAGAACTCCTAAAGTTCTTCTAAGTAATAGTTAAGATTACTTTTTAATTCCTAAGTGTTTTCTAAGTATAGGTAATCTAACTATCTAATTAAATACTTAATCTTACTTCTAATAATCTTATAGTTAAGAATCTTTTTAACTTTATATTTAGCGTCTAGGTTTACTAGTTAAATCTCTATAAGTAGAGCTAGTGGTGCTCCTAGTAGTGCTAGTTTAAGTAAGGATATATAGAATACTAGATAGATGTTTATTATCCTTAGTAGTGCTAATTTATAATTTAAAGGTTCTTTAACGTGTTTGATTTTAAATAGTCTAAGTTTTTTATAATCTAATTTATTACTTAGTCTTTTTATATTAATATTCTTTTATACTAAGTAGACTTTATCTCCCTCTTTTAGCGTTAGCTCCTAACTACGTTGTTTGTTATAGTAGTATGTATTTCTTTTGGCTATGAATTATAAATCCTTTGTAAGTTCCTTATATAGCCCTTTGATTTTTAAGACGTAAATACGAGTAAGCTGGTTGTTAATAGTCGTAGACAGCGGTTCTTAATACGCTGATAATTTATACTTAAAATTAGCGTAGAATGGTATAATAAGTGTTGTTTCTGTTACTAAACTATTATAGGCAAACTGTGCTAAGGGTAATAATTCTACTTAGTTGTCTTACTAGTAGTTTATATAATAACGAAGGTATGTTTTAACTACTTGATTTATCTGTTTATTTCCTTTATTTATTTAAGAGTAGAAAGCTGTTAAAAGCTTTCTTTTCGTACCTAATCGTTCTATAAGAGCGATCTAAAATTTTAAGATAAAGAGCTTGTCTCTATCTAAGAGTATTTCTTCTAGTAGTCTATGTCTTAAGACTACTTCTCTAAGGAATATAAATGCTAATTCCTTAGCTATACTTAATTCTATATATACTATTAGAATTATATACTTTGTAAGTTATTTTATAATAACTAGGATTATGTTATATTTAACTCTTGTTATTAGATTTTTAGATTTTAGTAATTTAATAATAAAATCTATAGATATTAATTTCTAAGGTATTTATAGTATTAGAGTAGTGTTTATCTATCTATAAGGAGTATAGTAGGAAGCCTTGTTCCTAGTATAGGTATTATATTCTATTATTACTTCCTTAACTATTATAGATAACTGATTAACATAGTAGTGTTGTCTTATTCTTTAGAGGGTTCTGCGAATTCCTTAGTAACTGTAAGTAGGCGTAGTATAGTATTCCTAGACGAACTCCTTTATATATAAGCTAGGAACCTATAGTTTCCCTTTTATATACTAATTATAACCTTTATATATATTTTAAATCTTATCTATCTAGATGTTGTTTATTGCTGCTATTTTATATATAGTAGGTACTAAGTCTCTATTTTTAAGAGTTTTTAAGATTATAATCTTTTTATATTCTTTATCTCTCTTATATCTAGGTTTCTGACTAAGAGTATTAGCTTAAGTATTTAACGTTTCTTTTATATATTAAATAATAATATTAAATCCTTTTAATATCTCTAACTATCTAGCTAATTGTCTTATTATAAGTTCCTTAGTAGTTGTAAATGTCCTAAGGTTCTCGTAGTTAAATAAAACTATAACTAGGTGTTTTACTAGCTATAAATAAATTCTCTAATATTCTAAAGCTAATACTATAGTAAGTAATTCTTTATTAAAAATACTATAGTTTTGTTATACTAGGTTAAATGTCTTAGAATAATATATAATAGGTATAAGTTTTCTTTTATTATTTAGCTATAGGTAAACTGCTTCTACTACTATGTCTAAGGCGTTTATTTCGATTATACTAGGCTTTTCTATATTAAAATCGTATAGAATAGGTTCTTCTATAAACTTTGCTTTGATTTTCTAAAAAGCGTCCTTTGTCTGTTTATTCTATATAAACTTAATAGCTTTCTTAACTAGTCTTAACATTGGTTTAGTAATCTTTGTATAGTTTTAAATAAACGGACGGCAAAAGTTTATAAATCTAAGGAAGGACTATACGTCTTTTATATTTTCTAGTAACTTCTAGTTTAAGACGTTCTAGATCTTTGCTAGATCTATCTCTATTTTCTCTAAGCTGAATACCTATCTTAGGAAGAGGGTCTAAGTTACTCTAAACTCGTATTTTGAGATTTTTAACTAAGAGTTAACTTTTATAAGTTGTTGTAAAACTTCTTTAATATGTCTCTTATATTCCTCTTCTTTTTCTAAGAAGATTAGGATATTATCTAGGTAATAAATTACTATTACTTTTAGAAGATCTTCTAAAATGTTATTATTTTATCTCTAATATATAGCTAGTATGTTATAAAGTCTAAAAGGCATAACTATGTATTTATAAAAGCTTAATAGTAAGGTAAATGCTGTCTTCTATTTATTCTCGACTTTTATTTATATAAGTTTGTAGGCGTTTTGTTAATCTAATTTTATAAATCGTACTACTTTGTCTAACTTGTCTTATAAGTATTAGCTAGGTGGTAGTAGATAAGCGTCCTTAACTATAGTGTGATTTACTTCTTAGTAATTAATATATACTCTTCTGTCTAGATCGTCTTTCTTTTTAATAATAAGTATATTTAAGGTAATTAGCGACTTAGATTTTCTAATATATCTCTTCTTAATACCTTCTTTTATATAACTTTCTATCCTCTGTAGGCTTTTCTAGTTATATAACCGAAGCTTCTGCTTTAAGAGGTGATAACCCTCTTTTAATTTAATCTTATAATCTTATAGGCAATGTTCTAGTAAAGCTTATAAGTTTTCCGGGTTCTTGAACAAAGCTCTAAATTCTTTATACTATATAGGTATTTCGTTATCAGCTGTTCTGCTAACCTGTAGAGGACTCTGGGCTAGGTGTTCTAGCGTCTTAGAAGAGGTGGCGCTAACCTCGTTCTAGCCTTGTAGTTATAATTACGAACCTATATAATTATATTGACTAAAGGTTATTATTCGAGCCTTTTAATTAATATCTAGATTATGTTTCTTAATCTATAGTATATTTAGTATTACTTCCTTGCTTTCTATTTTAATAATATTAAATTATATGTCTAAGTAGTATCCTTTAATAGTGATATTTATTAGAATAGTTTACTAATTAATAATTCTATTTTAGTATATAACGTCTGTTCTATTAACTACTCCTAGGTAGTATAGCTTTATACCTTTAATTAGGACGTTTAGCTTTTTCTAAGCTGCTAGGGAAAGAAAATTACTTATTACTTCTAAATTAATTAAGACTCGGAGTTCCTTTCCTCTTATCTTCGCTGTTACTATAAGTTGATTTTCTCTGGAGGTAGTGTTTAATTCTCTAATTGTCGGTTAGTAGAGCTCTTTCTATACTAACTCCGTTTCTTAGTCTATGTTGTATTCGTTTATCTTCTAGAAGATTATACTAAATAACTTCCTGTTTTATAATTCCTAAAATATTACTCCGACTTTTCTGACTAAAGCGACTATAGTATACTAGCTTCCTATTTCTAGTATAGCTTCTCTATTATCAGGTAGTGTACCTAAAAAACTAGTTTTAAGGCGTCCTATAAAGTCGTTAGGACCCTACTATTACTATTTGCTGGTTTCTTCTTATAGATCTACGACTATCTAAATATCTCCTATCTTAGGCGTACTAGATAGTTTGCTAGATACTGCTTATTCTGGTCTAGGTTCTTTAAATTTAATAGTTTCCCTTCTAGTAATAAGGCTTACTAAAGTTATTCTGTCCTATTTATTTTAAACTATTTTATAGGTAGTTAAAATAGTAGAGTTAATTCCTTAAGTAGAATATAGGCTCTAGAAATTAGGTTTCTAGTTTTCTATATATACCTATTTATTCCCTCTTTTAAAAGTTCTAATAAATGCCTATATCTTGCCTTGTTTAGGCTTATATATTCCTAGATCTACTTCTAACGAGTTAGATATCGATTCTAACGACTCTAACGAACTTGTTAATAGTAGTGATTTATATTCTACCTAAAGAGGTAATTTATAATCTATTTCCGACTGTGTATTATAATATTCTTTAAGTAATAGATCCCTATTATTATTAGTGTTCTATACCTTACTAACTTATAACTTAATTCCTTTATTTAGCTATAAGTATATAGTGCCTGCTGTTATATCTATAGCGTCTGTTTTAATTTACGTACTATAACCTCTAGTCTTAAGTTCTTTGTCTATGAGTTCGATTTTTTCTATTAAAGCTACTTCTTTTTAGATAGTAGCGTTAGCTTGTTTCCTTTTAAAGTCTTTCTTCTTACTATACTTATTTGCTTTATAGCTAGGAAGACTATAGTTATAATATAAGTTCTACTCGCGTTAACGATTTTGCTCTTTCTAGGATAATCCTCTTCTCTAGGAGTTTTCTTTCTTAGATTCCTTCCCTAGAACTTATGATTTCTAAGTAGTGTCGATTTTTATAAGATCTTTATAATCTTTTCGTCTACTTTTTCTATGTTAATAACTATAACTTCCTTTCCTCTCTAGATTTCTTTTATAAATATAGTTGTTAATTCTAATTATGTTATTTATTAATTTATTTAATATATCTAGAAAATCCTCTTATACGATTTTATCCTTTATGTTATTCTTAAGTCTATAATAGAATTGTTTATATAATACTTTATCGTTCTATCCTATTTATATAGAGTACTATTGAAATTATAAGGCGTACTTAGTAGCTAATCCCTTCTACCTAAGTATATATAAAGCTCTAACTGCCTTTTTCTTTATATTAACATCCTTAAAAGCCTAGTTGATTCCCTCTCTAAATCCTTAAATATTCTTAAACAAATCCCTCGTTTTCTTAAATATCTAAAGAGAGACTTTTCTATCTACTATTTTATTTATCTAGTAATCCTCTAGGTATGGTTCTAACCAGTTATAAGCTGCCTCTTTAAGATAGGTAGACAACTATATAACCTAGTTAGTTTTACTTAGAAACTAGGTATAATAAAAACTTAAGTAGAAGGAAGCCTTTATTAAGAATTCAGCTAGCTTCTTAGGTAAGCTATTAAACGGCTTCGGAAGAGGAAGTCTTACTTCCTCTCGAAGAGTAGTAACTAGTGTAACTAGTGTGACTAGGGGGTCCGCAGCTAGCCTTGGTAGAGCGGTTCTTAGAGTAGAAGAGGTTGCCGACATAGTAGCGATCTTACTTCTAAGCAGGTACTTAATATATAACGAAACTCGAACGAACTAAACAAAGATAACTAAGTCTTGAAGGTTAGTATATAGTAAGAAGTATGAATATACCGGTTGTTTACTTAGAAGTGAACTCGTTACTTATATCAAAGATATTAAATAAGATAATAAGATTAATAACTAAAGTTAAGTACGAAGCTCCTATCTAATAGCAGACGTGCTAGTCTTATATAGAACCTTCGTTTCTAAAGTACGTCGCTTATATTACTCGCGTTGCTCGCGTCGCTCGCGATTAAGGCGACTAGAGCGATGTAGGCGATTATGTTACATAACTATACGTGACTTCTAATATTACTATAATAGTAAGATCCTGAAATCTCTAATGTTCTTCTATATTACTGATTTCCTCCTATGTTACTTTCCTTTCCTAGATATTATGCCTTATTCTGTTAGAACGCCGTCTAGACTACTTACTACGTATACCGTGATTCGTGACAATAGACTATCTAAAGAGATACTCTTAGACAGAGACAAGCTCTTTACCTTGAAATTTTAGATCGCTCTTATAAAACGATTAAGTGTAAAAAGGAAGCTCTCTATAGCTTTCTACTCTTAAATAAATAGAGAAAACGAACAGATGAATTAAGTAGTTAAAACATACCTTTGTTATTATATAAACTACTAATAAGATAACTAGGTAGAACTACTGCCCTTAACATAGTTCGCTTATAACAGTTTAGTAATAGAAATAATACTTATTATACTATTCTATACTAACTTTAGATATAAATTAATAATATATTAAGAACTACTATCTATAACTATTAATAACTAACTTGCTTATATTTAGGTCTTAAAAATCAAGAGTCTATATAAGGAACTTATAGAGGATCTGTAATTTATAATAGAAAGAAACGTATACTACTATAATAAACGACATAGTTAAGAGCTAACGCTAAAAGAGGGGGATAAAGTCTACTTAGTATAAAAGAATATTAATATAAAAAGACTAAGTAATAAACTAGATTATAAAAAACTTAGACTATTTAAAATTAAACAAGTTAAAGAACCTTTAAATTATAAATTAGCACTACTAAGGATAATAAACATCTATCTAGTATTCTATATATCCTTACTTAAACCAGCACTACTAGGAGCACTACTAGCCCTACTTATAGAAATTCAACTAGTAAACCTAAACACTGAATATAAAGTTAAAAGGATTCTTAACTATAAGATTATTAGAGGCAAGATTAAGTATTTAATTAAATAGTTAGATTACCTATATTTAGAAAACACTTAGAAACCTAGAAAAAACATTAGCTAGTACTTAGAAGAACTTTAGGAGTTCTACTATCGAAACCTAGGTCTACCTACATCGCGTAGTTAGTAGGAAAGGACTCGAGAAAGGCTAGGTTAAGGCCTAGAGCGAGGGCAGGGTCGGAAACGTCAGGCGTAGGAAGGGCGGCCAGCTTAGCAGCCTCTTCTTCTATCCGCTTCTTTTCCTTCTCCTTCTCCTTTTCCTTTCTTTCTAATTCTTCAGCAGCATCTAGCTTCTTAAGAGAGTTAAGACCAGCTACTATCATTCTCTACTTCTAGGCGTAAAGCAGCTTCTTCTGCTTATTAACTCGAAGGACTTTCGCTATAGCCTCATCGGCCTCGTCCTCTAGTCGTTAGATCTAAGCATCTACAGACTCCTAATCTCAAATAGTCAGCATATAGTTTACCTCGCGAACATCGTAAGTCTTACTATTCTTTATATAACGACTATAGCGATTTAGACTTTTATCTTAAAAAGCGATATATTCATTTATAAAACCAGCTTTTAAACATCAAGTATAAGATGCTATTTTTATTCTAGATAAGTTAATTTCTTTTCTAAGAGTAATATACTTAGTACGTTTTACTAAACGATTAGGTAGCATAGTAAAAAGGGAAGAAGGCTGTTAGCCTTCTAATAATATTTCTTAGGTTATACTTAAGCGTAGGGACACGCTAAGCTAAGAAGGGGATAGTGTTATAAATCACGTATATATATAATAAGTAAAGACTAGGCAGCGTCCTAATAGGTTAAGCACTATCGAAACACTTTTATAATAGATAGGGATCGGTTAGGTTAGCTAAGCGATCTAAGGATTTTATTATATTAATTACGTAATAGACCGCTAGATCGCTAGGCGAACCAGCTCGTTGGATTGCCAGCTCGACGAGCGAGTTAGCTACCTAGGGGAACGAAGGTTCTATATATACTAGCACGTCTACTATCTAGATAGGAGCTTCGTACTTAACTTTAGTTATTAATCTTATTATATTATTTAACATCTTTAATATAAGTAACGAGTTCACTTCTAAGTAAATAACCCGGCGTATTTATACTTCTTATCTGTATACTAACCTTCGAGACTTAGTTATCTTTGTTTAGTTCGTTTGAGTTTCGTTACACTAGATTAGAGAGAAAACAAGGCAGCCTAGGTAAAGACTCCTTCCTAGGCCTACGTAAATATAACCTATTAAACCTTGATCTTTCTAGCCTTATAAGAGGAAATCAATTCCTTATAGATATAACCCTTAGTATATATAGATACGGTATTAAGTTATAAGCTTTAATAGATATAGAAGCGAACGGTTTTCTATTCTTAAATCGACCTTTAACTCTATAACTAACCTAATTACTAGGATTACAGATTTAAAATTTACTATACTTAGTACCTGTTCGTAGATATAACAGTAGTATTAAGAGTAAGATAACGTAGTTTATACAGCTATATCTAAACCTAGATAGACGTTATATTTATAACTGCCTCTTTATCGTCCTAGATCTTAGATAATAAGACTTAATTATTAGAAATAAATAGTTAAAACACTTTAAAATTCTTCTTAACTCTACTAGGAATTAACTTATTTAGCTAGCTAAAACCCTACTAACTTCTTACTTTAGAAAGAAGATCTTACTTTCTTTAACTTCTAGCTAGATCTAGAAGCCTTATTTAAATATATAGTTAGATACGAATTAAAGGGATTACGCTCTCTATTAAGACGAAAAACGACAGAAGAAGAGTAAACTCTTAGCTAAGTTATTACTATTATCTACGACTCTAACTTCTAACCTTTCTACCTCCGACTCTGGTCTAAATCCTCTCTAACCTACAAGTACAGCTTAGACAGATTAGACTATATACTTATTTATTAGTAAGATAAGTATAAATACTTTATATTTTAATATAAAATAACCTAATACTAAGTTCTTTATAACTAGTATCTACGAATTAGATCGGATTATCGAAGAGAAGTTAGCTCTACCTATAGACGACGCTAAGACTATAGATCTAATATAGTCCTAACTCTCTAAATATTATTTCTTATACTAAGATATATTCTCAAAGGCAGCCTTAGATAAACTTCCTCCTTACTATAAATATAATTATAAAATTATTTTAAATAAACCACTTCTTACCTCCTACTCTCTACTATATCAACAGTTAACTATAGAGCTATAAGCGACGAAAGAGTACCTTATTAATAATTTAAATAAAGGATTTATCGTCAATAGTAATAGTTCTTTCGCCTTACTAGTACTCTTTATTAAAAAGCCTAATAGTAATAAGCTACAGTTCTATATCGATTATTAGAAGCTTAATACTCTTACCTAAAACGACCTCTACTCGATTCCTCGTATTAACAAACTCCTTTCGAGAATAAGAAAAGCTAAGATCTTTACTAAGTTAGATATATAATAAGCCTTCTACTATATCTAAATAGACCTCGACTTAGAAGAGATAACCACGTTTAAGACTAGGTATAGAATATATAAATATAAGGTCCTTTCTTTTAGACTCTATAATAGACCTGCTATCTACTAACGTTATATAAACAACGTCTTAATCGAATATCTAGATAACTTCTATATTACTTACTTAGACGATATATTAATTTATTTAGATAGTATTAAAGAATATAAGGAATAAGTTAGAAAGATTCTAAATCGGCTCTAAGAAGCAGGACTCTAAGTAGATATTAAGAAAAGCGAATTTAGTATTACCTAAGTTAAATATCTTAGTTATATATTAACTATAAAAAGACTCGAAGTAGACTCTAAGAAAGTAGAACCTCTATACAACTAGGCCTAACCTAGCACTATAACAGGTATAAAGTCCTACCTAGGCTTTTATAGTTTCTATAGATAATTTATTAAGAACTTCGGTAAAATCGTAAAACCTCTAACTACTATAACGCGCTCTTTAGAGCCGTTTCAGTAGACACTCGAATACGAGAAAGCCTTCAAAGAATTA
Source organism: Calycina herbarum (assembly GCA_001414485.1). Lineage (NCBI taxonomy): Eukaryota > Fungi > Ascomycota > Leotiomycetes > Helotiales > Pezizellaceae > Calycina > Calycina herbarum. The sequence goes on along the minus strand of LLEY01000082.1, from coordinate 47,306 downwards.
TAGACCTAGCTACTCTTAGTTTAAGCTTTATACTACTTCGACTCTGAACTTAATACGAAGCTAGAGACAGACTCTTCTAATAGAGTAATAGCAGGTATATTCTTCTAATAATATAGTAATCGGTAGTATTCTATAGGTTTTTACTCCTACGTCCTAGTCGGCTACGAAGCGAATTAGGAAATCTACGACAAGGAATTGTTTATAATTATTAAAGTATTTAAGAAATAGTAGCTTAAACTTATATTATATTAGAGCTATATCAACGTATACTTAAACTATAGATTCTTAGAATACTTTATAATAACTAAGCTACTTATAACTAAGTAAGTACGATAGATAGAATTCCTATCTAACTTTAATTTCTAGATCTAATTCATGTCTAGAATAGTAAATTAAAAGGTAGATATCCTAACTAGACACGAGTAAGATATTAAAATATAAGATTAAGTTAAGTTAGATAGCCGCTTATATACTCTTTTTAGACCTGTTAGATTAGATCTCTAAATTAACGCCGACCTTACTTAGATCTTTTTATAAAAATAAGCGATATCTATTAGTATAATTTAGCTAGATATTATACTAGAATATAGGTTAGACCTAATTTAGAGGCTAAAGGCAGATAATATATAATCCTTCTAAGAAGAGCGTAGCTAGCTTAAGAACAGTTATACTATCTTACTAGATAATTTACTTCTATTTAGAGAACGGCTTTATATCTAAAGAAATACTAAACTCTATATAAATCTAATATAAGAAGTCTATAACTAAGTATCTAGTACTTACCTAAGTGTCTAAAAGATATACTAGTTATTAGCTCCTGTCTACTACTAGATCAGTATAGGTTTAGACTATAAAGTATACGTAGCTAACTGCCGAGCGTATAGATACTCTTATTCTTAATAGACTAAATAGTAAGGGTTTCTTCACCTACTACTAGTTCTTAATTACCCGATATAGTATTTATATATAGATTTTAAGTCCTTTTCAAAAGATAAATATAGATATAACACTATACTAGTATTTATTAACTACTTTAGAAAGAACTTAGTATCTATTCCTTATAATTCTATAACTGATACTAGAGGATTAGCTTAACTTTTTATATAATAGATCTATTGTTTTAGACACTATTCTAAATCGATTACGTCTAATAGAGAACCTTAATTCGTCTTAGCTTTTTAGACGGAATTCTGTTATATTATCAGTATTAAGCTTAAGCTCTCTATAGCTTACTATAAATAAACAGATAGTTAGACAGAGATTATAAACCGATATATCGATTAGAGGCTAAGGCCTTTTATAACCTACTACTAGGATAATTAGAGCGAGTTAATTCCTCTAATAGACTAAGTATAAATAACCCTTCTATACTCCTCGATTAGTATAACCTCTTATTAGCTTAAGTTTAGACTTAATTCGAGAACCTCGTAGGACTAGAATACCTTAAAGACTTCTATTCCCTAGGAACGATTAAATTATAATAAAGTAGCTAAAATAGCCCGACGTATATACTCGGCCTAGAACGTAGCTAAAGATAATATAACCGAAGCCTAGTAGAGAATATAAGATAATACGAATTAACACCGAAGACCTATTAACTAGGATATTAGTAATAAAGTCTACTTATTAATAAGGAATCTTAAGATAAATCGACCTAGCTGAAAGCTAGCTAAGTAGTAGACAGAACTCTTTAAAATACTAGAACGTGTAGAATACTCTTATAGATTAAAGCTCTTAGAAGGATTATTAATTTATAACGTTTTCGCTACGAATATACTGTCTAAGAACCCGAATACCTCTCTACCTAGATAGGAAGCCCTAGAGCTACTTCTAGAGATTATTTAGAGTATATAAGAATAGGAAGTTTAAGAGATTCTCACTAGTAGACTTTTTAGAAGACAACTATAGTATTAAGTAAAATAGGTTAGCTACGATTTAGACCCTACTTAGTATCCTACTAATAATTTTCAAGGTTTACTATATCGATTAAGAGACTTCTACGTTAAATATCTAGAGTAACTAGGACTACCTCGACTCCTCTCTAAATAGATATATATATAGGAAACAGATAAGAATAAGTAAAGAGTTTAGAATATCTACTAATCCTAGTTACCCCCGAGTAACTTAAAATCGATAAAGTAGAAAAACAAGAAGATAATACTAAGTCGCTACTAAATAGAATCTAAAGCTTAATCTCCTCTACTCTAGCTACTCTATTAGCCAGCTATATAGCAGCAGCCTTAGCCTCCTCCTTATTATCCTCGTCCTTATAATCCTTCTCCTTACTATTCTCCTTACTAAAAGGGACCCGAACCGGCTTATCCCTAGGAACTCTCTCTACTTCTACGTACTTACGTTTCTTATCTTAATAACTACCCGCGACTCGTAAGCTCTTCAGATAGGCCTCGAAGAGGTCCCGAATCTAGACTTGTATAGCATTACTAGCCTATTGAAATGTTAGTCTAAATCACCTCTATAACCGTACTAACTAAGGAAGGAATACTTATAGCAACCTCGACGTAAAGCGCCCGAGTCTTCTCGAGGAGCGAGTACTATAACTCCGTTATAGTCTTAGGTGCCTCCGTAGTAGCAACGACTATGATCTTGTTAATAGCCTTAGTAGCCTTCTTAATCGTAACTAGGCTTTCTAAGAGCTATAAGACAGCAAACTCCTTCTCTATAAACCAGGGCAACTACGATAGTTAGTATAGGTTTAGACTTAGTTTAGACTTAGGACTGCTTACTAGGACATAAACAGCGTTCTATCTAATATAATACTCGTACTTCTTAGATATGTCTTTTACAAAGACATACTCGTGCTCCTCGTCTCTAGCTTTTACTCAAAGGTACTAAATATAGTAGACGCGGTAGGTATCTAGAAGGATACTAGTAGAGTAAGGAAGAGATATTATACTATATAAACTGATTAGTACTCCGAATCAGCCCCGACTCTGAAGGTAAAGACTTATGTTATATATATATATATATTATATGTTTATATATCTAAAGACGTTAGTATAGGAAGATATATCTAATTAGAAGGTATTCTTACGATTTAATTTATTATTATTTATTAGAAAGGAAAGAGGAAAAGAAATCAGAATCGAGGGCGAGTTAGCTGCTAATATATAACTAATAATAATAGCTAGTGTATTACGATTATTATTTATTACTATTATTATAAACGGTAATAGCGAATAAGTTATAAATGTTACTATAGCCTACTAACTCTTACCTAATAGCTAATTAGATCTCTTTTTTCGTTTATTACTATTATTATATAAAAGACGACTAATAAACTATAATTTAAACTATAAACTATAATACTACCGCCTATAGACACCGCCTACCGATATTATACCGATACTATACCGATAATACAAAGCCTTAAGAACGAGTCTTTTTAAGAAGAGAGGATATAATAGAACTATTAGGAATTAATCGGAATTAGAATTGCCGAGTCTACGTGCTAAATAGGATACGATATAGATGTTGTTTCAGGTTTTAGAAAAGCTAGATAGCTTCTAGACTTACTATTATCTGAACCTCTTATAAATAGCTGTCTCCTCTCTATTAGAAAAGACTAATTTAGTCTTTTCCTTCGTATTAGAGCCTAGTATTCAGATATATCATTCTATCGAACGTACTTCTATATACCTCTTTTATAGTAGTATCCGTTTCGTACTGTTATAACTAGAGCGAATAGATAGCTATTTATTAACATAGCTTTAGCTAACTAGTTAAGTTAATATTATAGATAGGTTACGGAAAAGCTATTATACGTAATATTAATTATAGAGTTTAATAGATATAAAGAACTAGTAATTACTCGCGTTATTCGCTTAATACTAAGTATTAATAGATAACAGTTTACTAATACGCTCTTTCTAATTACTAATATCAGTAGATATAATATTATTATCAGCTATTAATAGCTTATAAATATAAACGTAAAGTTAGTCGTCTATAGCTATAAGATTAAGTAGCTAGAATCCCTTCCTCTAGTTCGTTAATTTAATTACTTAGTATCTATTACTAGAGAATTAATAACTATCTCTCTACTAGACCTCTAGGCTTAGAAGGATATAGAGAACTACGACCTCCGCTAGAATACTATAGAGGAACCTATATTAATCTATTTAATACTACCTCGAAGCTAGTACTAAACCTCGCTACTAGTTACTCTTAAGAAAATTCTTGATAAAAGCTTTTAGTAAGACCTTATCTCTACTTAGAATAGAATATAGGTTCTTATTCCTAACTACTAATAACGTCGTCGATTCTCCTTAGGAAAACGTTTAGTTATAGACTATAAAGCGGCTATAAGCTCGCTTATAGATATCTGTAAACCTATAGAAGACTTCGCTATTAATATCTATTATATTAGAGCTGCTACTTTTAGACTTAACCTTTAAAAGCGTAATAACAAAGTCTTCTCTACTAGCTTATAAGAGATCGACTATACTCTTATAGATAGGTTACGTATAGAGCTCTCTTTAGTAGATTATGCTTTAGATAAATAACTAGTAGAATCGAACGTTTGCTAGGAATATATAGACTTTAAGAATATCTTTTTAAAGAGAGCTTTAGACGAGCTTCCTCTACTACAAAACTAAGTCAACTACTAGATCGAACTTATAGGTCTAAATACTCTATTATATAGCCTATTATATAGGATAAAAACTAAGGAACTTCTAGCTATAAAGTAGTATATCCTCGATAACCTTAATAAAGGGTTTATTATTCCTAGCTATACCTCTTTCGCCTCTCTAGTACTATTTATAAAGAAGCTTAACAGAAGCTTATAGCTCTATATCAACTACTAGAAACTTAACAACCTTACTTATAAGAACTAGTACTCTCTTCCGCTAATCAACGAAACTCTTATATAAATCACTAGTGCTAAAATCCTTATAAAGCTTGACATTTGTTAAGCTTTTAACTATATACGTATAGAACTAGAGTTAGAAGAACTTATAACCTTTTAAACTCGTTATAACACGTTTAAATATAAGATGTTACCTTTTAGCTTAACTAACGGTCCTGCTACGTACCAGAGATATATAAATAGCGTTCTTATAGAATATCTTAATAACTTTTATATAGCTTATCTTAATAATATTCTTATATACTCTAATAATAAGCTTAAATATATTAAACACGTCTATAAGATCTTAGAACAGCTCTATAAAGCTAGACTATAAGTAGATATTAAGAAGATAGAGTTCTACGTTATTTATATAAAGTACCTTAGTTTTATTATCTCTATAGATAGAATCAAAGTCGACCTAGAGAAGATTTTAGTAATCGTTTCCTAGAAATATCCTAGTACTATTAAAGGTATCTAGTCCTTTCTAGGTTTTTATAACTTCTACCGACGTTTTATTTAGGATTATAAATAGATTACTCGTCTACTAAACTATCTTACAAGTAAGAAAGTACTGTTTAAGTTCGACTTAGAATATAAGAAAGCTTTTAATATATTAAAAGAAGCCTTAGTTACTACCTCTCTCTTATACTACTTTATAGCCGATTTAGAAACTATAGTTAAGACTAACGCTTCTAACGGAGTAGTTATAGCTATAATATTATAACGTATATCTGAAACCGAACTATAGAGATCTATAGGCTACTTCTCGAAGATAATAAACTCTACTAAGCTAGACTACTAAATCTACGATAAGGAGATATTAGCTATTATACGCTCTTTTAGATAATAGCGAGTAGATCTTACTTAGACTAGCTTCTAGATTAAGGTCTTTACTAGTTATAAGGCTTTAGAGTACTTTATAATCTCTAAAACCTTGAACTAGTAGTAAGCGAGATAGGCAGAGTTTCTATTAGAGTTCTATTTTATAATTACGTTTCGATCTAGTAAGTAGAATAAGAAAACAGATACGCTAACACGCCGAGACTAAGACGTTAACCTATAGAACGACCTAACAGCGTCTATAAGATAATAAACCTTACTTACGTCTAATTAGTTAGATCTACGTATTACTACTCGATTAGAACCTCTTATAACATTAGCCCTAGTTACCTTAGAACTCTTGCTTAACCTTATTAACTAGTTACTTACTATTAACTATAACTCTTTAGACTTAGAAGACGACTAAACGAAAGCTACCCGCGGGTACTAAAACTAGATAATAGAGAACAGCTTACTTCTTTAGTAAAAGAGACTCGTAGTTCCTAATTAAGGCACCTTATAGACGGACCTAATCTATAAGGCTTACGTATAAGTATCTACTGCTTACTTTAGATAGACAAAGACAGTAGCTATCCTCGCCCGTAGATACTAGTAGAAAGGTTTACAGACGTCTATAGAAACCTATATTAGTAACTACGGAGACTATCGACGTACTACAGTTCCTCGTAACTATAAACCTAGGTTTTTATACCTGTTACTAGTTCTAGAACGTCTCTAGTAGTATATCACTATAGACTATAAGTCTTTCCCTACTAATAAACAAGGTTATAATACCTTATAAGTAGTTATAGATCGTCTAACTAAGTAATCGGTCTCGATCCCCTGTCTAAAGACAGTTATAACCTGAGATATAGCTTAAATATACGTTACGTAGATCTATCGAATCTATAGCTATCTATAAAGTATTATTTTAGACCGTAGACTATAGTTTGTTTCTTCTTTCTAGTCTAAATTCTACGGAATCCTTAGTATAAAGCTTAAGCTATCTACTACTTTCTACTTATAAACTAATAGATAAACTGAAATTATAAACTAATAGATTAATCAACGCCTATAGCCTTTTATTAGTTACTATTAAGACAACTAGAGCGAACTTGTCTCTATTCTAGACTACGCTTAGCTTACGCTTCTATATAAGAGTCTAGATAAGCTCTCGCTCTTTAAAGTAATTAACGAATACGTAGCTACTACGTCCTTTAATTAGAATCGTCTAGATAAATCCGTAATAGTCTACGAACAGCTTAGCTAGACCGATATAGAGACACTCGTATAGAGAATATACGATACTTAGACTATAATAAAGGAATTAGTTAGTAAAGTATAAGACCGCTATATAAGATCCGCGAACTAGATTTAAAGAGCGGTAGACTTTGACGTAGACGACTTTATTTAGATATCGACTTGTAATTAGAAGATAGACCAGCTAAGCTATAAGCTAGATAGATAAAACGAGAGTCCGTTCTAGATTATAGTCTATAAAAGACACTCTTTCTAGCTTAAACTACTAGACCACTTTTGTATACACCTTGTATTCTACCTATTACTACTCTATAAGGCCGCTATAGATCTATTACCTAGACAGGTAAACGAACTACCTCTGCTAATATAGGTTATAGATTAGGAAGAGTAGGAAGTAGAAGAAGTCTTAGCTATAAAAGCAGTTTATAAAAAGCTCTAATACAGGGTTTAATAGTTAGGCTATAACTCTAATCTATAGTAGTATCTAGCCTCGAATTTTAAGTATTATCTATATAAATTATACGATTTTCACCTCGCTAATCCAACCTACGCTAGTCTGCTAAGAGCTTTACAAAGCTGGATATAAGCGTAGAAAGACGGAATAGACGATTATAATTATCTAATAGACGATTCGGTTGTAATACAAAGCTTATAGACAAGCTTTTTCTAAAAGAGAGGGTAATATTACAGCGCTGGTCCGTAACACGTGATTCTCGGTCCTACACGTGACCGTCAGAGCTGTAACGCTTAGACGGATTTATAACGAGATTAAAGACTCTTTATAGTTAGTAGGAATACCTCTTTTTCGTAGAGTATATATTCTATATTCTCTCGTTCTTAGAACTATAGCTTTAAATTCTCGAATATATATATATATACTCTTATACCTTTGTTTTTAGATATAGATCGTAATACTTATTTCTTTAATTAAGACGTTTAGCTTTTCTTAAGCTATTAGGGAAATAAAGTTACTTATTACTCCTAAGTCTATTATAATCTATAACTTTTTTCCTTATATTTCTATAGTTATTACTAACTATTTCTCTTTTAAAGTAGTGTTTAATTTTACTTTAATATATTAGACTTTAAAGGATTAATTTTCTTAATTAAATTTTCAACCTTTCTTACTCCTATACTATAAAAAGAATCTTACTCTTTCCTAGTCTACGTATACTATCTTATATACTAATTAATATTCTATGATTTCTATAGTCTTAGAAGTTTTTCTTATAAATCGTTTTAGTAAGTTTCTACATCTATATTAAACCTATTTATAATTAGTCTTCTTAATAGTTTTTATAGACTATAGCTCTCTTATATATAAGTAATCCAAAGTAGTCTCTAGTATACTTATCTCTAGTTTTATATATTAAACTTTAAATATATAATCTCTTAAATTATTTTCTTTAACTACTTAAATCTAGGACTAAGAAAAGAATACTACTTCTTTCTTATTAGATAAAGCTACTTTATATATCTAATAATATTCTTCTATTCTAGCAGGTTCTAGTAAAATTCCTTTAAACCGTTTCTGTAATAACTAGTCTATAGTTAGTCTTAGTTTATATTATATCTATCGTACTATTATTTCTTAAACTGTTTCTATAAACTATAGTTCTCTTACTAAGAGATAGTAAAATTCTTCTAGTTCTATTTAAACCTATCTAGTAATATTAAGTTCTCTCTACTCCTAGAATAGTATACTAAATAACTCTTATAAACTATATTTTCTAAATACTAGTCTATTATTTCTAATTAATACAATTATAATATATTGTTTAAATTTCTCTAGTACAACGTCTTCGAGCGTTGTTCTACGAAAAGAGGTTTTAATCTATCTCTTAAATCCTATTAAGACCTACTACATCTATATACTAGTTTCTTCTAAAATATTATATACCTTCTATATATCCTCTACCTTAGAATAGGTAGATTTCTTAACTTACTACTAGCTATGCTTAGGTTCTTTTTCCTTAATAGTTTCTCGCCTAGTAATTAGACTAACTAGAGTTATTATTTTAGAGTTATTTCTTATAACTATATATATTATTAAGATAGTTAGATTAACTCTCTATATAGTATAAGAACTCTAGAAGTCTAGCTTCTAATTATCTATATATATCTATCGATTTCCTCGTTTAAATATTCTAAGAAAGACCTAAGTTTCTTTAACTTTAGAGTTTTTATTCTTAACCTCTCTCTCTAAACTAGAAGATAAGTCTAATGTTTCTAAAGAACTAGTTAATAGTAGTAATTTATATTCTGCTTAAAGATATTACTCGGTTTCTACTACTAATTATATATTATAATTTTCTTTAAGAAGTAGATCTCTATTATTATTAGTATCTTAAACTCTACTAACTTATAACTCGATTCCTTCGTCTGGCTGTAGGTATATAGCGCCCGTCGTTATATCTATAGTATCTATTTCAACCTATATACTATATTCTCTAGCTTCGAGTTCCTCGTCTATAAGTTTAATATAATTAGTTAAAGCTATCTGTTGTTAAACAGTAGTATTAATTTGTTTCTTTCTCTTAGAGTCTTTCTTCTTACTATACTTATTTACTTTATAACCAGAGAGGCTATAGTTATAATATAAGTTCTACTCGTATCGACGATTTCGCTCTTCTTAAGAAAGTCCTCCTTTCTTTAGAAAGGTTTTCTTTTATATAGCGTTTACCTCCTTACTATGTTTATTAGCGTAAGAGTACTTCTACTTCTCTAACCTTTTACTCTTTTCCCCGTGCCTAGAGTTACTCTTCCTAAATTTATATAGGCGGTTATCTAGCTAGACGACTTCCTTAATTATACCTATAATAGTTAAGAATTATATATTCTACTTAGCTATTTCCTTATAAATATATATCTTTAATCCTCTATAAAAGAGTTCTATAAGAGTAATAGTATCCTATTCTAACTTCGTTCTATAACGTTAAAATTTATTAGTATAATCTATTACTAATCTAGTCTAATATAATTCTAAAAGCTTATATACAGCTGTTTAAATCGTATTAAAGTCTCTAAAGACTTTTCTAATAGTTATCTTAAATCCTTTCTAAGATTTAAATATAATCTTAGTTAATTCTATCTTTCTATCTTTATTCTTATTTTTAAAGAAGTTCTCTAAATATAGCTAAGCCTATTCTAACGCTGATCCTCTAAGGTAGAAGATAACAAAGATAGTTTGTAAATTATAATTACCTTTAAATTTATTAGAATTAAAGTTAAAGTAGATATCTATTTAGAGAAGGAATAAGTCGAGTTCCTTTTACTTCTTATAATATATATCTAGTATCTTAACTTTAATAGACTTAAGTACTTCGATCTTATAAGGCTTAGAGGCGTCTAGTATACTAATATTGTCGTTATTCCTAGGTGACTATATACTAGTAGATATTCTTCTAGTAGCACTTCTAGATATTTCTACAACGTTAACTTAACTAGTATTTAAGCTAGCAGCGGCGGAGGTTACTAGGGCTATAGCAACTGAACTTCTAAGCAGAGTACTTAAAGTATAATAAAACTTAAACGAACTAAACAAAGATAACTAAGTCTTAAAGGTTAGTATATAGGTAAGAAGTATAGATACGCTAGGTTGTTTACTTAAAAGTAAACTCGTTACTTATATTAAAGATATTAAATAAGATAATAAGATTAATAACTAAAGTTAAGTACGAAGCTCCTATCTAATAACAGACGTGCTAGTCTTATATAGAATCTTCGTTTATATTAGAGTCCTGCTTAGCAGGAGTTCTAAAGATAGAGTCTAACTCTCTTTCTAGAGCTTCTTAAAACTAGACTCTATTACCTGACTACTTCTAACCGAGTTATATAATATAACTATAATAAGATTACTAGGATTACATATCTTCTATATTTAATCCTTTCTTCCTTTTAGGGTTATAATAGTGTTTGTCCTATTAGAGCGTCGCCTAGACTTCACTTATTCACGTGCTAGCACGTGATTCGTAATACTATATAAGTTACGAAATCTACCTATTACGCAGATTCGCGGTTATGTCTATTACACTTAAACCTAGAGGAGTATAGAGAAGGTAAATAGTATATTTAAAGCTCGTCTCTCTACGTTCTATATAGACTAAGCCGGCAGCCTCTAGGAGTAGGTTTTACTTCTTCTAGAACTTTAAGAAGTTATTAACCTTATACCTACTACTGTACTCCTAGCTTACGTTACTCTTATTAAGGCCTAGTTCAGTAGAAAGCCTTACTAGCTTTCTAGTGCTTAGTCTATATACGTATATCTTATCTTTCTTTTTACCCCTCTTTTTACCTCTCTTTTTACCTCTCTTTTACTAACTTCTTAGTAGGCCCGAAGAAGAAGAAGTATTAGATACTGATATAGCTCTAGAGACTGAAGCTCTAATACTTTCTAAGATAGAGAAACGAGTTTCTATAAAGAATAAACAAGTAAGAGAGAGAATACTAGTAAAAAACACTCTTGAAGCAGCTGAAGTTTTTATAAAAGGAGCTATAGTTACACTTCTTATCCTCTTACAACTTTGGCTAAAGACTGAACTAACACGTATATTCTACCGAGTTAACGATTATTATCCTAGCAGCTACTAATTAATATATAAGCATAGACTTTTAAGTAGGAGATATTAATACTACGAGCTTAATAGGGAAAATCTCTAACCCCTCTAGTATATATCCCTCTTTATAAGATCTAATATATAAAAGCAGCCTAAGGTTAAGCTAGGCGTAGCGTAGCAACTAACTAATAGGCGTAGAGCACTCTCTAGGATGTAAAGAGCAGGGCGTAAGCGAAAGAGGGTAAGAATAAGTAATAATAAGCCTATTGAAGTAATTATAAGTAATAGAGAGGCTAAAGAGGCAGAAGAAGTAGCTAGAGTAAAGAGAGTAAAGAAGATAGCACGTGCGCCTCCTCAAAAGAAGCTAGCTAAAAAGGGGGGTAGAGGGGGGGCAAGACTAGGGGCTGGTCGTAAGCTGAAAAAGTAAGCTAGGAATAGCTTCATTTTTGTATTTAGGAGTTTAAATTTACTACATTTTTCTTAGTCTAATTGGGCAATTAGACTAGTAAAAATAATCGCGGAATTACTTAGTCTATTATCCAAATAGATGGAAATTGCGCAAATAGACGTCTATTTGCGTAATACCTCGTATTACGGAACACCATAGAACATATCGCGAGACCCTACTCACCCCGGTCGCTGAGTTGCTCGTTCAAAATTATTAAGACTTGTCTTCTAGCACGATACACCAGTTTTGAATAGTGACAAAAGTAAACTCGTCGGGAAATCAATTTTGAAATGTAGGGTAATTTGAAAGATTATCCTAGACATTTAGAAGAATTGAAAACTATTGACCTCAACCTTTGGGACAATCGACTGTGAATCGTTATAAAGTTAGGAAAGGCACATATTTGCTAACGCCTTAGTCTACTGGGAGGTTGGTTATAGGGCCACCAGGGCCACCTCACCGAATAACGAGGCTTAGGTCGATGTAATAATACTCTGCCACATTGTAAATAACATCAGACTTCACATTCTGCTTAGGGAAATCACGTATACAATGAGGTGACTAGGATATGCTGGACTCCTCTCGGCTCGCACTTAAATATTGTATTCCACTCCCATCACTTCTTATTTGGTTGGAAAACTACGAGCTTGCCCCGTTGCTAGACCAATTCCCTCTCGTGGCGGCGTTAGTCTGAGTTCCCGCCGATATTTGTCTAAACCCTCTCAAGTCTTCTGTCGTCTTTCATACGATCGTACTCCGGGAACCAAGATCTCTCTCCACTACCACCACCACTAACTATAAGCGAGCCTCCTGGCTTGGATAAAAGGGGAAGAGGTAGCTGAGGAGGACGGAGAGGCTTCGGATCGGGCGGGGATCTAGGCCGAGCGAGACTGGGAAAAGCACTGCCTATCCATTCCTATAAAGACGTATTAGTATAAATAATTGTTTACTAGTCTCGGATTTGTATAGTGATAGAGGGCTATGCAAAGATCCTAATACTTCAAGATAATAAGCTTCTATGTGGTCTCTGATATTATTGTACTAGTCTCGTAGTAGACAAGAAAAGCGGTAGTAAATAGCTTGAATATTCAATTGTCCTAAGTATTTAGGTTAATTACCTTGTATTGCCCTAGAAAATTAGGACAATGAACTCGGTAGGCAGGTACGAACCTGAAGTATTTATTACTCCTTTTATCACCTACTGCGAGCTGGTGTATTTGTACATCGTCGATCGTAGGAAGCGTCTTTAGTATATAGAAGTATGCTTTGAGAGGTGTTGCCGACTGTGGGTGCGTTTGGTCTAGAACAGGTGTTCTTGAAATATGTGTCTTAGGCTTGAAGAGGTCGTTAAAGCCAAAAACGCGTTTTTGAGGTGTGAAGGGTAAGGAAAATGAAATGCGTTCAAAATTACCAAGGGTAGTGGTTGCTGCTGCTGCTGCTGCTGCTGAAGTTGGACATGTTGCTATGTGACAGTTGATTTCTAGCAAACGGGTAGTGCGAGGAGCGCTGGAAAGGGGAATAGTAACATACGCGGCGGAGTGTTGACGGGATTTTGCCGCATTGTGTCGGGACTTATGGTTTGGCAGTGGATTAAAGAGCCTTTAGACTGGGAATCGATGTATTACTCCGCCTAGGACTCCTCGTCGCCTTGGCTGCCTGTCCGGGGCGTCCGTCTTCCTCAACAATGATGTAGGTTGAGTCTAGCCCCACTGTAACGAAACTGAAACAAACTAAACAAAGGTGACTAAGTCTCGATGGTTGGTATGCAGATAAGAAGTTCAGATGCGCCGGGTTGTTTACTTGGAAGTGAACTCGTTACTTATATCAAAGATGTTAAATAAGATGATAAGATTAATAACTAAAGTTGAGCACGAAGCTCCTATCTAATAGCAGACGTGCTAGTCTTATATAGAACCTTCGTCCCTTCTAGGTAGATAGGATTACCTGTCGTTCTAGTTAACTAGATCGTCTAGATCGCTAGTCGACCTAGGTGATCCTTTATATTACGTAACCTCTAACGTACTCCTAATAGTAAGATCCTAGAATCTCTAAATGCCTCTATATTATAGATTCCCTTTTATATTACCTTCTATTTCCTAGACGTTATACCTTATCCTATTAGAGCTCTATCTAGACTACTTACTACGTAAAACGTGATTTATAATACTATCCTCTTCTTAGTCTAGTATATCTCTACGCTTAAGTATAGACTAAGAAGATATTATCGAGGGGCTAGGAGCCTCCTTCTATTTCTATTATACTACCTTCTAATAATAAGAAGCGTACTAAATATTAAGCTCTTAGAAATTAAATCGAATAATAGAGTAATAAGATATCTTCTTATACCTGTTATAAAAAATCCCTTAACTTAGCTAGTAAGCCTCGTTAATATATCGCTATTTATAGTAATTAATATTCTCGTTATTCTATTTATACTAGGTAAGGTAAATCTTATAACTATCGTAAACGAAACCGAATACCTTTACTCTTAGACTAGGCTTTTATTAAAAAGTAAAAAGCTTATCTTAACTTCTAAGAGAAAGAGGCGATAGTAAAAATCCTCTAGCTTTGATAATAAAAACGTCTTCTTCTAGAAAGAGAAAAGAAGATAATAGTAGCTAGTCTCGGTTTCTTTAATAAACTAGATACTACTAAAGATTTAGAAAATAAAGAAAAGAAGGAATAGAAGGAAAAGGAGTATAGAGAAGAAGAGGCTACTAAGCTAGCTGCCTTTTCTACTTCTAACTCTACTTTTAACCTAGGTCTTAACCTAGCCTTTCTTAAGTTCTTCTCTCTTAATTATAAGATATAAACAACCCTAGGTTTTAATAGTAGAACTTCTAAAGTTTCTCTAAGTACTAGTTAATGTTTTTTCTAGGTTCTTAAGTATTTTCTAAATATAGATAATCTAACTATTTAATTAAGTACTTAACTTATTCTCTAATAAGCTTATAGTTAAGAATCCTCTCGACTTTATACTTAGCGTTTAGGTTTACTAGTTGAATTTCTATAAGTAGAGCTAGTAGCGCTCCTAGTAGTACTAGTTTAAGTAAGAATATATAGAATACTAGGTAGATGTTTATTATCTATAGTAATACTAATTTATAATTTAAAGGTTCTCTAACTCGTTTAATTTTAAATAGTCTAAGTTTTTTATAGTCTAGTTTATTTACTTAGTCTTTTTATATCGATGTTTTTTTATACTAAGTAGACTTTATCTCTCTCTTTTAGTATTAGCTTCTAACTACGTCGTTTATTATAGTAGTATATGTTTCTTTTAGCTATAAACTATAAGTCTTCTACTAGTTCTTTATATAACCTCTTAATCTTCGAGACCTAAATATAAGCGAGTTAGTTATTAGTAGTCGTAGATAATAGTTTTTAATATACTACTAATTTATATCTAAAGTTAGCGTAGAATAGTATAATAAGTATTATTTCTATTACTAAACTATTATAAGTAAACTATGTTAAAAGTAGTAGTTCTATCTAATTATTTTACTAGTAGTTTATATAATAACAAAGGTATATCTTAACTACTTAATTTATACGTTTATTTCCTCTATTTATCTAAGAGTAAAAAGCTATAGAAAGCTTTCTTTTCGTACCTAGTTATTTTATAAGAGCGATCTAGAACTTAGAAGTAAAGAGTTTATCTCTATTTAAGAGTATTTCTTCTAGTAGTCTATATCTTAAGACTACTTTATTAAGAAATATAAATTCTAATTCCTTAGCTATATATTACGAATTACGTAAAAGCGTAGTAAGTAGTCTAGATAACGCTCTAATAGACTAAGATATAAGTATCTAGGAAAGGGAAGGTAATATAAGAGGAAGTCTAGAAGTGTATAGTATTTAAGAACTTTGAGATCTTACTATTAGAGTTATATTAGAAGCACGTGACCTCGGTTACCTTAGAGCTTATATACGCTCACTCTAGAGCTTAGGATACTAAGGATCTAGTAAGGATTCTTAGGATTAGAAAAGATCTAGAAAGAAATAAAGGTTCTATATAAGACTAGCACGTCTGCTATTAGATAAGAGCTTCGTACTTAACTTTAGCTATTAATCTTATTATCTTATTTAATATCTTTAATATAAGTAACGAGTTTACTTCTAAGTAAACAATCTAACGTATCTATACTTCTTACTTATATACTAACCTTCGAGACTTAGTTACCTTTGTTTAGTTTGTTTAAGTTTCGTTATACTTTAAGTATCTACTATTATAAATCACGGAATATAGTAAGTAGTCTAGACAGCGCTCTAATAGAATAAGATATAATATCTAGAGAATAGAAGGTAATATAAGAGAGAATTAGTAATATAGAAAGGTATTTAAGAGTTTTAGGATCTTACTATTATAGGACTATTAGAAGTTATATACGGTTATATAACGTAATTATCTATATCGCTCTAATTGTCTTAATCGTAAGCGATATAAGCGATATAAGTAATATAGGCGATATACTTAAAGAACGAAGGTTTTATATAAGACTAGTACTTCTATTATTAGATAGAAGCTTTATACTTAACTTTAGTTATTAATCTTATTATCTTATTTAATATCTTTGATATAAGTAACGAGTTTACTTCTAAGTAAATAACCCGGCGTATCTATACTTCTTATCTATATACTAACCTTCGAGACTTAGTTACCTTTTTTTAGTTTATTTAAGTTTCGTTATACTATACTTAACTCTATATATAGTACTAAAATTATATATTTTATAAGTCGTTTTATAATAACTAGGATCGAGTTATACTTAACTTCTGTTATCGGATCTTTAGATTTTAGTAGCTTAATAATAAAATCTTAAGATATTAATTTCTAAGGTATTTGTAGTATTAGAGTAGTACCTATCTATCTGTAAGATATATAGTAGGAAGCCTTATTCTAGGTATAGGTATTATACTCTGCTATTACTTTCTTAACTACCTTCGATACTTTATTAATATAGTAATATTATTTAATTCTCTAAAGAGTTCTTCTAATTCCCTAGTACTTATAAGCTAGTACTATATAGTATTCCTAAACAAATTCTTTTATATATAAGTTAAGAATCTAAAGTTTTCCTTTCTTATATCTGTCTTTATATCTTTATTCTTCTTATAAACGATATATATTAATATCTTATTCTTATCCTAGGTTTCTATCTTCTTAAAGTATCTAAGGTTGTTCTTTTTCCTAAGTATTCTAGATTTTATTCTTCTAAGGGTCGACCTTCTCTAAAACTATAACCTTATAAACTATTAGAGTTATATCTCTATTTTTAAGAGTCTTTAAAATCGTAACCTTCTTATACTCTTTCTTCTTTTTATATCTAGGTTTATAGCTAAGATATCTAGGTTTATAGCTAAGAGTATTAGCCTAAGCGTTTAATATCTTACTTATATAATATATAATAATATTAAATCTTAATAGTATTTTAGACTATCTTACTAGTTGTCTAGTTATAAGTTCTTTTGTTATTATAAACGTTTTTAAATTCTTATAGTTAATTAAAACTATAACCTAATATCTTACTTCTTAAAAGTATATTCTCTAATACTCTAATACTAATACTAAAGCGAGTAATTCTTTATTAAAAATACTATAGTTCTATTATACTAGATTAAATATTCTAGAGTAATATATAATAGGTATAAGCTTTCTCTTATTATTTAGTTATAAGTAAACAGTATCTACTACTATGTCTAAGACGTCTGTTTCTACTATACTAGGTTTATCTATATTATAATCGTATAAGATAGGTTTCTTAGCGAATTTTACTTTAATCTTCTAAAAAGTATTCTTCGCTTATTTATCCTAGATAAGTATAATAGCCTTTTTAGTTAGTACTATTATTAGTTTAGTAACCTTTATATAGTTCTTAATAAACGGACAGTAGAAGTTTATAAATCTAAGAAAGGACTATATTATTACGAATTATATACTAGTACGTGATTAGTAAAGTCTAGGCGACGACCTAATAGAATAAGTACTATTAGAACCTAGAAGAGGAAAGAGGATTAAATATATTAGATATATAATCTATAGATCTTATTATAGTTATATTACGTAACTCGGTTAGAAATAGTTAGGTAATAGAGTCTAGTTTTTAGGAGCTCTGGAATTAGAGTCGGACTCTATCTATAACGCTTCTATAGAATAAGACTCTAAACGAGAACAAAGGTTCTATATAAGACTAGCACGTCTGCTATTAGATAGAAGCTTCGTACTTAACTTTAGTTATTAATCTTATTATCTTATTTAATATCTTTAATATAAGTAAATAACCTAGTATATCTATACTTCTTACCTATATACTAACCTTCGAGACTTAGTTATCTTTGTTTAGTTAGTTTAAGTTTCGTTATATATATATCTTTTATACTCTCTAGTAATTTCTAGTTTAAGATATCCTAGATCTTTGCTAGATTTATTTCTATTTTCTCTAAACTAACTACCTATACTAGAAAAAGTATTTAAGTTACTTTAAACTCGTATTTTAAAAGTTTAAGATAAGAATCTATCTTAAGTAAACGACGTAGAACTTCTTTTATATAACCTTTATATTCTTCTACTCTTTTTAAGAATATTAGAATATTATCTAGGTAATATATAACTATTACTCTTAGAAGATCTTCTAAAATATTATTATTTTATCTCTAGTATATAGCTAGCGCGTTATATAGTCTAAATAGTATAACTATATACTTATAAAGACCTAATAGTAAGATAAATACCGTTTTCTATTTATCTCCGACTTTTATTTATATAACTCTATAAGCGTTTTATTAATCTAGTTTTATAAATCGTACTACTCTATCTAACTTATTCTATAAGTACTAGCTACTAGGTAATAGGTAAGCGTTCTTAACTATAGCGTTATTTACTTCTTTATAATTAATATATACTCTTCTATCTAGGTCGTTCTTTTTCTTAATAATAAGTATATTTAAAGTAATTAATAACTTAGATTTTCTAATATATCTCTTCTTAATACCTTCTTTTATATAACTTTCTATTTTCTATAGATTCTTTTAGTTATATAACTAAAGCTTCTACTTTAAAAGGTAATAACTCTCTTTTAATTTAATCTTATAATCTTATAAGCGATGTTCTAGTAAGGCTTATAAGTCTTCTAGGTTTTTAAATAACGCTTTAAATTCTCTATACTATATAGGTATTTCGTTATTAGCTCTCTTACTAACCTATAGAGAACTCTATACTAGGTGTTCTAGCGTATTAGAAGAGGTAGCGCTAACCTTATTCTAGTCTTATAGTTAAAAATACGAACCGACGTATTTATATCAACTAAAGGTTACTATCTAAGCCTTCTAATCGATATCTAGGTTATATTCTTAAATCTATAATATACTAAGTATTACTTCCTTACTTTCTATCTTAATAATATTAAATTATATATCTAAATAGTATTCTTCGATATTAATTATCGTTAGAATAGTTTACTAGTTAATAATTCTATCCTAGTATATAACGTCGGTTCTATTAATTACTCTAAGATAGTATAGTCTTATACTATTAATTAAGACGTTTAGCTTCTTTAGAGCTATTAAGAAAAGGAAATTACCTATTACTCTAGAGTTAATTATAACTCGGAGTTTCTTTTCTTATATTCTTATAGTTAACGTAGTTTATTAGAACTCTACGTATATTAGAATCTTACGTACTTTTGCCGACTCTTCTACTCTATTATTTTAATACACGTTTTTCACTCTTTCTAATAGAGATATAAACTTAAGAAGCACTTATTATTTTAGCTATTAAAGCTATTCGAACCTCTAAAAGAAAACTAAGTCGTTGAAAAGCTGTAAAAATCTATAAAGTTTCTAAATCTATACTTCGTCTTAGAATAAACAGCTATACTCTACTCTTCGATCGTCGGCTAGTAAATTCTAATTTAACCGAATTAGAGGAGAAGGTTATTATTTAATATATACTTGATATAGATATAAGAGGCTTTGCGTCCCAGCTAGCTAGTATAGAAGATATAGCGAATTATATCCTCGAATCGTAGAGAAGAAGACGCGTTAGAAAGCTCTAGGTATATTAATTTATACAACGACAACTAGTCTTAAAGACGCGTTTTAATCACGTTTACGACTTCTAAAGAGTCTTATACGAAGATTCTAAGCTTATTAGTACGTGGTTTCAACTAGTAGAGAATATAAGAGTAAAATATAGTATTCTAGACTACGATTTTTAGAATTTCAACGAAACTAGCTTTATAATAGGTATAATCACTTCTTCTATAGTTGTTATATATATAGATCGACGTAGCAGAGGTAAAGCAGTTTAGCTAGGTAATCGAGAATAGACTACTATAATTGCTTATATCAACGGCGAAGGTAGGAGTATTCCTCTATTCTTAGTAGTAAAGAGGAAATACTACCTCTTAAGTTAGTATACTAAGAGCGGCCTTCTATACAACTAGGTTATTAAACTAATAAGTAATAGCTAGACGAATAATAAGACAGGTCTAGAATAGCTTAAGCACTTCGATAAGTATACTTCTACTTAAGTAAAGAGTCTATATCGAATACTTGTTCTTAATAGATATAAGAGTTATAAATCGGCTGAATTCTAAGAGTACTATAAGATATATAATATTATTACTCTT
This sequence comes from Calycina herbarum, assembly GCA_001414485.1. Classification (NCBI taxonomy): domain Eukaryota; kingdom Fungi; phylum Ascomycota; class Leotiomycetes; order Helotiales; family Pezizellaceae; genus Calycina; species Calycina herbarum. Next base: position 26,726 of record LLEY01000082.1, on the reverse strand, counting down.
AGACTATCTCCTTACTCTTCTTATTTAACCTAGCTACTTAATATTAAGTGTTTTAGTATCTTAAAACAGGTATATAGTCGACAAATTAAGACTTTTATTAAAGCTTATATTAACTATATTACTAAGGTCGAGTTCTTTCTCGCTTTTAAAGCAGTGTATATAGAATTAATAACAGCTTAAAACGCTTAAGCTGGATTCCGCAGAGCTAGCTTAGTACCTTTTAATCTATAAGCTGTGATTTTAAAGCTTAATATAAAGTTATAGACACTAACCTCTACTAGGCCCCTCTCTACCGACGCTGACTCTTAGGTCTCTTAGACTGTTTATAACCCCGCCGAAGCTCTTTTATAAACAACTCTTATTAAGAACTAGATTACTAGTTACTAAGGAAGCTTGCTAACACCTATTTTCTAGACAGTTATTATATTAGTAAAAGGTATAGAGTAATTAGCTTATAAAGTAACTCTTTTAACTACGAAGGTACGTATACTTCGAGTAGTAAATAAAGCTCTTAGTAAGCGTCGTAGAGCTAGGAAGGCTTATATACGTTAAGGTAGTATACTTACTATAGAGGATATATAGGATATTCTAGCGTAGAAAGACGTAGATAAGCAGGTTTAACACGATATACGTATAGAGAGAGTTAGTCGGAAGGTAGAGTAATTAACTAGTAGACGCTATAGCACTTATAGAAAAGCTAGTTATAATATACGAACTTGTTAAGTAGATGTAGATATATCTAGTTTATTAGATTCTTAGTAGTTTTAGTTAAATTTATATATTATAGTTATTTAATTATATTTTAAAGTAGTAGAGAAGAGCAAAAGTATATAGAGTTCTAATATACGTAGGGTTCTAATAAACTACGTTATAATTAACTAATTTTCTCTAGAGGTAGCGTTTAATTCTCTTTTTATAAAGTATACTTTAAATCTCCGTTTATCTCTATCTTCTCTACTAGATTTTAGAAAGAAGGTTACTTTCTCTAAATCTATAGAAGCTACCTCGTATATTAATCTATATTTTATAGTTCGTTCTAGTTCTAGTAAGGTTGTAATAAATCGTTTCTCTATAGACTAGTCGAACGTAGTACTTAGATAATATCGTATCTATTTAGCTGTAGTCTTATTTATTATTTTAATAGACTATAATTCTTTAACTATTAGATAGTAAAGTTCTCTCTATACTATCTCTGTTTCTTATTTAATATCGTATTCGTTTATTTCCTAAAAGATTATACTAAATAACCTTCTAGTTCTAGGTTCTCGGAATATTACTCTAATATTACTAACTAAAGCGACTACGGTATACTAGCCTTCTATTTCTAGTAACATTTCCGTGTTACTAGGTAACATGTCTAAGAAACTAGGTTTCGATTATCTTATAAAGTCTCTAGAGCTCTACTACTACTATAAGCTGGTTTCTTCCTAAAGGTCTACGACTATTTATATATCTCTTATCTTAGGCTAACTAGATATCTTAATCTATTTCTAACTATATTTAGATTCTTTAAACTTAATAGTTTCTTAGCTTATAACTAGGCTAACTATAGTTATTATATTAGAGTTATTCCTAGTAATATTATATATTATTAGAATAGTAGGTTTAATACTCTAAGTAGTATAAGAGTTCTAGAAGTTAGGCTTCTAACTGTCTATATATATCTATTGATTCTCTTATTTAAATATTCTAGTAAAAGTCTAAGTTTCTCTAACTTCGAGACTTATATCTCTAACCTCTTCTTCTAATCTAGAAGATAAGTCGGATAATTCTAAAGAATTAGTTAATAGTAGTAATTTATACTCTACTTAAAGAGACAGTTTATATTCTATTTCTAACTATATATTATAATATTCTTTAAGAAGTAGATCTCTATTATCGTTAGTATTCTATATATCGCTAACTTATAACTCGATTTCTTTATTATATTCGTTTAGCTATAGATATATAGTGTCTACTACTATGTCTAAGACGTCTATTTCGATCTACGTACTATATCCTCTAGTCTTAAGCTTAGCGTCTATAAGTTCGATTTAATTAAGTAATACTACTTCTATTTAAACAGTAGCGTTAACCTATCTCTTTCTCTTCTAGGATTTCGTTCTTTTCTATAACGAGTATAGATGGAATAGCTTTAACCAACTACGCCAGCGGGCTAAAAAGGCATAAGAATTGATCGAGAGATCAGTTCGCTATTCTACTATATATAGGCTAGGGCGGATCTGGGCTTACCAGGGGTCACCTAGCCAGTTCCGTCACATCACCCCCGCTTCTAGCCGGCTGGCCCTCAGCCGTGAATGTGCAGCCGTGAAGGCTATCTGAGACTGCGCTCGCATCACTCCCATAACTAGGTCCCCCGAGCGGTAATAGTTAACCATAAGACTAAACAAGCCCTGCCGCAGGGTTATTGCCTATGTCCTCGAGAGTGCTTGTACGAAACGGCCGAAGCCTGCGCCAGCCACTCTACTCAGAACCATAGTATCTTTCGGCAATTGAGTCCTCGCTCAGCGGGCCGACGCCGGGCCGGCTACAGTCTCAGACGCTTAATTACTAGTTGGATCAATTCTTCTGTGACGAGCATAGATGGAATAGCTTTAACCAACTGCGCCAGCGGGCCAAAAAGGCACAAGAATTGATCGAGAGATCAATTCGCTATTCTACTATATGTAGGCTGGGGCGGATCTGGGCTTACCAGGGGTCACCTGGCCAGTTCCGTCACATTTTCTAGCTATCCCCTCAGCTGCTATCAGGATCAAAGTGGGGCGCCAAGAGCTCTGACGAGCTAATAAGATCACTGGATTTCCTAGGAAAGGGGTGGATTCTAACTATTTCTTATAATATATATTAAAACAAGAGTTATTATTACAAAGCTATATCTTACACTTATTACACCTATAGAAAGAAACCTTCCTATCACTTTTTCTATTATATTCCTTAGTAATAGAAGATAATATAATTCTTTTTTATAAGCGGTCTTAATACCTTAATCTCTTATAAGTAATATACTAACGGTTATAAGCTATTTTAACTAACTTATAAGAAGCTAAAGGTTCTTCGTATATATTAGGATTTATATATAAAACTCTTCTCTTTTTAGGTAAGGGACTAGCCTTTCTAAGAGCTAGTAAGCTATTAATAATCTGCCGCCGGAACTCCTTTTAGCTCTAGAAAGAGACGTTAGGAGTAGAACTTGTCTCTAAGTAATAGGAAACTAAATAGAAGTTAATAAGTACTGTCCGGAAGATCTAGTATTTAAGTGCTTATACTCTCTCTCTTCTAACTAGCTATAACCCGGGTACGGCAGCTGATATTTAATCTCTAATATCTACGTACTCTATACTATAGTTATAATCGTCTATAAGTTAAGAGATCTAGAGATGTTTTATTAGCTGATCTCTAAAGGGAATTCTAGACGTTTTAGCCTTAGAGAAGGTTGCTTTAGAACGTCGTCGGTTATATAATACCTAGTCTTTCCTATTAGAAACTATACTTATAAGAAGGATAATAGAGTTGTCTTTCTAAGCTACTTGACACACCTTATTAGAGAGTATAGATAGGCTCTTTTTAATACTCTAAGAGAGAGTATTATTCTTATCGTTCTTCTTTATATCTACGAGTTCTTAGATTATTCCAGACTTTATACGAGCTATATTAGTAATACCAAATCCAAGAGAGCGTAGGTACTTAAAGAGTTTTATTAATATAAAGAGATTATCTAAGAAGATGTAGTAACCCTTCCTAGGTAGAGACTTAACTAACTTAATAACAACAGCCTAAGTTTTATTCTCTTCTTTCCCCTTTTTTATCTCTTCTAGCTCTCTTAGTATTCAAACGTCTACAGGTCTATTTCCTTGTCCGGGAATGTAGAAATTCCAAGCCTATAAGAAGCTAAGCTAGGCTAGAATCCACACCTTAAATCCAGTAGATATAGGTTTTATAGAGATTGTCGTTGCTTTCTTTGCTCTTTCTTTAAACCGCGTTATACCTTTATTAACAACTAATCTTAACCCGGGTTTCTATATTATAGTATTAACCTTTTATATATAAGAGTTCAGAGGCTCTATCTAATAGAGAAGTTAGTAAAATAGAGAACAGATATAAGACAGAACTTGCCTTTTTAAAAGAACTCTCTACTTCTAGTATATATATTCTAAACTATATATATAATTCCTAAAATCTATTTCTACTTATATACTTAGAAATAGAGTGATTTAGTATAATAGACTTAGTACTCCAGTAGTCAGAGATTTCCTATTTAATATAAATAGTTATATAAATACGAATAGCTATATAAATATAGATTTCTTCCCGAGTTGTAGAGTACTAAGCTAGGGCTCTTATATTTTACACTGATAGGTCTTAAGGCTCTCTAACATAGAGATTTATATAGCGTATAATAGTATCTATTATTTCAAGAGAATAATAAAGTAAGAAGATAGTAATTAGATTATTAGAAGATGTCTTATTTAGAAGAGTAATTTCAGAGTTCTAATTCTCTAATTATATAGAGATAAATTCGGTTCCGGCCTTTATAATTAGCTTAGTATTAGAGCGTAAGGTGCTTTTATCTATAGTATTAAATCGAGTAGATTCCGGTATATTAGCGTAGTTAAAAGTGGGAATATAGTACTAAAAAGAAGAGTTGTTTACATTTCTATGTTTTGATATTCTCGGCCATATATAGGGGTGCCTAAGGCACTAACTTTGATCCTAATAGCAGCTGAGAGGATAATCGGTTACTTTATAGCTTAGTTTACTATAGATATAACAGAGTTACTAGTTTCGCTATCGATTACGTTCTTTCTAAGAAAGTCCGTCTTTCTTTAGAAAGGTTCTTTTCTATATAGTATTTACTTTCTTACTATACTTATTAGTATAGCTATACTTCTACCTTCCTAGTCTTTTACTCTTCTTCTTATATTTAGAGTTACTCTTTCTAAATTTATATAGACGGTTATCTAACTAGACGACCTCCTCTATTATTTCTATAATAGTTTAGAACTATATATTCTATTTAGCTATTTTCTTATAAATATATATCTTTAATCCTCTACGAAAGAGTTCTATAAGAGCGATAGTATTCTATTCTAATTTCATTCTATAACGTTAGAATTTATTAGTATAATCTATTACCGATCTAGTTTAGTATAAATCTAAAAGCTTATATCTAGTAGTTTAGATTATATCGAAGTCTCTAAAGACTTTCCTAATAGTTGCTTTAAATCCTCTCTAAGATTTAAATATAATCTTAGTTATCTCTATAGATCTGTCTTTATCCTCGTTTCTAAAGAAGTCTTCTAAATATAGCTAAGCCTATTCTAATACTAATCCTCTAAGATAGAAGATAGTAAAGATAGATCGCGAGTTATAGTTACCTTTGAATTTATCTAAGTTAAAGTTAAAATAGATGTCTATTTAAAGAAGAAACAAGTCGAGTTTCTTACGCTTTCTATAATACGTATCTAGTATCTTAATCTTAATAGATTCAAGTGCTTCGACCTTATAAGACTCGGGAGCGTCTAGTATACTAACGTTGTCGTCGTTTCTAGCTAGTTATATACTAGCAGGTATTCCTCTAGTAGCACTTCTAGATACTCTTATAACATTGACTTAACTAGTACTCGAGCTAGTAGCTGCGGCGGAGGTTACTAGAGCTATAGTAACTGAACTTCTAAGTAGGTACTTAAAGTGTAATAAAACTTAAATAAACTAAACAAAGATAACTAAGTCTCGATAGTTAGTATATAGATAAGAAGTTTAGATATACTAGGTTATTTACTTAGAAGTAAACTCGTTATTTATATTAAAGATATTAAATAAGATAATAAGATTATTAATTAAAGTTAAGTACGAAGCTCTTATATAATAGCAGACGTGCTAGTCTTATATAGAACCTTCGTCTCTTCTAAGTAGACAGGATCGCCTATCGTTCTAGTCGACTAGATCGCCTAGATCGCTAGTCGACCTAGGTAATCCTTTGTATTATATAACCTCTAACGTACTTCTAATAGTAAGATCCTAGAATCTCTAAATACCTCTATATTATAGATTCCCTTTTGTATTACCTTCTATTTCCTAGACGTTGTGCCTTATTCTATTAGAGCGCCGTCTAAACTACTTACTACGTGAAACGTGATTTGTAACACCTACGCCCAGATACGGTAATATCTTTTGTAGCCGAGTCTTATTTTAAAAGCAGTCTCTAGATACAAAGACCTGTCTTACTAAGATTTGACATCGTACGTACGAGAGATCGCGGATAAATATACGAAAGATAGCTTTGTTTATAGTTAGAAGTTTAGATAAGATAATACTTTTAACATTGTTATTTGTAATATATCTTATAAGAAATAGAACTATTATAAGATTAGCTCTTCTATCTAAGACTATATAAGGCTTATAGTAACTACGAGGATATAAGCTAAGTAGTAGAACTGCTTAGTAGAAAGATAAATATATATATAACAGCGTTGAAAAGATATTTATAAAATTGAAAAAACCTATTTATAATTCCTAAACTGACTTTAGTATTATTAATTTAATTTCCTATATAACCTATTAGTATAAATTTACTAAGAGAGTTAAGTTAATTTATTAAAATCAGAATAAGAAAAGAAAGTAAGATATTATAAATTATATATATATTATCTTATATATTTAGTCTAATACTAGAGAGTGAAATTTTACTATTTTTAGTAAAAAGATAAGTAGGTATATATATCTTAGATATATTAGAGTTACTTTTTTAAGATATTAAATAAGTATATATATATATATATATATATATATTAGTAAAGTATAAAAGAAGTAAGAGAAGTTAGTTATATAAAAATTAAAGTTTAAAGAGAATACTTAATATTTTATATAATACTAGACTTATACTTTTCTACTAATAGAAAGAAATAAATATCTTAATCTTAGTTTCTCTAATAATTCTATAATTCTTTCTACTAGTAGAAAGAAATATCTTTACTCTATCTCTTCTTAAAGACGTCTCTACTTCTTCTACCTCTCTTCTAAATATAGCTTAAGTATATTAAAATGCTTACTAAAGTCGTCTCTCTTATATTACTAATACTTTAATTTTTTATCTTAAAAGTGATTTTACTAGGTTTTTATAACTAAGTTATTTAAAGAGAAATAATTAAAAGAGATAAAGAATAGCTTTATAAAGTACTATAGATAATTAAAGATAGTTTAAATAAAATAAAGAGTTAGAAGAATATATATCTTATAATCTACTAGACTTAGATACTCTCTTTAATAATAATAATCTTTTAATAAGATATAGATATAAAATAGATCTATCTCTAGTTATATAACAAGTATTCTTATTTTACTCTTAATTAACTAGTTATAAGACTATAAGTTATTAGATAAGAGAAATCTATTATAAGCTCTTATATCTATAATAGCGTTCTTATAAGCTTAATCTTATATAAACTAGTATTTATATCTTACTTAAAAATCTATAGTAGCTTAGTTCTTATTAGTATAACTTAGTTATAAATCTGTTTAGTTATATATACGTATTATAACTTCTTAAAAAGTAGTAGTTCTCTATAATAAGAGCGTAGTACTTAAAATCGGTTATATTAATCTATTTATAATCTAACTAATTACAATTCTCTCTTCGTACTTCTAACTAATAAGAACGCTTTATCTAGCGTCTTATTCTAGTAATAAATTCTCTTTACTTCTACTACTACTATTAATATCTTCTATAACTACTTCGTCTCTCTTAACCTATTCTATAACTTTAATAGTAATCTTATTTATATTAATTAGCTAGGTTAAAGTATTATAAGCTATAGCTTTGGTTATATCGTCTATAGAATTACTATCTCTGTCGATCTACTTAATTTCCGATATCTTACGTCTTTTATAAGCTTATCTTACTCTTCTCCTTAGTAGTGCTAAGCTTTACTAGACACTTGTTGTCAGGGCTTGTAGCAAGTGCTGATGAATTGAACTACAGAGGCTGTCTATATATAAGAAGATTCGATTGTCCTTTCTAAGCCAGAGTCCTTGCTAACTTATATACTCAGTCAGCTCATTCTAGAGGGTTCTGCTAAGAGTACTCTCGAAGGTTCTATCACGTCCATGCGTTGCTAAGCGAGGCCACGTGAATACGTCGCTGGAGTACTCCAAGACTTACTCCACGGGTATAACCCTTGACATTACCCCCCTCCCTGCTTTTGAAGGTAGGTGTTATTAATCCCCCCCCCGGCAAAAAATTCCTTAATAAATCATCTATCCTTCGATATTGCCTTAGCTTCTACCATTGCTATTACCATTGCTTCGGTATTCTTTAACAGGCTTCACAAAACCCGTATACCACTTATTCCATAAATAAGTATTATAACGCCTCTCCAGGCCCATGTGTATGCCGACAGAGTACAAAGCATCCAATTCCTACCAGCCCGTGAATGAGTATTATAACGCCTCTCCAGGCCCGTGTACACTCCGTCCGTAACTGTCCGTAGCTGCCCCTTATCGTTTAAGCTAGTACTCAGGGCCCGAGTACTCTATGTAGTATTATAACGCCTCTGTAGGCTGCTATATAGACAGGGTGCAAAGCATCTAATTCCTGTTATTCCATAAATAAGTATTATAACGCCTCTCTAGGCCCGTATACGCTCCGTCCATAACTGTCCGTAGCTGCCCCTTATCGTTTAAGCTAGTACTCGGGGCCCGAATACTCTAAGCAGTATTATAATACCTCTACAAGCCATGTGTTCGAAGGTCGTCCTTCCAGCTGTCACTCCGACTCTCCACCAACTATATACCGGGTCCCAGTACCACAGCCGTACGTACAGGCCTCTCCGGTCCTGCACGATTGAAGACTGTTTAGACGATTGCTTCTCTTGTTGGTCGATCGTATTATAAAGCCTCGTTAGGCTATCGTCTGCTTACCTCGCCGTCCGCAAGGGCTTCCATTGTCTGAGGTATTGTTAAGCCTCCGCAGGCTATCCGCTGGCCTCGCCGTCCGCAAGGGCTTCCGTTGTCTGAGGTATTGTCAAGCCTCCGCAGGCTATCGTCTGCTTGCCTCGCCGTCCGTAAGGGCTTCCGTTGTCTAAGGTATTGTCAAGCCTCCGCAGGCTATATTGAATAGGAGTAGTCCTTACTCCTATATACCCCTCCGTAAAAAAATCTACCGGGTTTTAGGTCGTGTGTCCCTCCTCCTATGGTTCCCCTATTGTTTATAAGTTTCTGTAAATGCCGTTAAATAGCCCGTAAGTTCCAGTGTTGCCGTAAAGGCCCTTGAGTTCTAGTGTTGCCAAAATGGCCTAATGTGTTCTAGTATTGCTAAAATGGCCCAATATGTTCCAGTGTTGCCGTAAAGGCCCTTAAGTTCTAGTGTTGCCAAAATAGCCCGATGTGTTCCAGTGTTGCTGTAAAGGCCCTTAAGTCCCAGTATTGCTAAAATAGCCCGATGTATTCCAGTGTTACTAAAATGGCCTAATGTGTTCCAGTGTTACCGTGAAGGCCCGTTGTTTTTAAATCGAATCTAATGTCAGGGCTTATAGCAAGTGCTAATGAATTGAACTACAGAGGCTGTCTATGTACAAGAAGATTCGATTATCCTTTCCAAGCCAGAGTCCTTACTAACTTATATACTCAGTCAGCTCATTCTAGAGGGTTCTGCCAAGAGTACTCTCGAAGGTTCTGTCACGTCCATGCGTTGCTAAGCGAGGCCACGTGAATACGTCGCTGGAGTACTCCAAGACTTACTCCACGGGTGCAACCCTTGACACTTGTAAACACTCTTAGAATCAGTGTAAATAACGAGTAGAATCTTAGTCTTAAACATCGATTCTATTATAGATTTAATAACTTCTACTATGTCGAAACCGTTACTTAAAGCGTATAATTCAGCTGCTAGAATACTTCTAGTAACTCTCTTATACTTAGTAAAGAACTAATAGATAATATTACTATTATTAGTAGTATTAGCTAATATAATTACATATCTAATCTACGAAGTATAATCGTTGTTATTTATAAAGAAAGAATCGACAAAAAGTATAAGCTTAAGTAAGGAATAATCTAAAGTAATAAACTTAAGTCTACGCTTAGTATTATCTATTTACTACTAAAGAATCTTATTTAAAACTTTAACGTCTTTTAGAAGTAGATTAGTTAACTAGGCTATAAATAATAGTATAAAGGCTACTTCCGGTTATAATATAGTTATAAAATAAGCTTCTCGTACTCGCTATATAATAAACTAATCTCTTATAATAACGTTATAGTATATATCCCCGCGAGAGCTCTTTAATTTAATCGATTTAGTACTTACTAGCTTAAAGTCCTTAGTATAATCCTAGGTTAAAAGTATCGATCTATTCTTCTAGCGTATAATAATACCTCTATTAAACTTTAAAGTATAATCAACTACAAGCTCTTCTCTTTCCTTAGTATTAAACTTAGCTTCCTTTCTCTTAGTATCTTCTTTCTTAATAAAGATACTATCTCAACAGGCCCTCAAGTGTAATTAAAAAGGCCCTAGGCTATGAAGACCTCTTAAGTGAGAAACATAGGTGAAGTAAGGAGATCAGTCTCTTCAAAGAGAAAAGCCACAAGCTACTTAATCTCTTCCAGTGGCAACTCAGAACTAAATAAGTAATTTAGCTCCTGCATCAAAAGCAGAAGTCACCCCCAATATGAGCTCTCACTAGCCGCACCCAAGTCGCAGTTAAGAGAGCCCATTCGGTCATTCAAGCATGCTTTTGATACCTTGCTCTACTTCCTTTGGTAGGAGATAAGTAGACACGCCTCTGTCCCTCAAGGTCCCGAGAACGAATTCGATGTCGTCGAGAGTCACATTTCTTGCGAGACATAAAATGTGTGGATGTTGTGCCTTCCCTCCCAATTTTGGTTGAGGTGGGTCAAGGGTCCATACCGACGTCGAACCTCCCTCCAATCTTGAGATGATGGCTGCCACACATTTCCCAAAGCCTTCTCATTATTCTTCTTTGGTCGCTTTGATTTTGGCGATCCCTTAACATGCACTGCGTTGGTGCATGGAAAGTCCTGAGAATGAGCCTCAGTTCCATGGATGCGCACACGGGGCGCAAATATTGGAACAGGTTCGTGATATATATCTCACGGTGCATAATTAATGTTGGCAATATGCGTTGTCTTTTGCCACCCAAGCTGGTCCGGTCTTGCTAGGCACACATGACCCCAACCTCCTATTGCTTGACAGCTTCCGTTTTCTTTATTCAACTGGAGTTACTCAACACTTCTCAGTCAAATTCTCAAAGCACACTGTACAATTTTGTCTAGAGCAACCGGTCGCCAAAAAATACGCTTGATGTTTCCCCGATGACCATAATTTTTGATGCGTGAGCACGCTGGCCTCTGATCGGCGATGCACTGGCGTCCTGTTAGACCAAAAGTAGGTAGACGAACTACCTTTTGTTCTGATAAAACTAAGTGCATATGCGCACATGCATGTGCTGTCGATATGCCGCAAGGGCCGGTGAGCTCAGAAGAATATGCGGTGCGACGACCGCGAAAAAACTGCAACATTGCTACCTAGATTCTGAAAGAGGGGTTTGCGACGAATTTCCATTATCCGGCTAAATAACAAGTAAATGTTGTTGGCGCCGACATGGACACATCAAGCTCGCAAAGGGCAACGTAAATCTTACATGCGGCAGTGCCTCCACTATAAAAATCCATCAAATTTGCAATTTTGGAATCCCATTCCCCAATTAACATCTGTCTGCTATTTTCAATCCCATAGACATACCTCCGAGAAAACTTTACTCTCAATAACATTCCTCTCAGCTATGGCAGACCAGCGTCTTGAACTCGCGCTTGTGAACCTGAAGGGTGACATCAAGCCAACCGATTCAAGGCTCCTTTCGGTATTTCGGACATGTCTCGATGAACTTAGCAAAGGCGGCGGTACTCATTTTCGCTTTCTCACCAGCTCACCCACAGGGAACCTGGATGAGACAATAGTCATGATGATTGGTATTTGGCCGACTGACGAACTACATGCCAAGTTCATTGATTCCGGCATCCTCATGCCTCTCATGGCGAGTTTACAGGATCTCATTTCCATGCGAGAGGTTGTCTATCTCAAGGTGCCCGAGCTCACACCGGCTCAAAATGAGGTCCTAGAGGGCGACTTGGTTACCGGGTTTTTTCATGTTGAAGGCAAGGAGCATGACAACTTCGGAAAAGCGGCTGAGGAGGTACTCGGAGGTAGGAAAGAATGTGTTATCGGTTGGAATTCTACTCAAGGAGAAAGCTTTCAGAAGTCGGAAGAGTTTCGGAAGGGAAGATTGGAGCAAGCCTCGAGTGATATTAAACATGACGGAGTATGGGGAGTGCTTCTCAAGAAAGAGAATACAAGTGTTTTGGGAAGCATCCAGGCAGCAACGGAGAAAAAGTTCGAACGTGCAGACGTGAGGAGTTGGGATGGTTTGGATTGCTAAATCTGAGCTGGTTCATCCGGGTGAAGCAACAGAAGTCCAAATCTGAAATGGCGAACATATCTCTGTGGCTTTCAAGCTTCAAACTATACAACTAGAAAAGCTCATATATGAAAAATTTGCTTGACCTCCTTTTGTTTTGACTCCTGATCCTTCAATGCCCTTCTCTATATCCTTTTCTTCAATTTGATCATCAATGGGGGTCTAACCCACGACCAGTGCACCTTCTGATCGGTCCACACAATACTGTCATCATTTGAGGAAATGTCAAATACCCACAGTAACCGTGTCAATATGAGCGACATTTCCACATAAGCGAGTCTATTACAGATAGATGTTAGAATTATCAAAACATCGAAATGAATATGGGGAACAAACTGTCTGCCTATGCAACTTTTGGGACCAATTCCAAAGGGTTTGAAAATCTCTCTTCGGTCGTTTTTGTAGTAAGGATTTTCCTGCCAGCGTGAAGGATCAAAGACTTTCGGATCTCGAAAGTTGGCGGGTGAATTGTACACGACCCATTGAAAAATACCAACTGTAGTCTGAAATTATTCGTTAGTTAGGATCCATTTTTAAATCCAACAATGAGAAGGACAACTACCCTTTCGGGAAGCCATTTTCCCGCCACAAAAGCGCCACCTTTTGGAATCCTACGTGGGTTTGTGACCGCGACTGATGGATACATGCGCATGCTTTCGTGCAGAATGGCAAGTAAATTGGGAAGCTCTGACACAGCTTTAAAGGTAATATTTTTTTCCGATGCAAACTTCGTACGAATCTCTTGTGTCAAGGCGAGGAGTATCTGGGGATTTCTTGTAAGATGATATATGGTTCCTGTAAGTGTTGTTGCTGAAGTTTCTGTTCCAGCCATGACCAACAATGCAGCATTGGAGTAAAGTTCATCTCTTGTCATCGGAAGCTCCGAGTCTTTGTGGTTTAATATAGCGTGCAGAAAATCTGTTCGTTCAGCAGTTATAGATAGCCTCCGGTCTACCTTTTCGATCACCAGCTTGTGGAAGTGACGCATGGCACGAACCCAAAATGGGCCGATTAGAAACTGCCAACACGCATCAATCCACGGCCACTGCTTGATTGAGCCCAGAATTGATACTGCTTTCACCGAACCGCATATGAGAGCAACCCAAGGATGATAGCCACCACCCTGGAGACAGTCGAAAGACTCCCCAAAAGCAAGTTCGCCGATCAAGTCAAATGTTGTCCAGTTCAACCATTCATTCATGTCAACGACTCCATTTTGTTCAATTCCGGCTCGACATTGTTCTCCCAACTTCGTTATAAGCATAGCAACAGTTCTTTGCACCAGTGGTTCTTGTTCGCGAAGTGCCTTACTGGAGAAAGCGGGATTCATCAGACGACGCAGTCGCGGATGATCTGTATCTTCCGCCGTAAACACGTCCGGAGCCCCATTTATCCAAAGCTCACGGGTGTGTCTCAATGGATCCTTTGGAAAAAGCGGTTGGCCAGGCTTATTGGCGTATATATCAACCCAGGCAATAGAATTATTGAAACAGACAGAATCTGGTCCTATTCTAATAATGTCACCATATTTCATGTGCAATGTTTGGATCTCCGTCAAAATCCTTCCACGCACGTTGACAAGCTCGCAGGGAATGCGAGACATTGCCCATATGGGTGGTCCGGGAATTCCAGAAAGGGGGTGAAAGTAGAGGTTGTATATCCATCGTGAAAGTTGATGAAACGCGAGCTGTATAATATCAATTTTTAGTCAAAAGCATTGAAGTATCATAGCTAGCGAAGAAGAGAACTTTGACTTACAACACCAAACAAAGTATATACAACCAATGCAGGCCATTCAGTCGCAAAAGATATCACACCTAAAGCTGTTGCTTCCACGTCTCCAATGGAAAAGTTCATATCGAAATATTTTTCCGTAGCTTGGAGCATATATATGTAAATAGTGGTGGTCGGAGTAGCGGAAACGATGTGTCCCATAAGATGTGTAGTCTACGGCTAGAATGGCGGGAGGTGGGACCTTCCTGTCATCTTATAAGAAAATCCAAGCAATGCAGGCTGCATACCCTTGTTGCTGGGTAGATAAGGATGGTATCACGTACATAAGCGGGGGAAATACGAGTGCAGGTAGAAATACGGGAAAAATTAACCACCTTTACATTTTCGATTTTTCTTTTGAATAGTATTGCTAATCTTCACAGCAACTATCTGTATCAAAGATATGACCCTGATTAAATGACCGGTGTATGCATTGAAACCAAAGAGTCCTCCAGGCGCGGAAGTGCTATCAGACTACCCTATTTTGAAATACTATTTCTCTACTCTCTCTTGATTGAACATGAAAACTAGCGAATCATCACTCTCATACCTTTGGAATCAAGCCTAGGAAGCGGAAGCAGAAAATCATGTTTCTGAATAACATCACTTTCGTCCGTTTCGTATAAGTCGAAGTTGAAACCATTTGGTCTGAAAAGAACAGCAAGAATCAAGTACATTTCCGCATAAGCTAAGCTGAGTGACAAACTTTCGTTAGCCCGTATTCAAGAATTTTGTAGCTTCGTATGACTTACTTCATGCCGAGGCAATTTCGAGAACCGCGTGCGAAAGGAACGTAGTTTCTATTCAACAGAGGATTTATGTCGCCCAACCAGCGATCAGGGTTGAATGTTGATGGGTGTTCATACACAGAAGGATCCATATGCATAAAATATGCAGACATTCCTACCGGAACCTGTGAAATAAATCAGCGTTGTTTCTTTCAATGAAACGATATTTACATACCCCCACCGGAATCACCCATTCCTTGTACTGAATCGCGCTATCCGGAGAAACTCGCGGAAGTCTATGCATATTACCAAAGCTAAGTCTGGAGAAAGTGACAATTGTTAGCTGAAGAACGAGAGCATTGCAACTGCAGACATACCGAAGGCCTTCCTTGACAAGCGCTGAAAGGTACGGCAGCTTTTCTAGCTGAACATAGGACGGTATTTGTGCTGGGTAATTTTTCATAATGCCTCGTAACTCGTCCTGGAGTTTCTGATGAATAGTTTTGTTTGAGATAACGTAATAACAAATGAAGTCTAACGTGCGAGCAGTACTAACTGTCCCAGCACCGAGGAGTACTTGAGCTTCTTTGCTGAGACGCTCGACAGAAAGCTCAGATTCTGGTAAATCACTATTCACAAGGTAACGGAGAAGTGAAGGTTTCGAGTTTTGTTCATGAACCTTGTCACTATCGAGTTTCTCGCGTTTCGCGTTTTCGATGTGTTTGTTAGTTATCTGCAAAAAACATTCCATTCAGTTCTTGGTTATGTAAAATGGCTCCGCGAGATAACGTACCATTTTGTATTCATTGAATTTCTTACTTCTGGGGTCCACCCAGTCAATAACGGACTCGGGAACGAGTGATACAATTCTTGTTTGATGTTAGGCCACTGCTCGTAAGTAGATTTTAGGGCGCCAGATCGGTTCGCCGCACTTACTTGATAAGCCAAGGAAATCCCATAAATAGTGGTATTGATTTGATAACCGTATGCAAAAGTTCATACCTGCTTTGGATTAGCAAAGTTACAAGGGTGCTTGACAGTAAGCTAGCTACCAATGGGGAGCGAATTCGGGGTCATCTAAGAAGTTTTCCCGCTCATCGCAACAGACTGTCCCGATAATGTCCCCAGTGAACGCCGTGAACGCATAGTCTAGCCGAACCACGGACCCTGTTCCCCTCAACATCTCAAAACGCTTCTCCAGCTTTTGAACGGCGTCTTGCAAGATCGGTCCAAGACGGAGGACTCCTGCTCTAGAAAAGTAAGGCTCTAATGGCTTTCTTCGGCGTCGATGAGCGTCGTGAGGAGTAGTAAGAAAGTGGGACCCTGTGTTGTTGAAGACATGTCTAGTTAGCAAGCCTCTTCTCTCCATGAATCAGACAGCACTAGTTTGAAGCTCGTTGTTACCATCAAAATCTATTCCCTTTCCAAAATGACTATAATTGTCAGTACGTCGTTTGCTCTCCGTGCAGTAAATCTCGTTGTAGAAAGCGGGATCATGGAGTGACAGTTCGTCGGGGTTGATGCGAACAATTGGACCTAAGATTATTAGTGGTATTTCTCTAAGACTTGTAGTGTGAGTTTGCCCGCACCGTATTTCTGGTGCATTTTTTCAATTTCATAAATGTAGGCTCCTTGTTTGAAGTAATCATGGTAAAATTCCACACAACCTGTCGCGGCCGCTAACTTTGGACCTGGAAAACATGCAAGTGGCGAGAAAAATAAACGAAATACCAGAAGTAAGAACAAATATATAAGAAAGGCCAGAAATAATAGGAGCCCAATGATTGCAAACTTGTTGGACTCGGAACTTAACAAAAGCCATTCAATAGACTCCATGGCCCTTAGTCGGTGAAGAGAAAAAGTTCTGAAGATTTTCTCCTCAAAATTCTTTGATGGCGGAAGCGGTACCCTCTAACTTCAACTCCAGGATATACACTGTTTGTTCGTATGCCAAGAACCAACCGCTGTTCTATCTTCGGCATGGTATTTCCAACGTCTTTTCTTCAGCTGTGCTGCATGTAAGCACGGAATCATGCCCGATTCGGGCGGTTTTCAAGGACCGGTGAACATGCCCCGTGAGGCTTACTCGCAGAAATCCGGTGGTGGGGTTGCATGCAATGCATGCATCGATAAGAGCTCCAACGGTTGGTGCATGAAATTATATCTGAATTTCACTGACTAGCTGATTAGAACAAACTTAGGAACTGAACCAGCCTTACTCCGTAGTTAAACCAGGCTCCATTGGCTCCAGGGCTCCAAAGATGCTGGTATTCAAGTGCTAGTCCGGCCCTGTAAGAAAATCCAATCCAAGTCTCCATCTAAACCGACAAATCCTCTTCGTTATAACTCAACTTACTTTCTACATCAATTCAAAATCCAAGCAATCCTGATATTGAACTCTTCCAAGCGAGAATGGAGCCACAATACTCTCGCCTAGTCGACCCAACAGAGTATGAAACCCAAGGACTGTGTGATGGCATACCCCTACGAATGCACAGGCAATCCCAAAACGAAGATATTGGGGCTACTCGCTGCCAAAGGGATTGGAATCGCTTTGTTGAGCCTTTGGAGTTTTACCGAGGTGGCTTGGATTCGAAATGGAACTTCATGTCTGTTTCAGTACCAGAGTGCTTGCCAGAGAGATTAGAGATTATTAGCTATGCGAACGAGTTTGCCTTTTTGTATGATGGTATGTATGCCAAAGCACCAAAATTAGAAATATTTGCTGAGAAATATTTAGATAAAACAGAGGATTGTGATCAAAAACAGGTATGGTTACAAGTTCTCTGGTAAAGGCAGTGCTGACAGAGCAATAGCTCAACTCTTCCAACGATATCATGCAATCCGCTTTCCTGGAAGGGGCAGAGAGCGGAGCAATCATTGCAAAAAAAGACGACGGGAAGAAAAAGATACAAGCACTGATTCTCAAAGAAATGATGGCCATCGACAAAGAGAGAGCTTTTACGACAATGAAAGGCTGGGCGGAGTTTTTGCGACTTGCTGGTGGAAGACAGCATGAGAGGCATTTCACGACTATGGAAGAGTATATACCATATCGAAGCATTGATGTTGGCAAGTGGTAAGTAATGCCTTAAGTGATTCGGAATTCAGGCCGGTTGAATCTCATGCTGATATTTCTTTGAACCAGGTTTTGGTATGGCGTGGTAACATTTGGCATGGCAATCACTATTCCACAATCAGAAATGGAGCTTTGCGAAAAATTGATGACGCCAGCCTGGGCCGCAGCAGCCTTGCAAAATGACATCTTCTCTTGGGAGAAGGAACGTGATGCTGCGCAAAAAAGCGGCAAAAGAGAAATTGTGAATGCGGTTTGGGTACTGATGGGCGAGTTTTCGATTAGCGAACATGACGCCCTCGAGAAATTGAGGATCATAACGAAGGGATATGTGCGCGACTATGTTGCAATCGCAAATATTCAGGTAAAAAACGAAAATCTCTCTTCGGATTTACGTCGGTATTTACAAGCTATCCTGTGGAGTCTCAGTGGGAACATTGTTTGGAGCATTCAATGTCCTCGGTATAATCCAGGAGAAGAGTATAACGTGGCTCAATTAGCGTTGATGGACTGGGGAGAAAAGGAAAAAGGGAGAGAGGGAAATGCGAAAGTTCCAGCATCTTCTTTGGGTAAGATGATTTTGAATACCATCTCTAGCCTCTACATGTGGGGACAACGAATAGTTTTTGGACAAACTTAGTTATCAAAGTATTTTGTCAAAAGAAATCACCAGGACTGCAAAGTTAGCGCCAGGGTACAAATTACTAAAATAAAACAATACAATACCATATTAAACGTACAGGGCACGGGGGTAAACCTGAAATTAAGATGAGGCGATTGCTAGGGTTAGCGTGAAGAACGATATTCTGCTCACCTTTTTTCAAAAGAATAGAGTGAGGTGGCAAAATGCAAGTCGCCATAGGCCATTACTGCATGTCATCTCGGGTAAAGTACCCAGGCAGCAAGTTAACTCCAGGCTAATGCTTAGGCTAAGAAGAAAAGGGGATCAAAAGGGGATCGATTATTTGGAGCGTAGGTCGTATAGAGTCCGTAATTGGTCCAAGCATGCTTGGGAGTAGGTCAGCTACGGCAATTATCGTTTAAATACTTATACAGCTACAACTTTGTAGGGTATATTACAACTTCTTAACCTAACACCCTTTCATATTTATTAGTTAACACATTGTTACTTTAAAAGCTCTAAATTGCAATTATCTTATTTCCTTTAAATTTAAACGCGGTTGTGGTTTATAATAATTATAATTAATTTAACAGGTGCGTAGACCCTATAATAAATGCAAGTCGACTTTTGGTATACATGACTTATTGACCGAAGTGTTGTGTTACTAACTGGGGTGGGTTGGTGGGTGGTGTGAAGTACGACCTACGGCTCAAATAATCGATCCCCAGCCGAGATTTCACGCCACAAAGTCCACGAATAACATCACACCATGAATTACCCACATTTCTAATCTAATATTAATATCCCGGATAAATGACAGTGTTGTACTGCGTTAACATCTGTTTTTATGTCAATTCCGAGTGGGTATAGAAATATGCACGTCGCTGAGCCTCTTTCGTCACCTAAGACATGCAGTTGTGCGTGGCGGGAGGTGGATGCATTAGGTGCCGTTCGCGGGTGCCGTTCGCGGGTGGCTTCCGCTGTAAAAAATCCGTAAGGCGCAAAACTAAGCCTAACTAGGAAAAAGTGAACCGTGGTGCTTATCAACTTCCGATTCCAATTTCGTAACAAATAATTCAAGTTATAAAAAAAGGTACCTTTGTTTAGTGATATATGGGATGAATGTATCACGAACCTCGCATGTTCTATCAAAGAAATGAATAATTAATATTACAAAACAATTGAGTTATCCCACCATACCCAATAGCCGTGGAATTCAGTGGCCAGATTCTCATACACTAGCATCTTTTTTCTCATCCTTACTCTCGGTTCCCCTGCTCTCCTCATCACTAGGAACCTTTAATCGAAACCAATTCTGGCTCAATGCCACCAGAGTTGCAACGCCCGCCATTGGAATTGCCATGATGAACGCCATATGTAACGCTTTCATATAACTTGCATTGATTCCCGATAATTCGTCCTTGGAAAATGCGGATTGAATCTCAGATGCACCGATGGCGAAAATAGTAGCAGGGTTGATATTTGGACTAGTGATACTGAGGGAATTCAGGAGTTCGTTTTGGAAAAGGGATTGGGCGGCAGAAACTACCAAAGCACCACCAAGTGATTGGAAGACTGTGAATGTCAGTACAAACTAGCGAAAATGATTGAAAGTGAGAAATTTTGGACTTGAACACTTACAAAGGAGGATTGCTGTCGCAGTTGCGACCTCCTCTGGTTGCACAATATTTTGCACAATAATGATATAGACGTTGAAGCAAAGTCCGAGGCCAATCCCAGCAAGAGCCTGGTATCCAATCCAAACGCTATGGCCAGAGTCTACCTCAAGCGTTGTCATCAAGCCAGTAGCAATGGTTGTGAGAATTCCACCAGCTATTAGAAACGGGTTGAAAATTTTAAAAGCACCGATTGATATCCCTGTGATTATTTGTACCAAAGCTGACCAGTTAGTTGTATTCTGGAAAGTGAACGGAGAACCTACTCAGTCCAAGAATCAATGGAAGTGTTCGGATTCCAGACTCGGTTGCGCTGGTGCCTCGAACAGACTGGAAATAAATTGGGAGGTAGTATAGTAGAATATAAAAGTTTCCCGCGATTCTAGTAAGGTTAGAAGCAAGTCCATATCACCCAAAAAGCCAAGAAGAACAAAAGAAATGAGGGACTTGCAAGAAGCTAAAAGCACAACCACGCGCGATGGTTCCGTTTTTCAAAATACTTGGAAGTAGGAGCGCCCGTTCCCCTTGATACCATTCCAAAGCAAGGAAGGCAATGAAGAGAACAATACATCCTACCAATGTCCCAATGACATCGGAAGAACCCCACGTCTTTATTACACCGCCCCATTGCATTGCTAACAGATAGCAAATGACTGCAGCTGTTACAAGCAAAAAACCCGGAATGTCCATCTGCTTCAGCTTCTCCTTCAAGGTTGCCTCCGTATGTTTGACACCAGCGGGAACCTTGAAGAAGAAGACAATGGCGGCCGCAGCGAGTGCGCCGCACGGGAGGTTGATATAGAAGCTGCATGAGAGTGTGAGTAACTTCTTTTGTGAATGGTGTGCATCGGGGATATCTCACCACCACCGCCAGGTTACGCGGTCTGTAAGCGCACCTCCAATCACTTTTTGATGAAGATTAGTTGAAATGGACCATGAAATATTGGCAGGAAAGAAGAGATTCAGTGTCCAGACTCTATGTGAGAATTTGACCATCGTATTGGAGGCAGTCAAAATTAAACCAGGAATTCAGTAACTCACATGGTCCTATGACTGACGCAATAGCATACGCAGATCCCATAAATCCCGTCATGGCTGGCCTTTGCTCAGGCGACGCGGAGATACCAATGATAATATAAGATCCTGCAAAAGTACCAGCAACGCCGAGACCCGTCACTGCCCTTCCAACAATAAGGGTTGTACTGTTTTGTGCCACGCCTATTCCTTATGAGCAAGTGCATTCAAGCTAAATGGGGTGTGCATCATACCGCATATCAAACTTCCAACTTCAAAAACTGCTATGCTGAGCAAGTAAACCGTCTTCACTGGAAAGTACTTGAAGGCTTTCCCCCACACCGACTGTGCAGCGGCAACGGTGAGGACTTTACTGAATTAGCTTTGCTCATTCTTGGTGGTAGAATAGTGCGGATACTAACACAAGGCAGAGGCATACCAGCCCACATCACCAAGACTGTGAAAATCATCGGTAATTTGCGGTATCGCCGTGGCGATGATCGTCTTGGAGCATTTTGTCAGCTTATTTGGCTATGTTTGTATGCGCGGGGCAAGATCCACGTACTAGATCCAGTGAAGCCTATTGCTATCAGGTTAGCCATCGTGAATATTACAGCAGTACTGTGTGGCAGGCGATGTCAAGACAAGACATACCAAGAACATGCTTAGAACAATTGCAGTGCCAACGGCTCCAAAGCGCCATCCTGTCAAGTATTCAACATTGGGCGCAGGAGATTCAAGTTCTTCGCTCTGTTTAATTGTCATATTTTTTTTCCTGGAACAACATGAGAAATAAAAGATACAGAATAATTGAACGATGTAGAATTGATAGAAAAGGGGAAGGTCAGGATTTGTCGTACCCCTTCGCTAGGTAGTTACTGTGTTATGCAGATGATCCTGACTGCCATCAAGCTTATGCCCAGCGCGTCCCCTGTCATCAAGCTTGAAAAGCGCAAACCTTTTTAGGAACCGTACGGTGTCAGATTCAAATCATCGTTTTGTGGAGCGATAGGGCTGCGAATCGAATCATTTCAAGAGGTTTAAAGATGTGGCCCCACCCTGCATGAGCCAGCAGGCGGCGCAATCCAAATCCGTTTGCTACTCAGTTGCTCCGGCCCCCATGTATATTTAGACGAGTGAGAATGAGACCACCAACACACCCAGACCGAGTAGGGACGCCAATATTACCGCCCTAATTTCACTCTGTACTACCCACGGCAAGGTAAGCCAACAGCAAATCCTTACGGTTCTCCGCCAATAGAAATATTCTGCCCGTTTCATTTTATATCTCTCTACATTTTTGTTTCTGGCAGAAAGCCTTTCCAGATTTTCCCCAGAGCCCATCTGGTGTATTTTAATTCAGACAAAGGAACTCTCCAAATCCGCTTCAGAGCCATGAGTAAAGTTACCGAGGTAGATGTTCTCGTCATTGGAGCAGGTGAGTTGCATCACGCAGTTTAGTTCATTCCCTCTGCTAATTTTATCACCCATCAGGAATTTCGGGCATTTATGCAGCCAAACTTTACTTGGATCTTCACCCTGATGCCCGACTGGTGATTCTTGACAGAGATACTTGTGTTGGGGGAACATGGAATTCACGTACGGTGTCCCCCACCCTCACTACTTCCACTCAGTAGAACTGAGCCTAATTTTGTTCCCAATTTAGGGAGGGGCTACGATACATTCTGGACTCAATGGACTGTGGGAACTGCTGAATTCTCGGACGAACCTATGCCCCGACCCCCAGATGAAGATATTTATTTAGAGTTTTTCAAGGCGAAGCACACAACAAAGTACCTCGAAAACTACGTCGACAGTCACATTTATCTCGGCGAAACCTTACGGGACAGGATAAAATTCTCGGTGGAGGTCAAGTCACTACAGAAGACCAACAAAATATGGAACGTCCATTCCCAGGGACGAGGAGCCGATGGTATACAACAAGCTTTCAACACACCTAGGTTGATCATCGCGAGCGGTTTAACTTCGATACCAAACATACCTCACTTAGAAGGCAGGGAGAAATTTGGCGGGCGGATTTTGCATCACGAGGACTTTGGGTCATCGGATGTTTTAACGTCCCCAGACGTCAAAAGAATTGCTATCCTAGGAGCAGGGAAATCATCGGCGGATATGGCGTATGAAGCCGTCAAAGCAGGCAAAAGTGTATCCTGGATAATCAAAGCTACGGAAACAACTGGTCCGGGTTTCTTTCTTTCCCCTGCGGGAAAAGGACCATACAAGAATGCGTTCGAGATAGGTATTTATGACTTGAAACTGACGTGCGGTTTTGACGGACTAACCGAACTCGCAGGTATGACCCGAGTCGCTGGCTCATTCACGCCTTCATTTATGAACGGCGCCAATTGGTGGACGCGACTGCTTCATTCATCGACATATGGGCCGAAACTCATGAATAGCTTCTGGGGGGCCGTCGATGGAGATGCACGAAAGGAAGCTAATTTTCAACGTGAAAGTCTTCAGGGGTTTCAAAAGTTAGAACCACAATCCACGTAAGTTATTTACATTTTATATTTCTTTGCTTCATCTACATCATTCTGACTAAGATAGAATTTTCTGGCAAAATTGCACTGGTGGCCTTCTGAATCATGCAGATTTTTTTGACGTTATTGCAAAAAACGTTCGCATCTATGAAGGGGATATTAAGTGCTTTGATGCAAACGGTCTACACCTTGCAGCTGGAGAAGAAATACCTTCTGATGTTGTTCTCTGCGGTACAGGTTGGGTACCTTCGCTACAGTTTTTCACCGAAATTCAGCGTCAAGAACTTGGTTTGCCTCACCTCGACCATCAAAATTCTGCAGAAGCCCACTGGGTTGACCTAGAAAGCAAAGCCGATCGCAAGGTTCTTACGACATTTCCACAGCTCGCCAGTCCTCCGGAAGTATACCTCAAACCTGCTACCCATACTCCATATCGACTCTATCGGAATATAACACCCATATCTGAGTCTAGTACAACTGAGGATCGTTCGATTGTTTTCATTGGTCAGGTCGGGGTAGGGAACTACTTCCCAACGGTAGAGTGTCAATCATTATGGGCCACGGCATATTTAGACGGTAAACTTGTTCTTCCAACCAAAGAAGAGCAAGAGGAGGAGGTGGCCTTATTCACCACTTGGTGCAAGCGACGCTATCTTAGTAGTGGAATTGAGGGCAACAACATGACATTTGAGCTCATCGGATACACAGATACTCTACTTAAAGACCTCGGGCT
The DNA here is from genome assembly GCA_001414485.1 of Calycina herbarum. NCBI lineage: Eukaryota > Fungi > Ascomycota > Leotiomycetes > Helotiales > Pezizellaceae > Calycina > Calycina herbarum. The sequence goes on along the minus strand of LLEY01000082.1, from coordinate 2,106 downwards.
CAACAGTCACCGCAAAGGATGGTTTAAAGATCTATTCTCTCCACTCTGGGCTCGTGATTTTGCTGGACTCGAGCCAGAGTTTATCCAAAAATACGGATATGGGGGTGCTTCCAAATAGAGTCCGGAATAAATCTGCTAATAATACCTACTACCAACGCATGAAATTTTTCCCCCAATATTACCAATGACTGAATCTTCATGAATTCAAAATATGTGCCAGTCGTGGCAGCAAAATTGGGCGTTGGCTTTCAGGTACCTTCCAGATTCTCGACATAATGTGCAACTAAAGCGGGGACGAAAATTTGAGCACTCGCATCATGCAAATACACAAGCATCGGTTTACAAGGTATCGCGTTCGTATGCACCTCTTGCGGGGGTTTCCTCTTTTGAACAACCAACTCTGTTCCTACAGAACTTGGGAATATTCCATTGGTCGGTCTACTTCATTCAGCTGCCGGCTATATGTTTTGTGCGCCTCAATAATCTGCAGTGAGAAGGCACAATCATGGATGTCTCCCACACGGATTCTTGTTGTTAGACGCTCCTTGGTTCTACAACGGGTGTTGGTTGCAACAGGTTGGTAATTGCTGTCAGCGGCGCCTCGGTATCAGAGTGCCACCATTTCATATCTGTAATAAATTTCTGCGGGCTAGGGTAGTTTTGTTGGTTCTTAAAGAATATTTGCTGGCGATTCTTCCTCATTAGGTTCAGGGCTTCTTGAATTGAGCCTTTGCAGGGTTGGTTCTAACTGATTAAAGTGCCTTGCTTGACAGTTTTCCAAATCACGCACACCTTGTTAGCACACCATTTCTGAAGGATGACACCTGCACTCCGGAGTCATGGACTCGAAACCGAACTACTCGATCCATTCTTGGGATTACATCCTTGTACTCACTCGCCTCTTGGCTCGCCGCCCGAGATCCACGTCCCGCGTGGACAGGAAGGGTGTAGGCGCTTGTATATACCTGCTATTTGCGCTTCTCCTCTTTAAACAATCTCTGCAAAACTGCCAATTTATCTCATCGAAGCACCTTGCGATATCCGTAAAGACTACCCAACCATCATTCTCGCTCTTCGCGCAGCCACTTCTCGTGATGGATAACCTCCCCCCAGGGATTGTTCCCAACTACGTGGACCCTCCAGATCACATAAGGCAGACCATCATTCTACATACATTATGTCTCACGCTAGTAACACTTGCTGTGGCAATGCGTACTTGGACCCGTTTGACAATTACCAAAGGTTTTGGGCTCGATGATTGTAGGACTCCTCAACTTCCTGGCTCATTCCAACCCTTTGCTTGACTCCCACCGCAACTAAACGTTTTGCTAATACTTCGGGTCACTTAGATGTCACAGTTTTTGCCTGGGTAAGTGGTTGAGAAATTTGATCTTTGATTACGGCTTGATTGATAGTTTTGGCAGGCGGCGACGGTGACATGGTCTGGAGTATTGATCGCTTGTATGTTATCCCCTCTAGGCCACTTGAGTTTCTGTTCAAGCCAAACAGTGCATGTCAAATGCTAATTGCTTCTCACAAACAGCTGGAGACTATGGCATCGGGCGACATGTCTGGGATATCCCTCCTGAGTGGTTACTCACCGGTCTCAAGGTAAGTTTTTATCACAATCTCGCCCCAACAGCACTTTCAACAAGCTAAACCTATTTCCCAGTTGCTTTTCGTCACACAACTCATGTACATAGTAATCGTCCTCGCCATCAAAATGACATTTTTCCTCTGCTTCGACCGAATTTTTGGATCCAACCGCAGGATAAAATACTTCATCTGGTTCGGCATCCTGAGCAACGTAATATTCTACGTCGTGGTCTTCTTCCGGACCCTTTTTCTGTGCAAACCCCTAGCACTCGCCTGGAATCCTTTCCTGGAAGGCCAGTGCGGCTCTGAAGATGCTCTACCTTATGCGACTGGTGTATGGGGCTTCATAAGCGACTTCTACATACTTATCCTGCCAATGCCATGCGTCTGGAACTTGAATATGAAGCCGTCGAGAAAGGTGAAGCTGATGGCAGCCTTTTCTGTTGGGCTCTTGTAAGTCCTAACAACCCCCCCCCCCCCTCTTCTCTCCCGCCGCAACTCCTCAAGATC